>BMAW01063481.1:229734-284749 GCA_019974015.1 Nephila pilipes | reverse complement strand
ATATATATATATATATATATATACATATATATATACACACACACACACACACATATATATATACACACACACATATATATATATGAGTCCTTATGACTTTTTTTCAGTTTTTTGGGCATTGAATGAACAAGGTTTATTTTTTGTCACCCCATTGAGTTTTTACTGTATTTCTGTTGCATTTCAAAACGGTTTTGACTGAACTAATATCGGAACATTGTTTCGGAGAACTAAACGGGATATATGTTTGAAAATAACTTACAACCATACATAGAACAGTAAAGTGAGAATTGCTTACAATTTGTACGGTTTCACTCAAAGACTCTCCTTCATTTCTCAGTTTCATATTGAGATTACGCATAAGTCCTGATTTGTTCCTTTCTATGACTAATTTACATTACCGCTCAATATACGCACACAATTATTGATAACTTTTATTTAATCTAATATTCAAACAATTATTTCAGTTAATAATTTGAATTTGATTTTGAGCGAAATTAGCAAACGCTTGCAGACTCTACGACCAATTTTGACTTCTAAATTTTGGTCATTCGTCAAAAATACGTAGGCAACATGTTTGCATTGCATAATCTAGCATTTGGTCTTTGCCTGTTATTTCGACGTGATGGATTGATATAACT
Organism: Nephila pilipes; assembly: GCA_019974015.1. Classification (NCBI taxonomy): domain Eukaryota; kingdom Metazoa; phylum Arthropoda; class Arachnida; order Araneae; family Nephilidae; genus Nephila; species Nephila pilipes. The sequence goes on along the minus strand of BMAW01063481.1, from coordinate 284,111 downwards.
GTGCTTCATATAAGAATTTTAATTTAATGCTCTTTTCTTTAAATGTTTTGATTCGTAAACAATGTGTGTACTTTCACTTTTGACTCTGATTGTATATTTAGGGGTACAACAGTTTTAAAAATAAAAAGTTCAATGTAAATAAATTTTTCTCAACTAAACATAGCAGTTTTTCGTAAGATATGATTGGATTAATAAATTTCTATAGTTTTATTAGAGACAATTTTGCTTAATAACTTAGCTTGCTACGGAGTACATTGAATTAGGAATTTTTGATAACAAATCAAACAAGAGAGGATTTATTTAGTGTTTTGATATTGATTTCGTATAAGAAGATCTGATGCGTCTTTTCGCTTCAAAGTACTTAAATTAAATTTTCAAAATCAAATAAACAAATTAAAATTGTAAGGATTTTAGTGAATTCCTGTTTGAAAGTACAACTATTTAAATGTAACAAACCTAACATGGCATAAATCCTCGTTTTCTCGTTCAATAAGAAAAAATCATAATATTTTGATGAGGGATGAGAACATTTTTCTAGCCCTGATCTTGTGTGAAAAGTTAGCTATAACCCTTTTCCGAGTCTGAAATTTGTTTGATTTAAAAGTAATCGAATATTAAAGACCGTTTTCATCGCACCCATCCCCTTTGTTACTTTCTCAATATCATTCAATGCATGTAATTCAAAAAATTCGAACGAGAACTGAAATCTAATTTCTGTCCGAAGTGAATAGTACATTTTTTTTCTCAATCTAAGCTTGATTTTTCGTTAGAGATAGGAAGAATTGTTCGATGGACTCTTTAGGTCCGAAGACTGGGCATGTGAAAACTCTGTGGAACAGTACTGATATTACCTCCAAAGCAAAAATGTTGAGGCCATGAGAGAATACTTTGTTTTCGTCAAATAATGACAATGAATGCCATTTGTATCTTAACTCAATAATAGTTGGAATAAAAAGTGGTTTCAAACATTAGTTAGAAGGCTGTCTAAATGCGCATACGAAAAGAATCATTTCCTTTTGAACAAGGAAAAGGAAATTTTAGATCAACTGATATGTTGAAATTGGTCTTTTAACAATAAATACCCAAGACACAAAGATAAAAAAACGTACAATGTCCTTTTACTATTGAGAAGGAAAAACACTCTCCTACATGATATATCTCAATGAATGCTTTAAGAGGAGGATCTTTTTCGTGGGCAAAAATTTGTGTCAGTTTTCATTAACTATTCTTGAATACAAACATTCTTCATGATTTCTAAAAAAAAGCAACCATCCCAAATGTTTGATTGGCCATCTCATGCAATAGAATCTCCTTACATGAGCAGCATATTGAAGCAATCTTAGATTGGATTAAGAGTGAATTCAACATGATTGAAATCGCCATCAAAATTACAATACACGTGGCAAATTTAAATACGAGTATTCCACGCTCATGCAAAGCAACATGGAATAATTGTCTAGGGTATAACAAAAATGCACCTTCGTTTTTGTGCTATTTTAAATCTCGTGCAAAACATTTCGGGAAAAATGGAATGTTTTTCTAGTTTAAGTATGACGTCCTCACAATCCCAAGTAAACATTAATTGATAGGTTGCGTATGTTTCACGTACGGTCGCGTGTATCAAATTATTCAATAAAATGCCGGGCAGAAAAATTGGCCATCTTATAATTATCGAAAGTTCCCATATCAATTAAATGATCGCGTAGAGTTGTGGTCATGATCTCTGACTCGCGGCCGACGGTTTTCGTTGAGTCGTGGATTCGAGCCTTGATGCTATTAAAGACTCACTGTGTAGTCGGTGTTGATGCTCATTAAATCTGTGAAGCTCAAAGTCCTCCCGTTGGCCCAGCGTGGATGTTAGGAGAGTGAGGTCCTCGTCACTTGACCAAGGTTCAAAATTATGAGGTCCATCACCAATAGTCCTCGTGTTGCTTCTAGTGTGACGTTAATAAACTAAACCTAACCTAAATCCAATGAATCGAGTCCTTTTCAGATAATATAGGTGACTGATTTGTAAGTGAAAGTCCCATTTCAATTTTGTGAGTTGACTCAGCTTCAGCTTCACATGATCTGTTTGGATTGATTGGTGGAAGATAATTTTGAATGACATCAAGTAACGATTGATGTAAATATTTCTGCCACCTATCACTTTTTATGCTCCATTATTACGTATTCATTTCTGCATTGAAATACTATTTTTTCCTGGTATTCACTGGCTAAGAATATAATTTTTATTTATTATAATTTAAATAATAACCATGTTTAGATGATGTGTACAGAAATATATATTCGTCGAAGCAAGCAAAATAATATTTAATTTTATTACTCTTTCGAAGCATGTTTTTCTAATTTACACAGTCTTTGAAATTTTATTAAATTAGTCGCGTGAAAGAAATTTTCATTGCCTTTTTCAACAAATATTTTATATAGTACTTGTTTAATATTTACTTCTGTTTGTTATTTTATTAATACAGTCTCTACTTGGCGTGGATTGGGAGAGTGGGATACTTGCTCAGGTGTCGTCACTTGATTGTTCAAAATTACGAGATCTATCTCCAATAGCATTCGTATTGTTCGATGCTAATCCTAATGCAACCTACAAATTGGTTTCATGATCTGACTAAAAAGTGGGTGTCTCGTGATCTTCCAATTCAAGCAATTCCTTAATCAACTTCATTCCGACGGTATGTTTTTCATCTTGAATTTTCTTGGGAAGAAAAATATGCCCTTTTAATGCGACGGACTATACAGGTTCATTCAAAGAGCCAGTAAAGATTTAAAAAGTTCAATCATACAACTATTTTACGGCCCTATTTTGATGAATTTCAAAATATATTCTTTTTTTCGTTCTTTGAGCTCTCTTTTCGACTCCAAGAAGCTTTTAATAGAAAAGTGGGCTATTAAAAACTTAAGGGAAATTAAATAAATAGCCTATCGAATGAATCTATTTTTCTTTTACTTGTCTGTTTTGTATCATAGATCTCAGTTATTAAGGGGTAAAACATAAGCAACATCAGTAATAATCAAATATTTACAGAAATAAAGCAGTGATAGGAAACACCAATAGGCACTCCATTTGAAATGCTTAAAGCATTCCTTTCATTGTCTTTTGAAATGTTTTTTCAAATATTTGTATTGATTGGCAAATCAATTGGTTTGAATGTTGCAATGTAATCTCTTTCCCAGTTGATCCGCTCCTAGAATTCTTCCAAGAATCCAAATCATATTCAATTCGCCAAATTTTATTACCCCCGTAAGAAAATTACAATGATAACAACTTTTTTGAATTGAAATTGCCTAATTTATTGCAAAGTGACGCTCAATTAATTTTTTTCATACTTTTATTTACGTATTGTAATAGATTCTCGACATTGTAAAGTAAAGAGAATGTGACAGTATCATGAGACTATGTTTTTTTTTTTTTTTTTTTGAGATTATATGTTTATACACATCCTTACATGTTTTGATTTAAAAGTATCTTTTCTCGTTTGAGAACTTTGCAAAAGAACCAAATTCAACTAGACTCCCTTGTCTACAAAGTACCATTCTCCTAATTTAAAAAAAAATTGGAACGAATGCATTTTATTCAAAGTTCCCTAAATTGCATTCTTCAATTACGAAAGGCTGACATAAAAATGTTACAAGGCTGATTGTAGATTACGGAAGTGTCGTATACGCATATCGCATATTATTAAAGGCTGTTCATCAAAATCTATTAACTCCATAGATTCTATTCCCTATATTCAGGTGTAATAAATGTTCGTGCATTCGGAAAGCAAATCTGCATCTCCTCATCTATTATTCCCTAACTCTCAATGCTAGCCAGTGTGCTAAAGCCAGTACAAACTTTGAAAGGTAGTTCTTCGAGAAATCTATTTCTCGTTTACGTTGTTCATACGAACATATCCTTGAAATGAGGAGAGAGTAAAGCACTTATATGTACAAAGATATTTAGAAAAAACGCGTTATCTTGGAATGTTAAATTTGTTTTTCGCGACATTTACATTCTAGTTTGTCGAATCGATGTGTTTCAAATGATTTGTAACGAATTTGTTTTCTCGGCAGTTTATTATAAACTCATTTGCTGGTTGCACTCATTTTATAACGGTGTTTTCAAATGGGAGAAGTTTTCTCAAAGAGTTGAATCAATATTTAAAACAGGGATTTCGAAAGATTGCCTCGATTGGGAGGGGTCACAAGAAATAGGAATCATGATGGACGGCTCGTTCATGTCCCGCAGTGTAACACAAGAAGCTGAAATATGTCCTCCAGTCATCCGAGTACGGAACGAACTCGTTTCTTAAATGGCAGGTATTAACATGCACGGCATTCACCGAGATGGGTGCGTTATTCTTTAAAGGTTTTTTCCAAAGATTGGAGTTGACTCGTTCGACTTTAGAAAACTTCCCAGCCGATAAATTATTTAGATGACAGTTTACAAGTTCAATATTTTTTCGCTTATTTACTGAGGGAATGTATCGAATCGAAATTTGAACCGATTTCCTCAAATTCGTATTATTTAATTATGTATTTTTACAAGAATCGAGACGAAGAAAAATATATATCATACTCGAAAAAAAAAAGGCTTTAAAAAGGGAAAAAATTGGTATTCATTCAAAAATGTCGCTAAAAATTAGCTTGGGTAAACTTTCGTTCAAACTCTAATTCGAACCACTGTTTTAAATCAATTGCACCACTCGTGTAAATTAAAAACCGTGTGAATATAACTTTAGGGCTGATGTTTAATAACGAATAAAAACGTATGACGACAAATTATTATTTTTTTTTATCACACATGGCCTATAGGTAACGCCAGAAACTTAACTTGGGACTTATTTGAAGAAAAAGAATAAAATGGATTTTTAATGCGATGAAAAAAAGATTGATTACTGTTTGAAAGGTTGGTTAAAAACATAATTCCTGCAAAATGTGGCACTGAATTCTTTTTGAATTGTCTTAAAGAATGAAAATGTTTCCTTTAGGTTTTCTCTGTCAAAACTATGATGCTCCTTGAAATGAAGAAAAAAACCACCAAAGCGTTGAACGCGTGCAAAGAAAGACACTGAAGCGTTAAAGACTTTTGTTTCATTCATTCCGCTGTTTAGTTCCGATAGCGACTAAATCGAATGGATACGATCGAATGACGAATTGTTAATGGAAGTGAGACATAAGTTTTTAAGTAATAGCTCAGAGTGTAAATGGGTTTTCTTAAAGGATCCTTCCTTATTAATTGTCTCCAAGAAGAATCCAACTTTTGTCCATATTTCATTGAATATAACCAGTGTATTTTAAATGGAGAGATTTCAAATAGTCCCTTTGCATTCATATCGGCTTCGTTGAATCCGTTAATATTAAAAGGATGCTAGAAAAAAAATTCCTTTAGGTGGATTGACTTTTTAACCTTTCTGCTTAGGAATAAGTAATAATATTTATTTATCAATTGAATGTCATGTGTTAAAACATGGATAAAAGGAATATTATTTTTTTAAAAAACTATCCCTTCAATACGTTTTGGAGATTACAGCAACGAATAACAAACTACAAAAGTAGAACGTCGAAAAAAAGTTTTCATGAATTCAAAACAGCCCTCAAATAATAATCATTTTAAAAATATACTTTATCCTTGGCCATATGATTGAAAGTGAAATAAAAGAAGCAAGAAATTGAATCTATTTTTATGGAAAAATGTTTTCCACATTTTTCATCTTATTTTCCATTTAATTTAAATTCCTCATTCAACTCGCTGGACCAGTGAAAATTTAAGCGTAATTGAGAAGAAATAGGAGCCTTTCACAAAATCGAATGCATATCACTTCAAGATATTCTACTTGAATGAAAACGAGAAAATCTGACGGACGAAACAAAATTCCTCCTTTGATTAATTTAAATTCATCGAATTAATTTTTATATTTTAAATGTAGATCAAATCGAGGGGGAAGATATTTATAATAATACGAATAATTTATTGCTAGTTTTAAATGGCAGATACTTTGATTTGTGCGTCTTTTTCAATAGTCAGCTCAGCTGTGTCTAAATCGAATCTTTTTAATTTCAGGTGAAAATCTGGTTTCAAAATCGTCGCTCCAAGTACAAGAAGATGCTAAAAGCGCAGCATCAGCAACAGAATAGCCAACAGCCGAACCAACAAACGCCGGGGAGTACGCCGAATATGCAGCAGCAGCCGCCGAACCCCGTGTCGACGCCGCAGACCCCACCCGAGTCTCACGACGCTCACAGCCCACCGTCTGTCGGCCTACTGCCTCCGCCACCCTCGGCTCAAGGCATGCCGAACGCTACCGTCAGTCCCCCGGCCATGAGCCCGCCCATCTCCTCGTGGGATATGGCCTCGTCCAAAGCGGCCACCATGAACGTCACGAACAATTACATCCCTCAATACTCCTGGTATCATCAGACGGACCCCTCTATGAATCAACAAATTCTCACTTAAGAAATTTCGCTATTTGACAAAAACATAATTGACGATCAAGTTTAAAGAAGAATTAAAAAAAAAAAAGAATTGGATATCAATCTCTTTTCCCCCCCTTGTTGAAAGGTGTGATATCTAGCGTGTTTTGTGTTCTTATATATATGAAAAATATGAAAAAAAAAAAAAATTGAAATTTCATCATCCCACTCACCCTCAAAGTGTTGCATATGGCCGGGGGAGGGGATTCAATGCGAAAGAAGACATAAGAATCAGTTTGAATTCCTCAGTATTAACTTTTCCATGCAAGTTTCAGAAAGCAAATGCTGTCAAGGATGTAATATCAACGTGAATTCAGCAGCGAGACACAATATGTCTCTTCCATCCTGAAACTACAAACACTTTTTTCAAGATTATAAAATGAAATAATATAAGCCATGACACACATCATCGTCCGTTTCCCATCTCATGCAGGCTGCATTGGCCAGTAAGTCTTTTCGTCACTGTGGAGCCAAATACGTAACCATTATATATATATATATATATATATATATATATATATATATAATTATGTTTTTCTTTTAGTTTTTTTTTTTTAATATTGTTTAGACACTCCCCCCTCTGTGAAAATGGGGTTAATCAATTGAAATGTTTTTATTGAGTAAATAAGAAAAAGGTTAATCCCAAACGTCTCCATGTGTTAACTGCAGATTTTGTAGCTAAGGGCATACTTTGAGAATATGCACTCTGGAAAAAATTTTGCAGAATTCGCTTTGGTAGGAATTCTCAATTTATTTATTTATTTTTAAAACTAGAATTCCCATTTACTGTCCTCTTTGATCTCCAAACATTCAATTTAAAAGCCCATAACATTCTCTCCAAATTGTTTTTTTTTTTTTTTAATCTCTGTTTTATTTTTATTATTTCGGTTTTATAAACGGTGTGCATTGCTAAATTATGTTTGTTTCATTTATTAAAGGATAAAAATGTTTCACTAGGCTTCTCTTCTTCTTTTATTGAAATAAAAAAAGATTAATTTATCACAAATGTTTAATTTTTTAAATAAATGCATATTCTATGTAATTACTCAGAGCTGGAAGCTGTTTTTTCGTAAACTGGTGCGTATATGAAAAAAAAAATGTTTTCTTGAACAATTTTTCAGAGAAAGTGATGTTTCTGTAGCCAGTTGGTAGAAATAAAAACCCTAGAGAAATCTGCAGTTTTCATAATGAGACTTTGACATTCCTCAAATTATGTAATTTCTTGTTTTACTTGGAGATGTCCATAATTCATTCCTCATTTATTAATTTGTCTTCATTTATTATTCGGACAGAATGAGCACTGTTAGCGAGCATTTATTTCTAGTATTTTCCAAGTGTTTTTAGTTCGAAAAACACTTTTGAAAAAAAAAAATTATAGTTTGCTTAAAATTCACTTTTCTTTAACACTTAAAAGTTATTATTTTATCAAAATTACCTACGTTTCAATTCTTATGATACAATTTTATTTCTGTTTTGAAGGCTTTTAAAGCTGTATTGTTTAAAAAGCGATTTGATTAAGAAAGCATAATAAGGATCAATAAAAGTACGTGAATGTCAAATAAGTGTAGATTTCACTCTTCACAGATGTTTGTTTACTTCTGTTAGCTAACATTGTTCGTTTTGATTTAATAGAGTTTAAAATTCATCCTTGTGTCCTTTTCTTAAAAACAGTAGGTTCTAATTGATTATATGACTAATGTTATGCATTCCTTACTTAAACTTTTCAGTAAACTTCCAGCGAAAAGTAACTCTTCTTAATTTTTTCTTTTATTAAGAACTTATTCTGAGGATTTTATAAATATCAAAAAGTATTTACTGATTTCTAATCCGAAGCAAGTGTAAATACAAAATCACAGTGTGTACATATCAACTGTAAAATTCAGAAATGACTCAAATATCAGTAATAAACGTCATATGGAAATTAATGGAATTGGAATTTCTTTTACTCTCTCATTTTTCATATGTCCACTCATCAAGTCTTTCATTAATTAATTTCAATAATTGTTGACCATTTACAAAGGCCTGTTTTCTTATCATCTCCATGTTTTAAAGTAATTACATTATAAATAAAATTTAATTACAGTTTTGGAAATCTTTCTACAATTCTGAGTTCAAAGAGCACATATGTTCCGTGAAAAATTAGAATTTATGCAGCGTTTTTATCTTACAATTTTTTTTATTCCCGTTCTTTTTCAATATGTATCAATTTCAAATCAACGAAAAAGGCTTTTTTATGATGCAAACCTTTTTTTTTTCTTTGCCAAAAATGTCTGTAAAGGAAAGACATTCTGGGAAATCGGGAAGGTAACTAATTGTGCAATTTATATGGATATCTGATTTATAACATACCATGCTTGTTCGTGTTTCTAAAGAACAAAGGTAAGAAAAGTATTTTAGTTTTGTGGTTAAAAATGTTAACCTATCGAATCTTAATTAATTGCTTTTTGGACATCTTTTTGGGAACTTTTGATACAGGTAAAGTCAGAAGTAATGAATAGGATTTTCGTTAAAATATTTCGCAATAATTTTATCTTCAGGGCCAATTCACGTAATCTAAAATAGCATCTCAAATCATTAAATAACTAAAAGAACAATAAGGACTACTTCCAGAGTGAGAAAACTTATTTTTAAATCTACTTGCTTAAAATTTATAAAATAAATTGTAATGAAACAATCTACAGCATTCATAACTCAGAATTTATTTAAATGAAATAAGGATAGGAGAGATGCAACTAAAGTATGATAAAACTACAAGTTGGGAGGGGGGGGATTATTAAAAAAAAATCACCAAGGTGCAGTCCACAGATTTGACGACAATTGTTATCCGAGAAGAAGTGATTGAACGCGTCTTGGATAACAATGATTTGAAAATGGATGAATGAATAGTAAGTATCCACTAGACAAGGGTCGAGAATTAAAGGCTGGTATGGAATCTTGATTTTTTTTAAAACTCATCTCCTTTAAAATCTGGAAAATATCTTCAAGTTAAGATAAAGCTTAACTATTCTAAATTCGTTCCATCATTGAAATATAAAAATGAAAACGGTGCTAAATGTCTCAATATAATAAAATATACCTTTGTAAGTGTTCCTCTAATGTATCTGCCCGAAAGAGTGGACGTGGCAATGCTATGCCAAACTGATTCCGAATAGCATGGACAGAAATCTTCAGGCCTGGTGAATGTTTTCCTGCTATTTTGTCACTCAGAGAAGCTGTGCTTTCTAGAGAAATAGGGTGCAAATGGAGTTACAACTACTAGATTGTTACAAAATCCTCACCTCATATTGCAAAAAAGAAATTATTTTTCATTTCACACTAAATTGCTCGTTTGATAGTAAGAAAATGGTTCAAGACTTGAAAAATATACAAATGGAATTTTTCGTAAAATATACAAAAATATTTTTCCTTATTAGGAATACTTGCATTTATCTCACAAGAGAATTTATTTTAAAAAAATGTATTTCAAACAATTTGTTGCAAAATAATGTATTTAATCTGAGCTATGCTAAGCACTTGTATTATTCAATTTTGCTTTGAAGGAGAGTTTCAGTTTTAAGCAAACATGATGTCCAGTGAGTGCTCTAATATGGAATTTCTCATTAGTTCTAAAGTGAACTTTGTATACGTCCGAATTCTTTGTTAGAGAGAAACAAGTAGCAGTTCTCATTGAATTATTCAATCACTAGGTTGAAGTCATTTTTTCATACAAACGATGCAAATTTTTATAAATGTGTACACATTTACTAAATCGATACAAAACAGTTAAAATACTCCAATTAACTTCAGTGTCTCTCATTTTTGGAAGTAAAAGTTATAATAGCTCATTTAAAATTTTTCTTACTAAATGTTATGCTTCAAAATAGTTGATTAATTCTTGTAATTAATTTTCAGTGTCAAATTTCAATGCATTTCAGAATTCGTACAATTTTGAAACAATAGGAATAATTGAAAAAATCTGTTTGACATTTTCGAATATTTTGTCGTGCTTTTTGTGCCACCGGGCTTCCCAGCCCTTTCAGAGCTTTTTATTTCTCCTTTCCTTTCTCCCTCAATACGATAAAGGGCCTGGTCACAATAGTTTTATTCGTGGATTTCTTTCTTTTGCAGCCCCTTAAAATTGATACCATGGCCAGATGGTTGAGAAACAATTCTCATTATGCAGCTATTGGCTGATGACAAGCATATTTTTGACGATAAAAGGCAGATTGTCTTAGTTTGATTTCTTTTGTACATTGATAAAGATTTGAGAGTATGTATATCGCGGTTCTCTGAAGAATTTTAAAAATCTGAACGCAGAGTATTAATTTATTATGAATGTCTCCGAAACTCTTGGTGTCATCCCATTTTTAAATTTCTTTTCAAATTTGAATAAGTTAACCACTAAATTTCCTTTTTAAGACTGTTCTTGAAAAATATTTTCTCTTAAGTTGGCACTTTTTGCCTTTGCGTCTACATTATCCATTGCAATTGGGATAAAAGACTTTGTTACTCTATATCCCACAAAAAACAATCAATTAATTCATTTAAATATAATCAACAGTGTATTCATTACATGAAAGCTGGAGTTTTTTGAGAATTTCTGAGAGGTTTTCGAGTTCATCTAGAGCTTCTTGAATATGGAATCGCAAGATCAAAACTAGAAGGGGGAAAAAAGGATATTATAGCGGGGGACGGTTTCAAATCATTAAGTAGTTGAATTTCTCTTCAGAAAAGAATTGACAGGCTCTTCGATTCAACATGAAATGAAGAGGCATGAACGGGACAGAATCGGATGTTCACGCCTGAATATCGAAAAGAGTTTACCATAACGTTGAGTTCTCAAAAGTGTTTTTCAAAAGGTTTGATTTTAATAAAGATTTCCACTCTTTGCGCGTACAAAAATTGTGGATCAACATTTTAAGATAGAATTCATTTTGATTTTCACTTTTACCAAACAATTATACATCTTAAGATACTTTTTGTGCTGGTGATGTTTTTACTCATTTTTATCGACATTTGTTTTATAAAAAATGTATTTTCTTACACAAAGAAGATTTGACGAACAAAGATTTTTTGTTCTTGTTCTTTTGCTTCGGCCAATAATTACATTCTTATTTCATGAGTTACAGCACACACGTACATCATTTAATATTTAAATATAACCATGATTGTTGCTTTTCGGCCAAATTATCTTACCATATTCGGATAAAAATTTAATTTTCTATACTCTGAGAGAGATAAGCGCTTCTGTCATTACAAAGGTAAAAAATTATTCAAAAATGCATCTTCCAAATGTTAAATAAAAAAATGCATTAAATTGTAAAAGCTAATTGATCATTTTGACTGATTTTAAGACAACTAAAAGATATTTATTTTGTAACTACATTCAGAAGGACCAACTTTCAATCTCTTTTCTTCAAAATCTCTACAAAAGTAAAATGCAGATAATCCTAATAAAGCAATGAGTACTCTCTTTAGTTAGAATTAACGAGATGCTAATTAAATAAGCTATGATGTACAATTTAATAATTTATGTTGCTGGTGTAAAAAGCAAATCATAGTTGCTCCTAAAATAAATTATATCTTTTCAGAACAAAGCCAGTTACAAACATATTTTTTTTTGGAAGGCTATATATCAAAGAGAACATGTCTCAGCAATTTAATGAATAACAAATAAAGATGCGAATTGTATAACCTTCATTTTAGGATCTCATAGCAACTAAGTCATTTTCAAATAAAAAAATTACCAGTTTTGTAAATATTGTTTGAGTTTTCAAATGATCGGTATTATTCTCTTAAAAATACAGGCAACCCCTTTATGACACATTCCTGAAAAAGGTAGTGTTATGAAAATCCAAGTTATGTGAAACAAATTTCAAAAAAGGGAATTAAGAAATTCGAAAAAATAAACTAGTTTTATATTTAAGAAAAATGTAATTATTAAGGTAATTTACATCAAAAGTATCCCATATTAGTTTGTATAAAATAATGTATTCTTCGTCATCACACTATGAAGAACCATTCATCGAAAGTATTTAACAAAATATCCGTCTTGTTTTGACAAAAAATCTTTCTTACTGCAATGTTTGAATACATAGATGGCTCCTTTTGGCCTAATCCCACAACAAAAATCTTGCTCGCTCTGAAGAAGCAGATGTCAAATCTCGAACCGTCTTAGAGAGCGACTTGAATTCAATTTCAAATCAGTATGCACTTAAACTCAGAACTGTAAAATTAAAACTAGAAATATTTCTTCCCTAGATCACATAATTAAAAGATTTCTATGTTAAATAAAAAGAAAAAAAGATCATTTCTAAAAATCTAAAATTAGACAACAATCGGATTTTAATAACATTTATGTTTCCAAGAAATTATTACGACTTACTGGTCATGAATTTCATTAATAAATTAATTTTTATTTTATTTTGATGAATGAAGAAGGAGAAAGATGCTATTTCTTCAAGAAACATAAGCTATGAATATGTTTAAGAATTTTTAGATAAATTTTACGCTTCTTTAGATAATATATACCACACACACACATAAATTGTAACGACGTGAAACTCTATCCTATTGCGCAAATTTGTTTCTGATTGATTCTTTCCTCAACAACAAGGATATTATTTGAGGATATGTTTTTGGCTACAATGGTTTGAGAGAAATTGTTTTGTCATCACTTTTGATTGTTCCACGTTTGAAGGAAAGATTTTTTCCAATTCTGAAATCTTCATGATAGGAATGAGCCTGTAGCATTTGCGAGAATTTCTCTTCTGGAGAGAGAAAGGAAAACATTTATTTTATTAGCATTACATAAAGAAAACAAATAATATATGAAAATAATTTTCATAAGATTGCATAAGGATTTCTAGTTATGCTTAATATTCTAATTAAGTTATTTTAACCAAGTAGTTCCCAAATTTTGATTAACATAGGTACAAAAAAAAATTTCAGACATCTATTTAAATGTTTCCTTTTTTAAAGAGCATTCAAAATTTATGGATAGCCTCAATTCCTCACTATACTTTTAAAAATTATAGTGAGTTAAATTTAGTTTCTGTTACAAAAAAATTAAATTCTGTTAATTAATTTTTTTAAAAATTAGTTTTTGTTACAAAACAAGCGTTTATTTTATTTCCTAAAATATCGAATATTCTACACATATTGAAATAAAGCCTTTGTTTGATAAATGTTCAGTTGGAATTAACGTTTATTTGAATACATTAATTCAAAATTTAATATCTAATTTATTGATGAAAAAATAATTTTGAGTAATGTTCACAGCTTAAAATTTGGTCAACTTTTTATATCTACTAAAAGATGCTATGAAAAATCCCTTTTCATTTCAAAATATAGGATTAATGAAACGTCCCCACTGTCTTTAGGTTGTGAATACTAAACAGATTATTAAGAAGGTTTTGTTAAAGGACTTTTATCACTGAAACCTTTGTTTATTCGAAAAAGTATTATCCTGCAATAAAATTTCACTTTTTTGCCACGTTTCAGTCTCAACTATGTATGATTCGGATAAGAATAAAAACCATTTTACTTTTAGTGAATTCTCAAGTTCTGCAGAATGTCCAGGTAGAGTTTAAAAGTAGCATGTTCGAATAAAATTAAAGAACGAGTATAAATTTTAAATTCTTTAATGTATCTATGAGTTTATGGTGTGTTTTAAATCAGATTATTAAAGAAATATGTCTGGTAGTGTATAGTAAAAAAAAAAAGAAAGCTGAAAGGTTTTATAAACTAAAAATTATTGAATAAAATATTACAATTCTCCATAACTTTTGTTTTTTCCTCGGGACTCTTTTTAAAAGATAATTGATATAAATAGGTACAATAATCATTAAATAGAAAAGTATATCATCTACTTATATAAATGTTTTGTATGATCACATTAAAACAATTGTATAATATAAGTCAAAGTATTCTGCCTTAGTTTCTCTTGGTATCCGAAGGTAAAACGTATTTTCCTTTTAGCAGTTTTGTTTCATTATTACATATTTTAATTAAATCAAACACATTTTTTTCCTATAAGGTTTTTTAGTTATTCAATAAACTTGGCATATTATTCGTGAAAAATTAAATTGTTCCTTTAATTCAAATTTTGTCACAATTAAAGCAATCATTATTTACGTTTACAAACTACTGGTATTACTGAAAATAACAAAAGTGCTCACGATATGTAGAGAATATTGTTTTGACGTCATCATACATAACTGAACAATAAAGACAAGTATTTCGCTCAAGACAATTTATTTTAGCACTAGAAAATACACGTAATATACGTAAATTAGAAATATTTACACTTAAGAAGCTATTATTAATTTTTAGTACAGAAGGAGGCGCAATGAGCATCTGGAGGAACAAGCTTTCATCAAAAAGGAAAGATTAAGGTTGGATCACAAAAGGCTTCCATTTTACATTAGTTTAGTTGTTATTTGGAGTTTTTTCTGGTTTTTAAGTAGTAATAAAATAATATTAAGAATAAAAGCTATCTCTACAAAATAGAAAATTATAATCCAAGAGGATCAATCAAATATATTTTAAGTCTGTGCATAAGAATTTCAAAATTATTATTCTTTTTTTTAAAAAAAAAAAACTATTTAAACTATTGTTCAGCAACATTTTAACTTCAGTTCAGTATTACAATGGAAACAAATAAATTGATTGTACTTTTACACAATAAACAGTAAACAGAACTTAATTAGAAAACACTTTAAATTTTGTAAAACATGGTAAGAAATGACGGTGTACAATTATTAATATAAACTCTATATGTAAACGGGAATTATCGAGTTGATGTAATATATCACGAATATAACAGCTAAGGTAATGAATTAAAAGTTATTGAAGAAAACTTTCGAAGAAAGTCGAATTTCTAAAAGAATTTGAAATGGAGTGTTTCTTTAATAGAAATGATGAATCGAAAAGATATGTCAAATGTAGAAGGACTTCGTCATACCATCGAGAGCATAGTTACGAAAGATTGTTTTACTCGATTGGAAATGATTAGTGGTCACCTTTATTTAAGATTCTGTTGGCAAACTTACAGATACATATCAATGACTTTTTAATGTTGCCACCCGTTCACTTTTTATATAACTTATCTATTATTTATTACACCTATAAGGCATCTGCTGTAACAAAACGGATTGTGCATTTACGTGTTACACTCAATTGAAGTTTTAAATCAGAAATAAATGTTATATTAGAAATAAATGCGGAATTTTAATATTATTCTGTGCTACTTGAAGTACATTTTCATTATAAAAATAGGCTACTAATGTACTTCTTTATTTAAAGTATATATTACAGATTTAAAAAATAACCTATTTATAATATAACATGTATGATTTTTATTTTTGTTGTGAAGATGGTATACATGTAAACTTGATTTGTTGCTTAACAACATATTGAGAAGCAACACGAGGACTATAGGCAATGGATCGCGTAATTTTAAGCCTCGGTTAAGTGAGAAGTATATGCAAAAGAGAAACCAGTACAATTATAGAAAATGTAATAAATTCTACATGAAAGGCATGTAAAAGAATTTTTTAAAAAGAAAATAGAATATTTTTTGGAGAAAAACTATGTCGATATTAAAGAATCAGATACGGATATAAAAAGAACAGTCAGACGCTCCTAATTTTTACATAAAGCATAGAGTCTGGTCTGAAACAATTGTATTGCTTGTGTTGAAAATAAAAACTGTTTATAATGACACAATAAGTAATTCAGACAGTTGAAATTTATTTTCCCAAGAAGACTTTTTTGGAGGATCCCCAAGTTTGAACACGGATTATCAGTTAAAATTTTTATATTCTTAAGTTAATTTTAAAAAGATTCACTTTTTTTCTCAGATGGATAAGAAAATCGAAAATTATATTAACCTTTAAAAATTTTCTGAAAAAAACTGACTGTCTGACTATATAAAGGGATTCTATACAAAACAGTTGTGTTTTCCGAAATTAATCCTATTAATACTTTTTAAAAGAATAATTAAGGTATGGGGATTCTGGAAAAAAGAAATCAATGAATTACCTTCTTCAAGATGCCTTCTCTTGTCTGTACGAGAAAACATATAATTTCAGAAACATATAATTCGCATCTTCAGAAAAGCTTATGATTCGGCAATTTTAATTTATTTTAAATTACTATGTCTCTAAGACTCAAGGGCTCTTCCTCGAAATTTGGTGTTAACTGACAAAAACGAACCTGAGTTGGTTTCTCATTCACACCATTTGAGTTATATAATTTTGGAGTGTGAGGTATCGACCACGGTTCAAAATGACGAGATCCGTCACCAATAACCCTTATTATTAGTAATAATGAATCAATATGATTCGAATGTCGCGCGCCATGAGCTCGAGATCTTATCTTATGGCCCCTCATTCAACAACTGATTTTTATTAAGCACTTGCGCTAATAACTAACAACAAATTCAATTAATTGTCTCTATCTCACTAAAAAAAGGATCCAAATCTCTCAGAGAAGAGCCACAAGTTGAATTTATTCGTTTATCGTTCCGTAATATTCTTTAAAAAAAAAGCATTCAAAGCAATCAGCCAAATCGATGATAATTAAAAAAACATAGAACTAACTTAAATCTTTGATAAATTTCTCGATCTTGCAAAAATTCACGCAGTCTTTTTGAATCAAAAAGAATAAAATTACCTAAATTGCTGTAAACGAAAATTCATATCTCAAAGCTTATCTAAAAATTTTCAAAATCTTAGAGAGAAGGTATAACGCTCCTCTAGCCTCAACTCTAGAATATTGACAAGCTATCATCAACAATGGATACAAAGTTGGTGGTAGGAAGCGTTACAGAGATCAATTCAGAAATTCCTGTTGATCCAATCTAAATGTGGATTCAAGAGTTGTAGGATAAAGGTAAGGAATTTATTCATTTTAAGATTCCAGGCAATTGGGATCCGAAAAGAAAAAAAAATTATGTAGTGAGACCAACTGCTTGATTTGAATGTCCCGTGTAGTTGGCGGAAAAATTTTTTCTCCCCCGAACTAGAATCGATTAGAAGTAGCAGTGAAAATACTCTCCACTTTTCTGCGAATGACTTTCATGAATATAACAGGGATTATTTTAAATTTCCGTCCATTACAATGTGGTTACAGAAGCCAAGCTTCAAACAGAAATTTCTTACTTTTGCTTGAGAAAAGTCAATCGGTCGATGTAGTTTTAGGAACTAAAATTTTTGCGCTTGATTTTCATCATACAGCAATTTTTAAGAAATTCTTCAAACTCATCCTCGAGCGGAAACTTGTTTTTCATTACAGAAAACCAAATAACTTATAATTTAAGTATACGTTGAATTCTTGCAAATAATATATAAAATTAAAACAGGTACATTTCAAAGAATGACTTTTCATTAATCTGTCCCTCCCTTCGCTTTCAGTATCGTCGGATGAAATTAATGGCAATCATTGATAAATTTGATTTTCATAAAATCAACTAAAAAAAGCTAATTGGACGATATTTTAAATACTTTAAAAGTATGCATACTTAATAGATGAAAAGTAAGTGATCTGTATTTTCAAAATACATATAAAATTTGAATTGTGTGGAATTTTAAGCATATTATATTGGACTTAATTCGAGGGATTTATTCAAAGGTTTTTGGATTGTTATTTGACTAGCCATCTTTACGTCATAATACAAGCTCTTTAAATTCATTTACAACGCTTTTAAAAGAACATATTTTCTCTCGCTTTAGTTACGAAAGATTACTTCAGACTCTCCTTTCGCAATTTCTAAATACAGAATCTTTTAGCCAAGGTTCCTTTCATAATCACCCAATAAGAATGGGGAGCATCTAGTGCCATCAATATTAAGCATCATTTCATACAAATAACCTCTCTCGCCTGAAAACAAGGCCTTCATTCTTAACATTTCCCAAACTGTTTTTCAATATGTATTTTGAAACAGAAGAGAAGGCATTCGAATTTAAAATGGAATCATTAAAATTATTTGACTAAGAAATTCAGTTTAGCGATAGCTATCAAATACTATTGTATTAATGAAACATTACCACTTCAGCAATGAAATTTGTTTTCTGGTGCATTTCATGCCGTCTCTTTTTTTTAAGTCTTTCCTTAAGATTGATTTCGGAACTATTGTACAACAAAAGAGGATCTAAAGAAAGAAGAGAAATGCTTATTTTTTTTAATATTGCGAAAAGGATCATTTTTTCTAATTACATTAAATGAATTACGAAGAAATTAAATATGATGTAAAAAACAGTAAGTTGGATCATTCAAAGAGGTATGTGGAATTAGATAAAGCCTTTATTATAATGAATAACTCAATTCCATTAAACTTAAAAAAAAATCCATTATTAAAATATTAATTATTTTATTCCAATTTTTAAAATAATAAACTCAATTTTAATTTAGTAGTAGTAGTTTATTCCGCACGTAAAGCGGCAGAAAACTGCTCATTCTTATTCGAAAAAAAATGCTGATAAAAATGTTTTACACACACACACACACACATATATATATACATATATATACGTATATATATATACACACATACATATATATATACATACATATATATACGTGTATATATATATATATATATATATATATATATATATATACATATATATACGTGTATATATATATATATACATATATATACATGCATACATATAACATATAACATATATACATACATATATATATGTATGTGTGTGTATACACTAGTACAAAAATTAGAAACGAGATGGACTTTTCAATACAACGTTGCGCAAAAGCTTTCAAATTCAACACAAATAATACCATAAGATCTGCAATACGTAAGTAGATAAGTATTGTAAGCAAAACTTAACAACAAAAAGGAAATCGAAGTGATAAAAAAGAACTTTATTGTAAAAGTACCAAGGAGCACAACGCGACTGAAGGCCGAAACATCCATGTGACAGGTGTTCAACCAGAAACATCCAGCCTACTCTGACTGCTATGCGGGTTTCAAATCGTCTGGCTATGCAGAATATGAGGCTATAAATGAGTTGTTGAGGCATTGCAGCCCATTAGTCTTGTACTACCAATTGGAGTTCCGGAATCGTTACTAGAGGTTAGTTACTTGCTGCCAAGAGCCTCAATAGAAATTTCCATACATGCTTGAAGGGATTTCGATCCGAAGACCTTGTCAGCCATTCCATTTGTTCAAAACCCTCCCTGTTCAACCGCTACTGTGCGATGAGCTGGAGCATTTTTGTCCATAAAAAGAAATTGCGGAAACCTTAGAACCTCTAAATATGCTCGCAGATGGATGGAGAATCTCATTACAATAGAGGTTGACTGAACATCCTTCAAAGATGTGAAGGTTTGTACGACAACCAAGCATGATGCCTTTCCAAACGAGAACACAGCGACCTTCAGACGGTCTCATTCGATTATGTTGGAGAGGTTATTGAGAGTTTCCCCCTCTTTCCAGATGTGTATGCGTCCAGAATCGTTACTCAGACGAAACCTGCTCGCATCCATAAAGAGTACTCTATCCCGTTGATTATCTGATCAATTCTGGTGTTCTCGGCACCACAGAAAACACCTTCTCCGATGAGCAGGCTTTAAAGGTACACACCGTACAAGTCGTCGTGTAAACAGAACACCACTATGCAGCCTCCTGGCCACGGTAAAACGTGATATAGGTCATCCAATCGCCTGTGTTATGTGTCTAGCGATTTCTCCCGTTGTCTGCCGCCTGTTCCTTCTGGCCTATAGGACAAAATATCGGTCGTCCGCTGGCGTGGTTGCTTGTAGACGATCACTGCTGAACCTTTGGATAGTTGTTCCTGAAGTTTGAAATTCCCTCCAAAGTCATGAAACGATGCTGTGAGCAATCCCATATTCCACAGCCAAATTTGTTATACTTAGACCATCCTCTATATTTCCCAACCTCGGTAAAATCATCCAGATGTTGTCTAACAGACTGATTGTTAGACACTTCACATAGAAGCAGCAACTCGACGTCGTTTATAGACCGTGCAATGCTTCTAGCTGCAAATCTGCGCATATGCGCTACCTTACCTCAGCCTAGTTAATCTCTTGATTGGTCTTTCAGTACGCTCTGGATCTTCATTCCAATGATATGCTATTTTTCCACTTCGTATTAATTTTTGTGCATCAGTGTATATAGTTTGTAATAATTATTACACACACACACACGCACGCACGCACACGCACACACATATATATATATATTATATGTGGAATGGGAGATGTTTAATAATTATTTGTAAGAAATAATATGAAATACAGATTATAAGCTTTAAAACCACGTCTTGAAAATTTATTTAGAACTATAAGTAAATAAATAAAATACTACTGAATTAAAAGAAAAACCAAGAAGTTAAAAGGATAGCAAAACGTCAAATTCTAAATGTTATCAAAAGTAAAGATTCTAGTGTGAAAATAAACCAAAAATTTAATACAATACATCAAACAAATATTAGATAGTTCTAAAATTACTGAAAATATTACAAACAGTTAAAATGTCTAAGAACGTTAAAATCGCAGAAAAACTAAAGAAAAGAAGTAAGTAAGAACAAAAATCGGAAATACTGTAATTAATGCTGTTTTATACTTTGGAATGGAACGTGTGTTTATACCAGTTTTACGGATCCAAGCATCTCATTTCAGTGAATTACGTTGTAAGAAGACGGTATAAAACCAAAAATTGAGCAGAAATACAAAGCGAAAATTCAACCAAGGGGGGAAAAAAAGGAAAGAACAAAAATAAATAAATGAAACTGAATTATTTAGACCTAAATATACTGATGTGATTCTATTCTAAAAATAACGTAAACATATTTATACCCTTATTAATAATTTTAACTAAAAAAGAGTTATAAAATTTATACTACTAAAATCCAGCAAACTGAAAAAAAGTTATTAAAATTATACTACTAAAATCCAGCAAATTTGAAAAGGGTCATAAAAATTACACTACTAAAATCCAGCACAGCAGTATACTTATAACTTCCCTCTAACACAGAGACCACCAAGTACTTTTTAAACACCAAAACAAATTCAAGCACAGTGATAATTTGCTTCCAGTACGACAACATAGTGCTTTTATCAATAACATTTTAAACTCAAAACACCAGCAAATTGAAGCAGATTAATTTTCTTATAACTTTTCTCTAACGCAGCGCCACTATACTACGATCTAAAACGTATTAACCATTAAAACTACATTATTGATTGATTGATGAAAAATAAAATATTATTTACTTATTTACTTTAAATATTATTACTTTAGAAATAAAAAAAAATATTTACTTATCTTAAAAAAAAAAATTTAAAATTATTCAAACTTTAAAATAAGCAATATTTTTCCAAAAAAAGTTTTAAGGATAAAATAAATCATATTAAGAATAAAAATAAACGAAGTCAATCAATAAAAATGAGTCGTCTCTATTGTTAAGTAATTCAAATAAAAACATTTCTTAAAAATCATGTAAAAAAGATATTTTCAAGACAATAACAGAAAAAGAAATTCAAAATTAGAGATTTCAATTTGTTTTTTATATATAAAAAACAAAGAAAGGAAAAAAAAGGAAATGAAATTAAAATATTTAAAAAATATATAATTTTTATTTTTTAAATTTCTTTTTAAAACATTAATAGAATAATTAGCATTTGTGCTCAAGTAAAAAAGTTATTTTGAAAAGTTATAGGCATATTAACTAATCTGTTATTTCTAAGTAAATAGATATATAATGTGCTTCTATACATATTTAAAATTAAATTATTATTAAAAAAGGGCACTTTATTGTACATAATATGGAAACACTCACATCAAAAAAAAAAAAAAAAAAACATGTTAAAAGTGTTTCTCTATACGAATCACTATAAATTTTTCACAAAAGGTATCAAATAACTTTAATTATGAAGAAAATCGCCAATAATTCATAAGCAAAAAGTTCATAAGTAAATTGAAATCACCATAAAACAATTCAAGAATGCTAAATGTAAATAATAATAAAAATTCGTACAAGTATGGATTACCTTTGCATATACGGATTTCTTCACATTTATCGCTTTATTTTTTTATAAATAGAGATACAATTTTTTAAAGATTTTGACACTGAAAGCCGAGCTGTATTAAAAAATTCCTAAAATTAATATTTTAGTGTTAAGCAGTAACGAAATAAAAATAAAAATTTATCGATAATATGATTTAATATCAAAAGCTTTAGTTATTGACTTGGCAAAAGAAGGTGTATGTAAAACAAGTGACGTGTGTAAAAAAAATGATCCTATTTTCGGAACTCAATCCTACATGCGGAGCGATATATTCCAAAGGTTGTGTTCAATTAAGTTATTTAAATTTACGTTTAGATTTTAGAAATTTGATTTGTATAACATCATTTAAAAAATTCTTATTTAATCATATATTTATAGACTTGTAGATAGTTGCTAATTCGAAGAAAGGAATTTTTAATTCTAGCAATTGATTTTGCAATAAATGATTTATTTTTAGTTATAGATTTTTTTAAAAAAAGTGAACAAGTGCTTATTAACGTCGTACTTGGAAGCAACGCGAGGATTGTTGGCAATGGACTTCGTAATTTGGAACCTTTGTCAAGTAACGAGAAGGACACTTAAGCTGAAACCTCCCCTTCCAAACTGCCACACTATGTCAACAGGAGAGCTTGGAACCTCGACAGATTTAACGCGCAACAGCCATTAAATACACGACGGGTATTTAATGGCTTCGGGATACGAACCCATTATTCTGCAGAAATAACGCTGACTATGAGACCACGATCATGACCACAATGCTACAGCAGTCACATTTCTTTAAAAAAAAAAAAAAAAAAATCTACAACCCCAAACGGAATATCGATTTTTTCACCGGATTGTAAAATCGAGACGTATTTACTCATTTTATGGAGAAGTTTCTTTCTATTAATTGATGTTGCCTCGGTAGATTAGTGGTCATGGTCGCGGACTCACGGCCGGCGGTTTTTGTGGAGTCACGGGTTCGAGTCTTGATACCACTTGATACTTGATACCACCTGCCATATAGCCGGGGCTGATACACGTTAAATTTGTCGGAGCCCAAAGTCCAGTGGTTTGGAAGTTAGGAGGGATGCCAGCTCAGATGTCGTCCTCATCATTTGACCAAGACTCAAAATTACGAGGTCCATCGCCAATAGCCCTCGTGTTGCTTCTAGTACGCCGTTAATAAAATCAAACCTATTAATTGAGCATTTCCTTGAATAATAATCTCAGAAAATTCTCTCCGATATGAAGAATGGTTCTTTTTAGTAACATGATAGCATGTTTCTTCCCAAAATTATCGAATTGAAAGATTCGATGTATAGTCAAAATAAATTTCGCAATTTTTATTTTCTCAATTTTTTGACACATCTCAAAATATTACATTCATGGTATTTTCACTCACACTGTGAATTTATTTTCCAAACTTAGTCTTCGCATCAAAAAGTATCTAAATAAATTATGAAAAAAAAGGGGGGCGGAACCTCTTTAATCGAAACAATAAGCTCAAATCTAAATTAAATACATTAGCCAAATTTTTATCAGATAGACGAATTTGGTGTAGAACCGCTTCCATTCTAGCTCAATCAGTGAATCATTTTCGAAAAAAACTCGGTTACAGGTGTGTTTTTTGGGTATAAACAAGTTTGTTGTTTACTATTACTAGTTTTTATTATAAGTCAATAACAAATCTAACATTTTTTTAGAAACAAATGTAAAAAAAAATTTCGTCAAAGTATTTTCTTAGAAGAATCTATGTATATCTGTACACACACATTTTGTCAAAAACGCAGTTTTTCAAAAGGCATAAGGGTTGCTTAAAGGCCTAACATTTTCTTATTCAGTCACAGATTCCAATGTCATATATTCGTCAATACAAGTCTGTTATTTTTGAAAAATACAAATAAATAAGAAATATATCTTAACATTTTGAAATCTCTCACATATCGAAACTGATCAATGTAATTCTGGGATTCCAAGTCATTTCTTTTCCCGCTCCACTTTCGACAAGAACGTGATACATGAGATAACAGTTCATAGATGAGAACACATTTTAATATTTAAGGGCTGGCATAGAGTATCGAAACTAGTATAGAGTATCGAAGCATAAATAATCCCTTTTACTAGAATTCTTTAATTGCGAAGCATGTAGTTAAAAATCTAACACGCGCAAAAGTGGACACTAATACGAAACGTATAATTTACGTTCGAATTACACTTGAAAATGAATAGGTAACACAATACTTCTTTCAGTTGTAGAAACGATATAAATAAGCTCAGTTTTGAAAGAATATTGAATAACAAATTCAAAGAGCGGTAACACCATTTCAATGGCTTGTTATTCCTGACTGCTAGGGAATTCAAACATGGACAGACTGATTCAACCATGTATGTGTTCTATGGGATGAGTTTGAGAAATTTACAGTATGAAATTTAAATTTATAGAATACTGAAAAAAATAGAAGAAGCCCCGATAACCGATTCCATTCCCAAAAGTCACTTAATTATTACACATTTCTACCTTCTTTGAATACAATGAATTTTTTTAAAACAAATCACTTAATCTGAGCATGTTTATACAATATATAGTAATTAATATATGTGTCGCAATCTGGAGAGAATTTTCCTACCATGGATTCTTCCCATTAAAAAAATAATAAAAACGCTTTCTCGACGGTAGTTAAATGGTAACATGTTTTATTGTGTTGAGGGGCGCCGACATTCGACGTTTTACAATATAATACGAATGTAAAATCGTTTCGTTCTTGCCGTGTGTGGGGCTCCATATCTATTCACAGTTACGTGATATTGTCAACTTTAGATCAATGGCCGAAAAGCACGCTATCACGGCATGCCACTCTACTCCACCCACCTCGCTGGAACTAGGGCTGCAGCATTCGCACATCTGCGCCACACATTCGCCAAGAGTAGGTAATGATATTTTTTCGCTCATTTTTCTCCCTCGAAAATGATTTAACACCAGCCAACTAGCAGTTCATAACATTACTAGGATCGGATGAGATCAATAACCACATATTTTTAAACTCATTTTCTTAATCCTAATGGTAATTTACTAACGAGTCTTTTATAAATTGGAAATGTACCTACAATTGGGCTCCTCGAATTTTATAACATATAGGAATGAGTTTATTACAGTCAGATGCTTTCACTGGATTGCAACGGAAACCAAAGTTTGATGGAAACAACTAAGCCATAAGCAATTGATAAAATGCTAGGCAACTAATTTTTACAGGCAACATGAGGGATATTGGCGAAATCATTTTCAAACGCAATCTTAAGACGATACTTGACTTCACTCTCCTAACTTCCGCGCCAACATGAGGACTCATTTAAAATGCATCTTCCTCGCTATGTAATGGATCTTTGACGACATCAGGACTGGAACCCAGGATTCCACAGAAATAATGAACTCGCGACCCCTCGGTTACCGCAGCCACAAAATATTAGTGAAAACATTTGAGGATGATAGAGATTTGAATAGATTTCTCGGTGCCTCACCCAACATTCGGTAATTACAGCTATATTGAAAGCTATTGAATCATAATTAAGTATGCGATATATATGAATCAAGATGAGGTCCTGGAAACACAACTTGAAATAGACCATTGGATTCCAAAGAGCACTCTTTCTGCAGTTATGGAAAATGTTTGAAAAATATACCATATATATATCCCTTTCTATAATAAGCATATATATCGTAAAAGATTTATTTCAAACACTATTATAATAAGAATCATTCATTTAAAATTGTCGATTACTTTGCTTTCATTTTTTCCCCCAAAAGAACCATTATATATTTATTTTTCAAAGAAAATTACATTTCGGGACATTTTTATCAAAAGGATTTTGATTCGTTACCCTTAAAAGCAACACGAATACTATTAATGACGGACCTCGTAATTTTGAATCTCGGTCAAGTGACGGAGACGACACCTAAGCTAATATCCTCTCTCCAAACTTTCACACCACGCCAACGGGAGGACATGAAACCTTGACCGATTTAACGAACATCAGCCTCACTACACGCCTGTTCTTTTGGGACATTACGACTCCACACCAGTCGCGAGTTCGCGACCATGACCGCCAGGTTACCTCGGCCACTTTTATTGAAAAGAGAATGATATAGTAAAATATTGCTAAATGGTGATTTTTCGAAAGAAAAAAATTGAATCTTAGTATTTGGTTTCGCTTTGATGAGGAAACTCTCTCTCTCTCTCTCTTTTGTTAGAAAAACTCAATTCAAACTTATCTGGAAATAGCTCTTACTTGTCTTATGGTATTAACTTGATTTTTTAAATCCATTACCTCATTAGTTTTCTTTTATATATTTACTAGAAAATATATAAAAATAACTGGAAAAAATTTGAAAAACTTTTCTTCCAAACAAATTGGATAAATTTTACCACAAATAGAATATTTAGCAAAAATTAAGTTGATTTCTATTTAAAATTTTAAAGAAACAGCTTATATTGTACATAGTGAAATTTCTTAGTAATATTCGAGATAGTTTGAATCTCTCCAACGAAAATTATATTTATGAAAAATACAGTTACTAAAAAGTTTAAAAAGACGTTTTTAAAAAATTCAATCAGGTTGAATATTGAAATCCCTTATTCAAAAAACAGTGGACGTGCTGGGATTTACTTTTGCATACCTGGAAAAGTGATCAAAGATAAACTCTAGTTACTTATTGATTCTTAATACAGATAAATAAACTTTTGAGGATTTGGTAACCGAAATACAAAAGGTGCGTTTTGAATTGCCGGTTCAATTCCACCTAATACTTGGGCTGAGAGCAAAGCACAGTGTGGAGAGCACCAGTTTGTCAGTACAGTACTGGCCATAATTTTCCTGTTATCTCTGATATTAATGAAGGCTTAGTTATAACTTTGAAGAATAAATACCCTTCCAAATGTTAGCACCCCAGATTTTACGCAAAGTCGAAACAAGATAAAATATTTGAACACACATTTTAAAGTTATACCACCATTTTAACAGAAAGTATATTCAGCATTTCTGACTTGCAATTGGTAAATCCAGTTGTAAAAACGATTTTATCTGATTTTTAATCTAGAAATTTTTCAGATCTAGAGCTTGTTTTGAGATTTCTCTGCTGTATTTTTTGTCCAAATGTAAACCGCTTTATTTCATCCCTGCTTTGCGAAATAAATTAATAAATATGAAGCTGTCTCACTCTTTTTAAATTTTTGAAAGTAAAGTGGTGTAATTAATTAGGTTATTTTATATACTAACTTGCTTTTGATGGTTTTTAAAATAATATTTCAGCCATTGAATAAGAGTTGATGCTGCTCTTTCAGAAAAATATCCAATTATGTGGTTCTCAAAATTTTTTCATTGCATGTTTTTGCATCCTTTTGATATGACGGAGCAAAAGGATGCATCCTTTTGACATCGTATCAAAAGGGAGAGACATCCTTTTGTATGACGGAGAAAAAGCTTTACTTTCGTTTGAACAATCTTAATTCAAAATACGGATTGGATAATTAATTAGAAAGAAACAGAAATTGTTTCTTTTTAATACTTGATAATATATCAAACCACTTGCAATAAATCTTGAATTTTTTTAAGAAGGTATTTCAAATTGCCTTATAAATTCATTCGATTATTAATTCCGATTATTTCGAAGGAATGGTAAGGATTTCAGGGAGACCAATAAAATTCTAAATTTGTAAAACGTTGAATTTATTTATTTCTATTTGATTTGTATTTCTTTTACTGAAAGAAGCAAAATCCTCAGGTTTTTGGGTTGATGGGAACCGTTGAAAAGGGACGTGAAAACACATCTCTTCCAATGGCAGTCCTGCTGCATGAACCATTTAATGTATGGAAGTATCAAATTACGTGAAATATATTAAATAACCCAAATACAGAGGACAGAGACGTGTACATACCAATGAATTTCAAACATATTTCGTAATGAAAGTAACAAAAATTAAATGATAGTCTGATTTACCTTGAAGAGGAAGTATGAATTCAATAGAAAACAGAAGGTACTGTGAGATTTCAGTAAAAGGGAAATAATAGACAGTTTCTGTAAATGAAATATCTATTAGAGACATTTTGTGCTACAGATACGAGCCATTTCCGAGAAGAATGTGTTGAAAAATTCTCCACTTAGTCAAACTTCTTTAATAAGGGAAATTCTATTTATTTCTTTATCCAAACAAAAGAATTTTTATACTAATCATAAATCCAATTGAGGAATATCTTCTAAATTTAAAACTACAAATGATATCATCGGAAAATATTATTTAAATACGACTGCACATACTGATATAGTATTCGTTTACGAGCAAAAAATCAAAAAGGTATAAAAATAATGTAAGCCATTGGTTACAAAAATTCAAAGAAATGAAGATTCAATCAGGTGAGTAGATAAAAGAAATAGTCTTCAAAAATCTCAGTTCTTAAAAATAGATATCAGAAACTCAAAAATAAAAACATCATCCCAACCATAAAGTCAAAAAAGTTGCAAGCTGTTAGCAATTTGTTGATTATTAGTTGGTTGGTTGTATAAAATATTGAAGCTTGGGAAAGAGAGAGAGTAAAATGGCCCAAGGAATGTGGAAAAAGCATAAACTGTGATAAAAGTAATTGCAGTCTCCACAGCTGGGCCACTAATAGGCTGATTTTGTGAACCTAATGTTGTGTGACGGATTTGAAAATAGATTTCCATAGATGGCTAAATGGTGCCCACTAAAGTCCTTGCTCCGCTCTTAAATTCGGAACTGATGCTGCTATATTCATAAAAGTGGTGTCTAGGTGTAGTAATGTAACCATGCGCTATTGAATGAAGCCGCATACAGCGCCACCTGGTGGGACTGCGGAGTTAGCATTTCTATCTAGAAAGCGAAACTAGATAAGGAAAAAAGTGATTTAGCATCATCTATTTAGTTCGAAAAGTCACCTTGTGGACATTAATGCGAAGAATAGAACGGTTAAGAGGCGCATTTGTTTTTTCGTGATTTCCTACTCTGTGACGTGACAAAACGTTGAAAAAAAACAACTAGTTATAACAGTATACCTTTAATTGAGATGTTCAAACTTCTCACCGTCAGCTGCAATGCATACTTGGATCCTCGTTTGAATGTCACATTGCACTCGTTTGAGCATAGAGCGTAACATGTTGGCACAAGCATCCTACAATGTTTGTGGAGGGGTCGCATACACCTGCTGTTTCAGGTATCCTCACAGGAAAAAGTCCAGTTGAGTCAGATCAGGCGAACGTGGAGCTCTTCGAAACCACCATACTTGGTTCCCGAATTCCTTGACGAGGTATTGCTTCACTGGAGATGTCTTGTGAGTAGGAACGCGGTCATGTTCAACCATAGATTGATTATTGTACTCCCATTGTAAGATTAAACAACGGCTGATTCTCTTCAAAATTAAAAATTACGTTTTGTAGCTATTGTAAAAATCATGCACCCGTTAACTCCCATTGTAAAATATTGAGCCAATCAGCTTGTCATAGTAAATTGTACATCAAAGGTTAATAGCAAATCGCATTTTATGTCGAACATTTGTAAAACATCTAGGATTTTCCAGAGTCCAGTAATGGAGGATTTGCTTATTGTACATGCCATTCCATGAAAAGCTTTCCTTATCCGTCAACACAATATCTGCCATGAATGTTGCCTGGACTTGTATATGATGCATGACAAAGTTGCACCATGCATAGCGTCACTCAGCATCTCCGTCCAGTAAAATCTGTGGAGGCGTTGGTCGGTATGGATGAGCACCTAATTCTCTTATGATTTTCCAAACCTGACCTTGGGAGAGGCCATAGTGTTGACTGATTTCTCTTGTCCTGCATTTTGGATATGCGAGGGCATATGCTAATACCTCATCCTATTGAACTTGCATTCCTACCTTAGCTGGTCTGCCAGATTGAGTTCGACCAGTCACGGAGCCTACCTCTCTTAAGCGTTTTACAACCATTATGATGTTTTGATGAGAAGGATGAGGGCCTGCAGAGAAACGTTGACAGTTCAATCTTGCTGCTGATCTTGCCTTGTGTCAACATTCACCATACAGTAAAACCATCTTACAATACTCAGCTTTAGAAAATCGCTCCATGACCATGAGCATGAACATACTACAACCCCAAGAAGATGCAGATGCTTTTATAGCCGTCTCAGGTGAACATGCATGACGTTTATTACATATTTGCATACTGCAAATATTTCGAACACCAACAAGTTGCGTTGAGTTGAGCTATTTTACGCGATCTACGTATTATCTACTTTATTTATAAAGACAATAAGTACAAGGATGCAACTCTCGGGTTTTGAATCGTAGTCCTTTTGATTGGGAATCACAAGCGATACCATTGCGGTGTAGTGTTTTGCCCGAAAAATAATTGTTTCTCTTCCGTTCAAGTTTCGTGACGTTACAATATAGGAGATCACGAAAAACAAATGCGTGTTTTAACAGTTCTATTCTTCGAATTAATGTTCGCAAGGTGTGTTTTCGTACTAAATCTATGATGTTCAACAACTTTGTTAATCACTTTTTCCCCCTATCTTGTTCATGTTTCAAGATAGAAATGCTAATTTCGCAGTGTCTTATCAGGTGGCAACGCAGGCGGTTTCGTATACCTACACTCCATTTTTATGAATATAGCAGCAGCCGATTCGATGTTAAGAGAGTGGCAAGGGACTTTAGTGGGCACCCTGCTGTAAGTTTTAATGAAATGTGTGGGATAATCATGTTTCAAACAGCTATAAATTTTTTTTAAATATTGTTGAGCTTGCCTATTATATGTGTGGTTAAACTGTTATTACGTAGTAAACAAATTAACACATTCCTATAAATTGAAGTTAAAGCCCTCTCTTTTACCATAAATATCGATAAATTACTTTATTATCAACAATCTATAAACCTAAATTGAGAAATTCTACTTGAATTAATATTAGTTTTAAATAAGTTAAAGTAATCAGGGTAGAAGGTGATATTTGGTTTAAATTCATTCGTTTTACCAAAAATAATCAAATCTTCTATGTAACAGGAAAGAAATCAAGATTTATATCAATACATTCCCTTTAAAAAATAATGCAAATGAAGTCTGGAGATTCCTGGCAGATCCACCCTGAGACAGACTTTTAATTTGCTAAATGATTTCGACCAAAAACAACGAAATTTTTCTTGTAATACAAGTTCAGTGAGACTAATGAATTTGTAACGCTTTATTGGGTCATTAAAATGATATTTATCGTATAAAAACAAGGTCGTTTTTAATTATAGTAGTTTAGGTATATATGTTCAAGATTATCAATAGTTTTATGAAGAATCTATTATAAAGCTCTATTGGATTAGGTGATAATAATATTATAGCCATAAATAATGCTTCGAAATTTAACAGGAATTTTGTGAAATTTTGTAGCTAAAAATATGTGGAAATTTGAATTCGTAAAATGTATACCGAATATTTAATTAAGTGCTAAAACGTGATTATTATTTTCTCTATTACTATATTTGGATGTTTAAAAAGCATTGTTACACTGGTGTTTAAAATTTAGAGAATTTGCATACTTTGCAGAATTTCAGGTAAAGAATTGAATGAATTGTAAAAATACTGTTTCGAAACAAAGATGCAAATCTTGTAAGTAGAATACTTAAGTGTATGCGTGTATAGGGGTGAAACTAGTCGAGAAACAGGATTTATAAGCGCGCGTGCCAAAAACCGCATTTCTTTCGGTAGCTCATTTCGCAGAATTTCTTGGTGCTTTTAGAAGCAATCGCTTAAATTAAAATTCAAACGGTAAAACTGAATAACCACCAACGTTTAGATGATGGAATGAGGTGGCGAATTGTGGGTAGGCCAGAAGCAGGCAAGTCTCAAATCCAGATTTGCAGAGAATTCGATTTAACGCCCAGGATCATGTTCAACTTATGGAAACAATTTAAGGATAACGGATCCGTCGAGAGAAAGTTTGGGCAAGGTCATCCAAGAGCCTTGACAGCCAGAGAAGATCCCCATTTGTCCATTACAACGAGGTGTAAAAGAGATGCTACAGCTTCTCGGGTCTTTCATGAGTTGTATGCAACCACAATAACCCTAGTTTCAAGGGTGACTGTTTCCAGAAGACTTCAAGAGAGAAGGCTGTTTGAAAGAAGACCTGTTGTTTGTATCCCTCTCAGCTCTGCGAATAAGAGAGTCCATTTAAAATGATTCACGGATCATACTGATAGGAACATGAATCAATGGGTGACCGTTCTCTTCACCTAACGATTGATTTTCACCATACTTTCATATGGAGAGAACTAAGGACCCACTACCTGCCCTCCAATGTCCAAGAAATCTACCATTACGGCAAGCGGAGGCTTGATGGTCTGGACAGGCATCATTTTGGATGGCGGCATACACCTCTATGTCTTTGAAAGAGGCACTGAAACTCTTGAGAAGTATAGGGAAGAGGTCCTGGAGCCCTATATCCGCCTTTTAAAGGATCCAATTGGTCCTGATTTCCTTTTAATGGATGACAATGCGATGTCACATAGAGCTCAGCTTGTTGACGAATTTCTGGAAAATGAGGATATTCACTGGATGTATTGGCCAGCGAAATCTCCAGACTTCAATTCTACAAAGCATGCCCGGGAAGTTCTGAAGAGGGCAATTGCAAATCGCAGCCTCCCTCCGAGAGCCATGCTAGACCTGAAAACAGCGTTGCTGAATGAGTAAGACCAGTTGCCGCAGGAACTCATATAATCCCTTATTTCCAGCATAAAATTACGTTGAGAGACCTATATATCTGCAAGAGGGGATCATACCCCCTATTCATCCATTTTTTTTGTTCTTTTCTGCAACTGCTGTTTCATACCTTGCGACTCCGATGAGTATTACGCACAATAATGTGTGTGTTTTAAAACTGTTGAATGGTTATTTTTTTGTATTATATTAACGCTATGTGCACACTAAATTTCATTAACATCTGTCTAGTAGTTCTAGAGATAATCGACCAAATTGAAAAATTCTTTTAATTTTGAACGCCAGTGTATTTAATACAAGTTTCCTCAGCAAATTTCTATAATAAGATTTACATATAATTGCACAATTTGTACGGAATTTATTTATTTACACCCCCACATAATCCTTTTGCAAACTTTCTATAGCAAGTTTAAGATCATTGAAATGTATAATCTCCCTTTCTATACCCTAAAATTCAAATTTAAAATCTCTTTCACGACATAGGATCTAATTTTATGAAAAGTCACAATAGACAATCCATATTTAATAGTAACATTAAGAATACAACCATCAAGATCTATTAATATTTGGTTTCTTATGATGAAATTTCTGTAAGAAATTATTAACCTAGATCCAGCACCCTTAAACTTATATATCCTTAATAAATTGTTTTCAACAATATTAAAATCACCTGTGATAACAAGTTGATGGTGTGTGGATCAATATGTAGTTTTTATGGTTGCTATACATCTAAAAGTTTATGGGCAAGTCACTATATCTACAAGCTTATGGGCTCTGAAAAATGTTATTGTAATCGAAAATAAATCTCCCAAATTTGTTGTTGTACTTAATAACACTTTTAATTATGATATTTCTAACTGAAAATAAAGACTTATGTTGCTTAAAAACACCAGATATAAATTAGATTTGTTAAAAGATTTTTATTCATAAATAGAAAAAAGCAGTATCCTGTAATGAATTCTTCATCAGTATTCATCACGATATTTCTTTAATGGATTGATAGAATGTTTTTATTAACGTAGCACTAGAAGCAACACGAGGACTACTAGCGACGGACTCGCAATTTTGAACCTCGATCGAGGTTTGAACCTCAGGTGTCCTCCTGAGCTCGAACTCCCCTCTCCAAACTTCTACACCACGCCAACAAAAGGAAATTGAGCCTTGACAGATTTAACGTGCATCAGCCCAGTTATACGGTGAGTCTTTTGTGTCATCAAGGCTCGAACCCACAACTCGAAGAAAACCGCCAAGTGCGAGTCAGCTTAATGGTCATGGTCTCGCCGACTGTGAGACCATGATCATTAGGCTAAAACGACCACTTCATTTAATGAAAAATAGGGTTACAGATATCAATAATAATGCGGAAACTCTGAGTATCTGGAACATCACCGCCAATCAAAATATTGACAGTAACTTTTAATTTCTCGTTTATTTAATCCAAATACCCTATATTATTAGGGGGACTGGAAAGTAATGTCGTTTCTGTAAACACTAAATGACTAATGTTCTGCGTTAGTCCTTTATCAGCTCATTGTATACTTCAAAGTCGTCTTAAAGACATTTTAATGTTAGAGAGACTTGATTACTCGAAAACAATAATTTTTTTTTTTGAAATTCTAGGTGAAATGGATAGCCAAACACCAGCTGAAGTACATATCCGACATTTTATGCTTTTTAGGTTTCATAAGCACTGCGAAAAACGGGTATTCAAAATCGAGTACAACGTACTCACTTTTGAATACTTCACATACTCAAAATGGCTCCGATGCCAACGTATTCAAATTGGAAACTCGCACATACTCATTTTTAGTAACAGGCACATACTCAGAATGACAACTTCACGTACTCACTTTTGAATACGTCACATACTCAAAATAGCTCCGATCCTAACGTACTCATATTTAAGACTCGCACGTACTAATTTTTGTACGTACTCAGAATGGAAACTTCCCATACTCATTTTTGAAAATAATTCTGTATCAATTATGAGTGTTGAATAGAAAAATGAGTGTCATGTATTTATCTGTTACTGCTTCAAATATGAGAATCAAACAATCCAGTGAGTATGTTTCGAATTTATTTTCCAATACTGTTGTTGTATCGAAAATGAATTTTAAATAGAAAAATATATATCAATTTAAATTTTCAGGGAATTAAATAAGCGCTCCTTTATTTGCAAGTATCATTTTCTTCATCTTATATATTATTTAACATACACTTTATGAAGTTTTTGTTACAAAATATCCGATTCAAAATTCTTTCCTTTACTGTGTGTAACCAAACTGTTACTTTTAGAAACAAAAATGCAACCGTTATGTGATCATAAACTGTAATTTGAACTTATACCTCAAATTTAAATCAATTCGAGTGGTTTAATAAATCTTTAATTAACGAAAATCGATTCGATTCAAGAGTTAAATTCTTTTCAAAACAAATGTGTAAGGAATCTGAGCTATTAGTTCCAGAAGTAATTCAGTTCATTAAGAATATTATTTATGTTTTTAGAAGCAATATATAGCGTATTTCCTATACATGCGGAAAATGAAGTTTTATTTAAAGTTCAGTGATAAGTTAGTAAGTTATTAGAAATTTCTTGGAAACATTATGATGAATATTAGATTTTCTATTATAAAAAACTTATATTTTCTTACATGTGTACAGCACTTCCCCCCCCCCCCATCTAATGTATATTTACTTTTGAATTAACATCGTAACTAAACTAATACCTAAAATAAATGATTCGCTGTACACAGAAAAAATAAAACCATATCATTTTTGAAAAATTTATTCTGAATATCATACACATAGATATCGGGTATTTAAAAACAAAACATTCACAATTTTGAAACTAGAATATTTAAAAAAAAATAATATTTTAAACCCTGCAGATGAAGGCTTGTCGCTTTAAAAATCACTTATAAACACTGCTATCTAATCCATGCTATATTTCGACTCTATCCCCATTCGTACAACATTCCTATGTTTTAATGTAGCGTACAATGAGGTATTTAAAATGTAGGAAGTTCTCATATGTAAAGGTAAACAGATTTTTTACTTCTTTCAAATCAACAACATTTTGTCAAATTACTAAATATGAGTGAAAATACTTCTAGAAGCAATATACAGTTTTGTTAAAATCCTATACATGCAGAAAATTGAGTTTTATTGAAAGCTCAGTCTTTTAATAATAAGTTATTCTGAATATCATACACATATATATCCGGCATTTAAAAACAAAACATTCAAAATTTTCAAACAAGAATATTAAAAAAAGAGTAAAATGTTTTAACTTCTACAGATGAAGGCATGTCGTTTCAAAAACCACTTATGAACACTGCTATCTAATCTATACTATAGTCCAACTCCATTCGAAAAAATAGGTTATGTTTTACTGTAGCATACGATGAGGTATCATTTAAAATTATTAGGAAGTTCTAATATGTAAAGGTAAAAATATTTTTTATTTCTTTCAAATAAAAAACATTTTGTTAGGTTACTAACTACGAGTGAAAATGCTTTTCAAACAACGCTGTTTCAAATAAATATGCTATTTATGCATCGATATTATGTAGACAGTTCTTTAATTTTTCGAAAGATAGGCAAGTCATCTACACAACCAATTAATACAGCTATATTTTTGGAATATACTTAACCATTATAGTATAAACTATTACATGCAAGAACTTCTGCTTGGTCTGTGAAACCATTCATTCTACATAGCAGTTCTTGCTGCTTTGAATTATGAACTTTGACACACTTAGATCCAAAAACATTTGTTATACAAGGAATTTTAAAGTTTTTTTTTTTTTACTTAACATATGTGTCATTTTTGATTGGTGTTAGTGGATTAAAATTTACTTGGACAGAGCTTGTCTCCTTATGATTATAAAAAAATATCAATACTACAAGATTTTTTTTTTAGAAATATCACAAGTGTTTTCAATTAAAGCAAAGCAGTATGGTCTTATTTATATTGTATTAAGCTTAAATTTGAGTTCATTTTTAACCTGAATGAATCAAATAGTATATGACAGCATAACTTTTTTTGCATTACGTATAATACAACAACATAAATCCAATTTAAACAATATCGATCAGTTCATACTTAAAACGAAATATACGTTATGCATTAGTTTGTAAATACATTTAATTGTTATACAAAATGTCACTTATTGTAACGAAATTTTGGAATATAGAATAATAAAAAGTATTGAAACTGATTAACATGTTTCATTTTGCCAATTGATTTTGTTCATTTTGTAATTTCTGATCTAAAGAAAGTATTATAAATTTTACACAAAATTACTCTCTTAGAAAGGTTAATTGTGTACAAAAGTATTTTGTAAACTTGCCTATTTCAAGACATAGCCACCTTTAAAAGCGAAATTTTAAATTATGTGATTTTAGCATTTAGATTTGTGTCATGATATACATAAACTTTTTCAATTTTAATTTAACCTATATTATTTTCTACTGCAACAGCCACTGCCATAATGTTTCGTTGTTGCTTAAATTTGAATTCATTTTTGACCTGAATGAATCAAGTAGTATGATTTGTTAGGTATCTAAGTAAAAACGTAAAACTTGCAACACAATATTTTTTCAAATAATGTGCCAAAATAAGGTGAATATTTATTACATTCACCATATAATTAAATTTGTCATAAATCATACATAGCGAACAATTAATAATTTTACCAACATGTATGTCGACCAAAACAAACCTTTGTGGTATGCGTGAACATCGGATTTCTCTATGAGCAAGCTGTTTACATCTTGTACATCAGTTTTATTTCAATTCATAAATTTAATATGATTCTCACATTATTCAATTATTTACATTCGATAGGAAATAATCTGAGTATATTTTTTTACATCTATAGACTTATTCTCGTTTAATTGTGTTTTTAAAATGTTGCTCAGTAAGCCTATTTAAGCTGGCTTCTGGCGTTTGTGTATTTCCGATATAAGCTTTGGATTATTTTCTGCCTTAAACAGATGTATTTTTGAGCTGTTAACGGCTATTTCAGCCTTTTGTTTTGATTAAGCTTATTTTGTATTTCAAATTATTTCATGTTTTAATATTGTTACGCATCATTAGATCATCTGTTGATTCTAATATGTTAAAAATAAAGTTCTCAATATTTATTCTAGTATTGTAATTATTTTAAACCCTCTGAAAAATACATGTGAATACTTAAAGTGTAATTACGCTCTTCTGAATTTTAGTATATTTTATATATAAACACTTTATATTTATCAGACTTATTGTTTAAAAAATAAAGCAATATTGGATTAAACTATTTTCTCTTTTCATCAGAATACATAATTAAGCTGTAAAAGTTATATAACAATTTATGATTTAAACGGGTGCAATTTTGTACCTTGAAGGGTTTTTTAATGTGTTTTGCAAACAAAATTAATTTAATCATAAGTTGATTATAATGTTTTAAAAAGGTTTTAACAGTATTTAAGAAAAACATATGTGAATATATAAATTCTATATAGAATTTCAAATTTAATAGTATGTATTTAGATAGCATTACATTCTTTTTCTCAAAGTAATATTTATTAATCAAATATAATTTTTACTTATATGTTTTAATGTAAAATGAAGTGCAGAAAAAATTCTGACTATTGTGAATAAAAGGACACATACAAAAACTTATATTAGTGATAATCTGATTTTTAAAAATATGTATAAATTTTTAATTTTTAAAATTATATTTCAACAAGTATGATATAGTCGGGGATTAAAAAGAGAATTTTGAGGAAATAGAAAATTTTACATTCTATAAATCTTGAGTACTGTTTAAGAATCTGTAACGTTGCCTTGTCATGCAAATGTCATTCGTGTTTCTTCCTGCCAACACCAGAACCTCGGTTTTACTTTGTAATTCATCTCGACACAATCATATTTTTTAAGACCATTAACTTTAAGAAGTGCATGAATAAAGTGGTTAAATTGTGTAAATAAAAATACAATTACCAACAAACAAAAGTGCTAGATAATATGCTTGGCCCTGTACTATGGTGAACATTTATAAGTGTTTTTATAATTTATAATGAATTATACATATCTATAGTATTTGTATCATATATCGAATACAAAAGAAATTATTTTATTTATTCGGTTTGCATAAAAGTTGGAGTTCATGAAGAGAATAAAATCTGAATATTCTGCACCAAATATTTATTCAAATGTTTGCAATAATTTTGGGCCACATTATAAAAAGAAACCAGATATGAAATATCTGTGTATAAACCTTAATTATATAAAAATAAAATTTTGAATTACAACACAAACAAGTAATATTTCCTAACCCCAAGTCATAGGAGTTTAAATCGGATTACTTAATAAATGTGAGACAATAGTGATGAAACACAAGACAATCACTTATAATATGATGAACAGTGAGACATAACAGGAAGGATGCCTTATTAGTTTGTGAAAATTTGGTTCCAAAATATATATTAAATTTGAGTTGAAATTAAAACCATACTCTTTAAAAAAATATATATTCTGAAATATCATACTCCTGTCATAAAGCATCTGAAATTTACTTCAATTCATAACAGAATTAATCAGGAATAAAAACTGTTTTTGTCAACATTTTATTCTGAATGTATGATTTCTAACTTTATGATTGCCACACAGTATTATTGGAGCAAAAAACTGATGTACAACAATTTTTCTAAAATAGTAAAGCCTTAACACCTTAAATACAAATATATATCTTAAAACAAGATAAAAAATGTTTAATAATTTCTCTGTCAGTTAAAAAAAGACAGTTTCGTTACACACTTATGATGTGAAAAAAAATGGAATTCTTGTCGAGCATCATTGCTGTATAGTCATCAATAAAAAAAAAGTGTAGTAAAGTGGCTCAAAATTTTAAAATTTTCACAAAACCTCTTTTTAAGTACTGTAAAGTTATTCTATAAAAATACAAGCGTCATACACAAATATTTACATGTATGAAAATAATTTTCAACACTGATCTATGCAAATTAAAGTAAGAAGTCACTAAGCTACGATTACAATGTAATATTTTGGATAGTCTGTAACACACAAATAACTACTCACAGAAAATCATTTTCAAACAATTCTTAAGATATAAAAGGATCTTTCTGAAGATGTGAGTGACTGTGGGAAAAAAAATGTAAACAAACACAGAAGCAAATTTGAGTATATATACATACTAATTTTAATATTCATGTATTCTACCGCATGTAGCGTGGTAAATACGAAATATACTTCGAAATATTAAAGCAAACCATATTTGTTTTTGAACCCCAATTTGTAAAATACGTAGTCAATATATAAAAGGATCTTTTATAGTCCTTATATCTAGTAATTTTTTGAGAATGCTGATTTCCCAGTGTTTTTGGTTTTGAATACTTGTAATGTTTCACATTCGATAAAGATATACGCTCAAATCTGATACAAAGATACTCATTTCAAAATGAGTACGTCTGGGTATTCATTTTTGAGTATTTCTTTTTTCACCGTGAAGGTAGTAACGCAACAGTTTCTACCAAAAACCTTTGTGATCTTTATCCAAACGCATCGGATGTTCGTAAATATCAAAGGTGGTTTTCCAAGTTCAAATCCGGTATTTTCGTCTTTTTAACTTGTACCGATCGGGAAGACCAACATCTTAGACAACAACATGTTAAGGATGGAAATGGAAGCAAATCCGTGTCAGATAATCGAGGAACAGTCAAATACTCTTAACCATCCAAGAACATTTGCAGCAGATTGGTAAAGTAAGCAGAGCAGCAGTTTGGGTACCGCATAATCTGTCCGAAGAAAACAATGCTAACTGATCCACCACATGCAACTTATTGCTTCAGTGGTTAATACAGAAGAGTGTTTTGATCGCTTGATCACTGGAGATGAAAAATGGGTCCTCTATGATAATCTAAAACACAGAAGGCAGTTGCTCTCTCCAAATGAATCGCCAAGAAGTACAGCTGAGGAGCTTTTCTATGTTTGGGGGAGTATTCACAGGGTAGTTCATTTTGAAATGCTTAAACTTGGACAAACTGAGAATGCAGACCTTAACTGTGAACAATTGGGTCGATTAAGTGAATCTTCAGCTGAAAAGTACTAAGCCATTGTCAACTGAAAAGGTATTATTCTGCAACATGATAATGCAAAGCCACACTGCGCAAGATGAACCTTGGAAAAAAATTAATGAATTGGGATGGGAGGTATTGCCTCACCCACCGTACTCACCCGATATTGAGTCATCCGATTTCCATTTATTCCGAACGCTACAAAATTTTTCAACTGGCAATAAATTAGAAAATTCGGATAATGTCCAAAATTTCATCTCCGGATATTTTGCTTAAAAACCAACTGATTTTATCGATCAAGCATTAAAAAATTTCACACTAGATGGCAAAAGGTTGTTGATAACGAGGACGATTACATTAATGATTAAAAATAAAAACTTGATAAACAATTTTCTTTTTGAATTTAATGTAGGAAAACGACATTACTTTCCGGTCCC
The DNA here is from genome assembly GCA_019974015.1 of Nephila pilipes. Taxonomy (NCBI): domain Eukaryota; kingdom Metazoa; phylum Arthropoda; class Arachnida; order Araneae; family Nephilidae; genus Nephila; species Nephila pilipes. The sequence goes on along the minus strand of BMAW01063481.1, from coordinate 242,363 downwards.
CCAATATATACATACACACACACACACACCACACACACACACACACATATATATATACGTATATATATATATATATATTATCTCATAATTTTGATTCCAAACAAAGTAATAATTTTAAAAAAATTATAACTATGTGAAATAAACATAATTTTATCAGGAAATACAAATCATATCTCTAGAAAGAAAATTAAGAAAAATTCAAAAATGGAGATAATGTAATACTGTCTTAAACTTTGAATTGAGTATAGTGACCTCAGATTCGACCATCACCACTTCTGTATTTACATAATCACCATTGATACAAAAGAGACCACGAATTAGTAAAATCTCAAATCTGCATAGTAATTCAACCAAAGAAAAAAAAACAGAAAGAAAGAGGGGGGGGGGGCCGGAAGCGAAATCTTTAAATAAACATAATATGTTAAAAAAAACTTTACTTATTTATATATATGTAAACAATTTTTTTTTAGTTAAAAAGGTTTTAAAACTTTTACTTTCAGCAAGCAATTTCATGTTCAAAAGCCATTCAAAAAAGGCGCAATAATACATTTTTCAAATCGTAAACACTATTGATTGATTTATTCCCCAAAATTAAAGAAATTTATTAAAATTCACTTTTTTTTACCAATTTTAGAAATAAATTTTAAAAAACTATGCACCAAAGAAATCAAAATAAATATTAATACGTGTTTACAGTAAATAAACCTTTTAAAAATGGTAAGTTTAATTATCATTTAAAAATCATAAAAATATGTAGTTCTAAAAATATGTCTTATCATCTAGTGGTTATGTTTAAAATTAAAATCTAAAAAAGATTATTGTTAAATTATCTCCAAAAAAGATTCTAAATTATGTGCAAAAACAGATTGAAAATTCCTATGCCAAATATATATATACACTCATTGCCATAAAAATTTGTGCACCAAGAAAGTGTTGTCAGAATAAAACGAAATTTTACAAATGTTAGTACAACGTTGATGCAAGTAAATGATTACAAAAGGAAAGCAAAATTATCATTTACTGTAGGAAAATTACCCATGAAGGGAGGTTTTTGTACCCTGTGAGGATACCTCTAGCATGAATGGATGATGGGTAATGGTCGCGCATTAAAGCATATAAATCCCATGTGATGTGCTGCGACATCTCGTTTCACAGTTTCTGTAAACGAGCCTTTAATTCGATCAAACTCATAGACTGTCTAACTTGCCGTCCTAAATGATCCCAGATATGTTCGATCAGTGACAAATCGGGGGATCTAGTATGCAAGGGAAGGGTGGAAATGCAGCGGAGGCAGTCGTGTGAAACCCTTACTGTATGTGGGCGAAGAATGCCCTGTTGAGAAATGGCTCCCGAGAGCCCTGCTATAAGTGGCAATATATGTGGTTGACGAATGTCATGAACGTACATTCATTATGGGCTCTCATGGTTCTGTGGATCAATATTAGGGGTGACCGTGTGTAGTATGCGATGGCATCCCATACCATCACACCAGTAGTGGGAGTGGTGTGCCACTGTACAGCGAGGGCAGGATTGAGACATTCAACACGGGAATTCCACATACGTTCACGATTGTCATCACTCCCCATATTGAATCTGGATTTGTCACTAAAGACAACCTGATTCCATTCGGCTGCAGTCCAATCACTTCGAGTGTGACACTACTCCAAACGGAAGAGTCAATGAGTGGATATCAATTGTGGTACGCGTAATGGGTGCCACGATAGCAACTGTCGTTCCGCCAGAGGCCTTGTGATGGTACAGACTGATACAGTGACCCATAGTGAAGGTGCTGCTTGTGTTTGGATGGTGGGTAATGAGTTGGTAGACAATGAGTTGGAACTATACGTGTGTATCGTATGATGTAACGATCTTCTGAATTATTGGTCTGTCGAGGGCGTCCTGTGCCTGGTCGCTACGTGTAAAAGACCTCTCTCTTGTCCACTAGTCCCAACACCTCTTTACAGTAAAGTTAGAACGGCCTAGGTGGCAAGCTACTCGCCGAGCTCACCACCTGGTTTCCATCATCCCTATGATTCTTCTTCTCTCGAACTTTGATCGCTGTTTATATTGTCTCCGATGGTGGCATAATGGCATCTCTAGTTTAAAAGCGTTTCTCTGCAACAGATTAAATACACTCAAACAAGCTCTGCTTACCTGTTTTATATTCCAAGGAGAACTTTGCGCAATCACTCTGCATTTCTAATAATTTACATATCTGCCAAACACGTACCTTCAAGCCATGTGCCATGTTTCGTAACTATCCCACTCTTACTACTTGGTACTCAATTTTTTATGACATTGAGTATATATATATAACCTTAAATGTACATATAGGCACAGAAATAAGGGTTTTTTTTTATTTCATCTTAATCATTTTTAAATATCTATCAATAAAATTGAATAAATATGATACTTTGCATTAATGCAACTTGTAGTAAATTCTATTTAATTATTATTCTTCATCTTATTACAACTTATTAAATTATTATTTCTAATAATACAATTGATAATAATATTTTTAAAGATATAAACATGTAAACAGCTACTCCAGAAAGGTACCTATTAATATGGAATTTAAAACTGTTTCTCTTGTCATAAATACTGTTAGTAATTTCATTACTTATTATTTTAATTATTTGTGTGTCTTAATATTCCGTTTCGTATTCATAGTTTAAAAATTTGAGTCGAATTTAAATATGTAGAATGAAAAGTCAATTATAAAATTGATCTTTAAAATGAATACTATAATTCAAAACGAAAAAATCATCTTTATATCTATAAATTACATAATTATATCTATCAATATAATTATGTTCATCGTAATGTAAGTAAATATGGGCCAAACTATTACTCTAAAGCTTCTCCTGATGAAGAATGTTCCCGTGTTTAACTGTTTTTATCGTTATTATTTAATATATTTATCTCTAAGTGTAATATTCACTAAAATTTAAAAGTATCATAAGAAATAAATTAATAAATATTTTAATTTTATAAGTAATTAACTATATATATATATATATATATATCGGACGATGCACATTAATGGAGATAATGCTACTCTATTCTGATGAGACATACTTTCAATGAAGTATTATTATCTTGTAATAATAAAGTACTCACACTTTTCTATGAGATAAAAATTTATTTAATTATTTTTTAAATTTTATTAATTTATTTATTAAATTTATTTAATTATTTCAATAAGTTTTTAAAAGTAATAACATTTACATTGAATTACAACTTAGGTTAAAAAGGATTATGAATAAATTTATTAGATTAATGAGACATACATTAATTAAAAAAATAAAACAAATTATATTTCTTCAAAATATTTTGTATCACTATAAACTTCCCTAATTTGCTTTAAGGATTGGAAAAAAAATATTATTTTTAATTTAATTAATTTAATTTTAGAAAACAATTATTCATGGTGTTATTTTTAAAATTAGTCCACACTATCTTAAAGATTTCTCCATTTATTCCCTTCTTTGTACATTGACTAGCATATTGTGGTAGAAAGAATATTTTATTTTCTGGAGTAAACACTTTGAAAATCAAACTATCGTATAACTGATAAATGTAAATCCTTCGAGCTCAATTTATTCAAGTTGGTATGATGTGAATGTGGAGAGTGAAGTACTAGTTTAGGGATTGACCTCACCAACTGACCAAAATTACTTCTCATGTTGGCTGAGTTTAGTTGATCTCTGAGTTGTACAGAAGCAGACAGTCATTCGATGCAAACAAACCATTGAAAAATTCAACAATGGCCATATAAATCATTATAATAAATAAAATAAAAAGGACGCTGGATAAAACTACATTATTTGGGAAAAAATTGTGTTGATTTTAAAATATGTTGTTATTAGTATTTGTGTGAATAAAATATACAAGCAATGAAAAAAATAAAGAAGAATAAAAAATTAAGAACCTCCATTGGTAAAAAGAAAGATGTAAAACAGTTAAGAAAGAAGAAGAATGAAATTTTGTCCTAAGCAAAAGGGGGAAAAAGAAACATAGACTCCCTCTACATATCTTACTTTTCTTTCCAATCTAATGAAAACTTACTGACGTTGTCTGCGGAACTTTTCAGTTATCACTACTCGCAAGTAAACTATATTCAAGAGTGTTTTTCTTGTCCTTAAAATTTGACTCCATATATATACATATATATTAAGAAAAGCATAGTAACAACATGTCGTCTAAAAACATAAAAAATGGCTTTAAAAGCAACGTAATATACTACATAACTGACTGGGTACGGAGAGACCAATGTATGTAGAAAAGGCTAGAGATAAATGTATTTTCCCTTTAAAATTCTACCATCTTACATTCAGCGCTCTCGTTGCCTGTCACACTTCTCGTTCACACTACAGTCCTAGCGCGCGCATTCCTAGTCTGATCCATTGATTTCGTCTCCTGTGAAATCGTTTGTGTCGTAGCGTTCTCTACAGCTCATTATGATGAATTGCTCTGTAGAGTTTTAGAGCTTCTGCTGTGATAAATAATAAAAAGGATCACATACCGATTTGGAGGGAAATGTATACACAAAAAAGCACATAGTATAAAATATTAATAGTTAATAAATAATATTCAAAATAATTAAAGGAATTGACATGAGAAGATCATAAGGTAATAGTTATTAAAAAGTGAGTTGAATTCATAATTGGTATATTTGGAAGAAAACGAGCTAAAAAGAAGATTAATATTAACAAGTATTATGCATCTCATAAGGTGTGTTCAAAATAAGGACGTCAGTTCAGGTGAGAGACAAAATAAAGGAGTTACTTGGAATCTGAGTTATTAATTTCATTATAAGATGTTTACTACAAGCATAATAGATAGCAACTTTTTGACGCGAAATATTTTTATAGGTTTCTCACATAAGATAAAGTGATTTTTTACCATTCCTCTCCTGTAAATTATCACCAAATTCTGATAGCGTTGAAGACAAAATCGTCCTCTCATATAGGCTTAATATGTTAAGGTCTGATGACTGAGGGGACTAAGAAACATCATTCTTCATGCTCATCAAAATAGCCTGTGATGCATTTTGCTGAATGGATAGGACCATTATCCATTTTAAACAAGGAGCAGTCGCCAGAGAAAATAGTTTGCCTAATTGGATGAATGGGATCCTGGAGTACGTTCAAATAGGTTTGATCTGTTACCGATTCTTCAGAAGGAATATTGGTCCAAAAGAGTAAAAAAATAGATCCACAAATTCAAATATGCAGTTATGTTTTGCAGTTAATATCTTATGCAGTTGGAACCAAACATTCAGAATGGAATGCTTCTGTGGGACGTCGTCAAACCTAAACTCTTCCTGTGGTGAGAAACAGAGTGAAAGACGATTTTTCAGAGCAAATTATACATTTTCACTCATCAAGGTACAAGTTTTATACTCTAAACACTATTGCATTATTTATTTATTTATTTTGAGCATCAGTGACAGTAATGAAAGGTTTGCGCTCTGCAACACGGCCATAAAAACCTATGGAGTTCTCGACGAATGGTTCTTCTTGAAATTGGATATTCTCAACCTATCTTTAAATCTTCTATTATTTTCTCAATAGTAGATTTACATTTTTGACTATTAATTCGTGACAGTTCTCACTGATCTCGTTTGACAACTTCCCGTTCTGATCACAGCTCCTAGGTTTAAGAGGAACACTTTGTTCTTTTTGATACCTGGTCATAATTGTAGATATGATTCCTTTGGCCTCATCCTCAATTTCGACTACTTTAGACACGGAAGTCCCCACTAGGTGAGCTCCATTAATAATTTTTTTCTGATAATCACTAAGATCTTACATTTTAAAATAATATTACACTACTCTGATGTCTCATCTGTAACTGTACCACTTACAGAAGACCTACCCTTTTTCGTATGAATAGAAAACTGCGACGCCTACAAATCACTAAAAATTTGCATTAGTGTTTCATTTGTGTCTATTTTTTTAGTAGGTGTTTATAATTTTGTGTACCGTCTATTTCTACAAACTAAATAAGTGCTGTAACAAAACTTTTGTAGAGCAATGAGAGACTAATACTCCTTCAAATGCAGTAACACATAATTGTGGAGGCATGAGATGCATTTCTGTTTTAATCCAATTCTTGCTGATATTTTTGAAGGGCATGTGTCAGTTGGATAACTCACTCAAAGTAATTAGTTTTCTGCTTTTTTTAAAAATGTTCTTAAAATATCTTTGAAGACTTGGGTTGTTTTATCCATACAAATAAATGAATTACTAATTGTTATTCCACATAGTAGGTCTGAAAACATCGTTTCTTTCGTTACAAATTAACTTCGAGTTCCATTTAACCTCATTTAAATTGATCGTGTTTCCTTAGAATATTGGAGAGAGAGATTTCATATATCAAATATTCTCATCTGAAAACTTTGTCGTCATCCTGAATTTTATTCATCCTAAAATGCGTGGAAATTTTCTCATTATAAGAGCAATAATAATTCACATGAGCATAATCGTAGGATTCCTCCCCCCCCCTACAAACATAGAATCACATATCAATGCGCTTCCATTATCTAAATGCATCAAGAAGTTTTGGGGGAACAAACTCAGTAACCGGTTCACGCTAGCATTTGCTGTAGTTGGAAGCGTATGACCATCCAATTTCAAATATCGTCAAGAGCGATACTGTCAGAGTGCTCAACTATTTGCTCCACTTGACAGCAAGATATTATTCTGTTTAGCCGTATGATATACATTTATTAAGGTAAACCCTATTATCAGGTAACAAGTGCTGACGATGCGACAAAAGGGGAAAAAAAGCTTCACATATTTTTATCAGCTTTTTTTTTTCTCTCAGCTTATGATTTCCCAAATTTTTTTAGCAATGTGGCTTTCTCACATAAAGGTATATTTTTATACTATTTTAATAGCTAAAAACAATAGTTTTTTCCTATTTTATAGATTTTTATCGTAATTTTTGACAATTTACTTTAAAAAACCCACACTTTTCACATTTCAATTGGGTTTCTTTTGCGTCAAGTAAAAAAAAAAAAAAAAAAAAAAAAAAAAACATCGGTTTAATTAAACCTTAAAGAAATATATTTTAAGGTGTTCTGATTATTGTTATAGAATAATTTTACAAAGTCGATGCTGCATATTCAGAAGAAAAAAAATCTTAATATTTTAGAACAGTAATACATTTCTTAATTTTTTTGTATTTTATTTATTTATTTAAAATATATCGAGAGAAAAATGATCAGTCACTTTTAAATTTTTCGTGGAAACCTCTAATTACATTCCCTATAACCTAGTTTGTAATTGATTTCTGCAGCTTCTTTGTTTTGAAAAATCCTTTTCATCATTTCGTTACAGTTTGAATATTCAGAATAAAATAGCATAAATAATTTAAGGAAATCATAATCATAAAGATGTACGAGGTTTGAAATGTTAATAAATGTAAGATTAAATTCTATGTTACTTTTCACTATCATGAGTTTTTAACAGCACAACATTTGATTTATTTACTTACTGATTATTATTATTGATCATTTTATGAGTTTCTTTCGTGAATAGTAAACCGAATATGGAAATAATGTAGCATCGAATAAAAAGTATACCTCCAAAAATAAGTATGACAGTATTAAAATAAGTTTCACGCCTCATTCCATTGAAATAGTGCTTAAGTTAAAAAAAAAAAGAAATGGAAATTTACTTCGCGTTAAAACGTATGTTGTTATGTTATTTACAACAAAGATGATGTTGAAAAGAGTTCGATTGATACTTTTCGAGTCTTACGGCAAGACTAAACAGCCAAATCGAGTAACCCTCCGTATTCACTAGTAGAAGGCTTTTCTGCGGGCGCCAACATCGGCGTGGCTATGAAATATTAATGAATCCAGCGGTGGATAGCCATATAGGGGGGCAATGACGAGTTAGCTGTGGGAATGATCGTATGCTTGTCCTCTTCTCAAAGATTCTGCTCTTTGAAATTACATTGAAACTGAACGAAAAAAAAAATTCTATCGTTATTTTTTGTTCTATAAATGTTTAAGAAATAATCATTTGTGATCCTGACATATTTTATCTTTGGAAAAGGAAGATATCTTTTGTGTGAAATACTCAGTATCGGTTCTTAATTCCCTGAGAATAGCATTAAAATTTTCCTTAGAAATTTTTCCAAGCGACAATCTGTTCAAATTCCATTTCTTTAAAGTTTTACATTTCCGGGAAATAATAAAAATAAACTAGTTTAATTGGAAAGGAAACCACTTAAAAATTCACTGACTTAGAATATATTCAAATAAAAAATGCAAAGTAAAAAAATAATTTTTTGTTGGTAGAAAAAAATATTAAAAATAGCTTTAAAAACAGGTATAAAAATAGGAAATAGAAAAATTTATTAAAAATAGTTCTGACTGCCTTTTACAAAAGTGAAAACATATAAAAATTATGTGCTGCATATGAAAACGATCATTTGAAAATAGCGTAATAAACGTAAGATATCAGGAAAAATAACTGTTCTGTGATTTGAAGTAACATCTGAACCCCCAAAAAGAAATTAAAAAAATGTGCCTTCTTACGAAATCTATGCTCAGTTAACTAGATTTTCGGCTCTCTATCAAACCAATGAACTCCATTGACAAAAACTTTTGAATCTAAAAAGAACATGGAAAACAAATTTCGAAAGCCATCGATTCAAAGGGACTTTTTTCTTTTTCATGTATACAAAAGTTTGGCTGCTGTATTAAAAGAGTTATGGGTATTGTGTTGGGGCCCTAATTTTTTTTTGTTTATTGGGTCTACACCCCTGAATTTTTTCTACTTTATTGTTTCTTGGGTTTTCATCTATAAAGCCTTTTACAGCAGGCGAACAATATACGAATTCAATGATCTTGATTTTTCAAAAGGACGGGGAGCTTTGAAATAAATAAGACTAGTGATTGCTGTGCTGTCAAAATGATGTTTAAATAAACATTCGATTTTTAAGTTCTGCTTTTTTTCTAAGGCAGGAGTTATCCAAGTAAAACTGAAAAATAATTTTGCCAAAAAATTAATTTCTTTCAAGATGATTTCAGATTTTAAAAAAAAGTGATAGAAAAGCAAAATTTAGAATATTGGATATAATGTAATTAATACTGTTCTATCCTTTGGAATAGAAAAATGTCTATTAATATTCGTAGTTACTGATTAAACCTTACACTTCTTTGAATTACATTATAAAAACATATAGTAACAAACTAAAAATCAGCAAATTCAGAAAAAATAAGTAGGTAAAAATAGTAACCATCTTCAATTGCATTGCAGACAACCAAATTACACATAACCAAACATCTAAAACGTAAAACCAATAAAATTTGTAAATAAAAAGATAAATATTAATGAAACCGTAAGCATTCTAAAACAAAATGTAATGTAAAGTATTTACCAATGACACGTCATCACAACAGGAATTTTGAAACATTTTCAAGAAAAAACGCCTTAAGAAATTAATTATCTAATCCTATGGAGGGGGGGGGGGAAACCCTCTCACAAATAAAAGAAGTATTATTCTGAACAAACTTACCAAAACATATAAAACACGGCACGCATTTCAAACGAAGCGAGAGTAAAGGGTTCACCCCAAGGATTTCAATGAAACCATCCATTGATTTCAAAAAAAACTATTTGTTGATAATTACTTAACAAAAAATTATAGAAAATATATTCAAAAACCACATTTAATATATTTAAAAAAGCAATTAATAAATAACATTTTAAAGAATTCAAAATAGATTGAAAACAAAATTATAAAAATGTGTCACCATCTAGACCAGTGGTTCCCAAACTTTTTTGACCCATGGAACCCTTTTTGTAGTCAAAACTTGCCCAATGACCCCCAAGTGAAAAAGCTGTGCATAAATGCATGGTATAAAAATTACTATTTAAAAAAAACATTTTGAAGAAGTATTTATTGAAATCATAACTTATGTTCAAAATAAAACTTTAAACAATTTAATGACTTGGATGAACCTGATGAGTGTATTTATGTCCGGCTCAATGTTTGTGGGTAGCATCCGCAAATCCCCACCAGCACTAATTTCAAGTCATTTTTTTTTTTCGTGATGAGGCTCATAAAGGCTCTGAATCCACGTTCTACCAAATAGGAAGACGGGAAAGCAGTCAACAACTTCTGTGCAATAACCCATAATGCAGGATATAAAATTTAAATCTGTTTTTGTAATCAGAATTTGTGGTATCCTTATTCAAACATTGGTTTAAGTTCCTCATTTGTGGATATTTCAATAAGCTGCTCCTGTATTAGTATGAATTCATCTGTATTTGGGATCTGAGTTTGTCCACGCTCAAAAGGGTTCAATACCCAGCTGGAAATATCCAAGTGAAGAATGTCTTCAAATCTTTGGTTCAGGTCTGCATGAAGAACCTTTAGGTGTTGACAGCAAGCCAGCAAATCTTCATCTCTATTTTGCAATTTCGAAATAATTGGAAACTGAGAACATTCTCCTCTACCCAAGTTTTGTTTGTACAGAAAAAGTTTTGCAACAAACGCAGATATTGTGCTTTTAGTTTTGATTAAAATTAGTTGGTCACCTTGTAGTTTCAAATTAGTTTCGTAAAATTTGGCAAATAAATCAGTCATATAGGCTATGCCATTTTTTGAGTTAATTAAATTGTGTCGAAAATCTTGTCTTTACTTTCCAGGAATTCCAACACTAAATCAAAGAGCGCATAAAATTGATTTAAACATGCACTTTTAGATAACCAATGTACTTCTGTGTTAAATAGTAAACGATTATAGTCTTCATCATTTTTCAAATAAAATTGAGCAAATACTCTCTCAGTGAAGGCATTCCTTTTGATTTTATTAACTGCTCTAATGACATAATCTAGTGATCCATGCAAGCGTTTTCTAATATTTTTGTGACTAAATAATGTCGATGCATGACGCAATGTATTGAAAATACATTCGGTACAGCTTGTTTATTGAGTCTTTCTGGAAGCCAGATGGCCTCGATATCTTCCTACCATTGCCGGAGCACCGTCCGTAGCAACGGAAATGATATTAGTCAAAGATAGAGCTTTTACGTTGAAAAATCTTTTTGATTCAGTAAATAACGCGTTTCACCTTTCGAATCGATTCCCAAACATTGAGCAAATAACAATTTTTGGCAAAATTTTTCTTCTTTTACAAATCTTACTCAAGCAAGAAGTAAAGCTTCATTTCCTACTAAAGTGGACTCGTCAAGCTGTATAGAAAATTTAGATGTTTTTAAGTGCTCACATAATGTTCAGATATTTTAAGTACTCACAAAAATTAAACCCTTAACTAACGTTAAAGGATTACTTTTTCAAATCTTTTTACTTTTTTAATATGTATAGGGATTACTATTTACTTTTTCAGTTATATTGAAAAATGTGATGTATAATTTTTTCAAAAGACATCAATTTTATTCAAATACACTTAGGTAACAAAAGTACATTCTCTGCGTAACAATACAAAAAATGCATCTACAATAAAAATACGTTAAGGGATTACTACAATGTTAGTACTATAACTAGTGCCTTAACGTTAGTAATTATATTGAAAAATGCAATATATAATTTTTTCAAAAAAGATCAATTTTATTCAAATATACTTCCGTAACAAAAGTACACTATCCGCATAACAATACACAAAATGCAACTATACCAAAACCTCCAACTAACAATACAAAACTTCTTTTTTTCTAAGACTGGGAAAATTTGTTTACACACTTCGTATCAGCATAACATAGAACTAAATTGTTGACTAGATGTACCATGTTGACTCTTTTATAGTTTTTGTTTATATTGTAGACAAGTTAGAGCATGTAGAGGCGTTATTGCGTTCCTCTATAAACCTGTTTTCGGCCATCTGTCTCACACTGTGCCATGCTTGTTATTAACTTAAGTAGCTGGCATCATCCAGAACTATTAAATCACAGACGTGTATCAGTGGATTTTTTTCAATTTTTGTTTTTAAGTGTTTTTCACATTTTTTAATTGTTATTTCGTTATTATCTTGTTGTTATATTGTTGTTAGTGTGTTGATGGAAATTTAAAGCTTAAATTTATTGAAGTGAAGTGAACAAGAACTAAGTTTTAGTAATAACATTAAAACAAGTTATACACACCATTGTTACTACTAGTGACAAATCAATGGAAATCAGTTTTGTCAGTGTTCATTCACAAAGGGTTCTACATAACGCTCAGTACTTAAGTAACATACTGTATTTTAAGCCCGCACCTATATTTATATTTCTTACTCAAGACGCAAAAATTACAACTATTTTATTTATTGTTATTTATTTAAATTACCACAATTAAAATAAATCGCAATTTTATTATTTTACTCTAAACCTTGCGTGGACATCCTGTTGTTGTTCAGGGACCCCCAAATCAATTTTAATTTTCCACGGACCCCCCTGAATGATATCAGGGACCCCTGGGGGGCAGTACGGACCACTTTGAGAACCACTGATCTAGACTGAAAAAACTATTTATGCAAGAAAATCATTTAATAGATATAAAGATTTTAAAATATAATCAGAACAAAAGAGAAAGATAGAAAAATATAGAGGCGAGAATTAAAATATATATATATATATATATATATATATATATATATATATATATATA
>BMAW01063481.1:209362-229724 GCA_019974015.1 Nephila pilipes | reverse complement strand
ATATATATATATATATATATATATATATATATATATATATATATATAAATTTTTTAATCTCATTATTTTCAATTTATATATTTTAAATTTTTTTTTAAAATTCATATGATAATCAGTTTAGTTAATATAAACAGATAATATCAAAATTGTTTAAATTATTTTGAAAATTGACAGGTAAATTAAATAATTTGAAATTATTTCGATCTAAATTTTATTCAAAGAAATATAGATAAATATTTGCTAAAGCTATTAATAGCTGGACCCACTTGAGTTAAAACTTTAATTTGTTTATAGTTTTTACCATTATAACTAATATAGTTTTCTTTTAGTACAATATAAAATGCTTTTAGTACAACTTTTTTCTAGTATCGGGTGGTTATAATTAAAGTTACACTATTCGGAGGCCTATAGAACCTGTTTTGCTTATCGGATTTTGATGGAATATATGCTATATGGATCATGGGGGGAAAATTTCTGCAATAAAAAATTAGTACAAATTTTGACCACCAGGTGGCTTTTATCACATATTCCTTATACCGATCCATAAAAACTCTATATAAACTTGCAGTCATAGCCAGGAACTCATTCAGCGTGCTTTTGTCATCGTTAATCATGCCCTTACAAAAAAAAAAGATCGAGTTTTACTGGTAAAACTGTTTTATCAGAACGGTAGCAACCACTTAGCTGCTCTGCTTGAATGTCGTCGTTTAAGCGATCTGCGAAAAAGCCCTATATCGATGATTGGTTTGAGGAAGATGAATATGAAATTTGAAGAGACTGCAAATTTAGGTGTGCTGCCCGGAAGAGGAAGGAAACCGGTTGGGACTGAAATTGTCGAAGATGTTGCTACTGCTGTGGTTGAAAGAGCCTCAAGTTCCATGTATTCTTCAGCAAGTGGTCGATCATTTTAAAATGTTTCTGCGCTACATTTTAAAATGGTATCCGTATAAGATCCACGTGATGCAAACGCTGAAACCTCAAGGTCACAAAACATGCCTTGAATTTGCTTACCGATTTTCGGCGAGAATAGAAGTTGATGACGCGTGGCCTTGGAAAATTCTATGGTCAGATGAGGCACACTTTTATTTAGATGGAGCTGTGAATAGTCAAATTGCTCACTCCACAAGGTCCTAAAAGGTGCTCTGTCACAAGTGCACGGTACAGTGAACTCCTTCAATTGCAGGTCATTCCTGCTTTACAGGAAAGAGTTTGCAAATCACTACCTTTATGCAAGATGGAACAACTCCTCACATTGGGCGCCAAGTCAAAGCACTGCTTAGTGCTAACTTAGGCGATAATAATATCCAGAAATTTTTCCGATGCATGGCCTTCTCGTTCATCCGACTTAAGTCCCTGTGATTTTTGGTTGTGGGGATTTCTAAAAGACCGTGTTTATAGAGGAGGAATCAGGACTTTATCTGAGTTTAAAGCCCACATTATACGCTATGTGGCTGAAATCCCTCTTGAGTTGCTTCGCGCTACCATTGAAAACGCTATAATGCGCTTTCAACACGTTATTGATGTCAATGGAGCACATATTGAGCATATTCTGTAATTGAATGAATTTTAACGATTCTAACAGATTTTCTTGCCCTTCTTTGGGCACCACATTTCCTCCTAGTGATCAAAATTTGAACTATTTTTTATTGCAGAAACCTTTCTCCCATGCAGTTCCATTTTTATTGCAGAACTATTTTCTTTACATTTCACCTCCCTCAAAGGTTACTCCGTTTCGTTTTCCACATTTCTACACCCTGAAGATTGACGGGATCGACATGATGACGACGGTGATCTAACGGTGTTAGGGATCGGCTCGTGCGTTGGACTATGCGTAGAAAGGCGAGTAAAGTTCGGTTGGCGAAAATCTTCTTCAGTGTCAGTTTCGTCAAAGTTCTATCGATGGGCTCTATAACTGTCAAAAAAAAAATGCTTTTCTCTATCTGCAATATTGCACAACATGTCCTGGAAATCCACAGTGGAAACAAAAGGGTCTGCTGCTGACTGCTCTCCAGATATCAGTTTTCCTTGAGTGCATAGGTGATTTTGAATAGGAATTGTAGAATTTCTGGTTACGGTGATATATATATATATATATGTTTTAGTCTACGACGGATTTGATATGGCTGTACTGCGACAGGTGCCAATACTGGATTGAGAATGGAGGTCAGAAGGTTCATTGATTTGATTGATCAATCTTAGAACTTCCTCTTTTACGATTCTGCAAATGAGGGATAGCAAATCTGGATCTTCATCCATGGCTGTTCAGGTACGACATTTGGTTATCTCTCAAACTTTCGCCACCCATTCCTCCACTGCTTCATATCCTCGATGTAGTTGCAGCATTTTATAAAATATGCTATAGTGAAAATTTCTATCATCAATATGATATGATAAATGTTCCCTGCTATACCTTTCATTAGGTGTGAGACTTTTTCATCGTCGTACATTGAAGGATTAACTTCTTGATAAATTCCTAAAACACTCTGTATAAAAAGGATTGTGTACTCTTTCCTGAGTGTTGTGCTCTGTACTTCAGTTGTTTCTCCTCCTTTCTAGTACATTTTTGACGATCACCGAAAAGTTCACTCAAACCATTTTTAAACGCTTCCCAAAAACTTAGAATGTCTTCGTTGTTTATGTACCACAACCGAATAGTACCATCAAGGTAGAAATAAACGTCATGTCATCCAATTTGTTGAATTTTATCACTCGA
The DNA here is from genome assembly GCA_019974015.1 of Nephila pilipes. Taxonomy (NCBI): domain Eukaryota; kingdom Metazoa; phylum Arthropoda; class Arachnida; order Araneae; family Nephilidae; genus Nephila; species Nephila pilipes. The sequence goes on along the minus strand of BMAW01063481.1, from coordinate 227,011 downwards.
TTGTACTCCTTAAGTCATTTCTGACGGTCTTCCCTAACCTCTCATCGCAAGGCGAATAAAATATTTAGTTGTTGGTGCTTAGGAATCGCTAAAGGGGACTTTATTTCATCTGGCGTTTTCGTTCTCTTCCCGCGTTCAGGAGAATAAAGTCCAAATTAGGAAGATAGTCTTCTTAAACGAAGGCTTCTGCGAATATTATCACCATTATCCACACTTGCAAGGTTTCTATCCTCCGCTTTCACCAAATATACCTCGAAGATGCGAATAACTACACCGTTGTTATAAACAATTAGGTTTATTTCTAGAACAGAGTAACATCACAGAACTGAAAATTTGCCCTCAAATGATGGGACTCAACTTTTATACACACACAGAATATTCAAGTAACAACCAATTTGAATAATAAAGAAAAATCTAGGAAATCATCTAAATGTTTTTTAAACAAACAATAAATAATATTTTAAATTATTAAAATCCAATCTTTGGAGAATATTACCCTGGTCCAAACTGCAGTCCGAAGCTCTGCCAAATGAATCACGGAAATCACTGGTTTTCTTGCTTTCTGTGGTATTATTTAGATTACAATTATTATAGTTCTAATAACATTTGTCCCATATTTTTATTGAACTTCAAAGCTTTTTTAATCTCAATATTATTAATAGAAAATAAGTTTTTACGCTTATTAAGAATATTAAAACAATTTATCTTATCAAAATATTTATTCAAGAATTAGCCATTGTCCGTGAAAAAGTGCAGGAAGTACTTTGACCTCTCTCACGAGTGGGAAGAAAAGTGTAGATAAGTTTATCCACAACCCAGACACCAATCACTTTACTCAACAGCTGTGAAAAGGCAGAGAATAACGAATGAGCCTTAGCCTAGGGCAAATGACCTCTGGAGAACCGCAGACAATAAACCTGTCTGTTTTCATTATGGTCGAGCAGAACGTGTCGTCAGTTATTGCAAGTAGCGCAGGGTCATTTTTGACGTTTACGGAATCAATAACCGAAACGCAGCCGAACTAAGATCCAATGCGAGGGACCCAGCCGAATAGCCACTAGACCTGCCTCACCGAGCTCTAGGAGATTCGTCCTCGAGAATGAATCCAGGCACGCCGTCTCAGATCTCAGTCACCATATCGATATTCCAGCTCATCAACCAGTCGACGCAATGAGGAAAACTAGGGACCGTGACCTTCTTAAGAGGAGAGGACATCGAAGTAGAAAATCCTCCGCTGGCGGCGAAGTTGTCGGAAAATCATCTCGAAGTTATTATTGATAACCATCCAGTCCGTACTCTAGTGGACTCTGGGGCATCTTTCTCTGTCATTTCAGAACCATACAGACACTGCCTTCGAAAAACTAAGTTCCAGTCCGAAGAAAAGACCTTTCTTAAAGTTGCAAATGGAAACTTTATCCAGTCACTAGGAAAATGCATACTTCTTGTGGAAATTAATGGTTAGATCCAACTTTTTAAATTTACAGTATTATCAAATTGTAGTCATCCTTGGTTGGGATTTTCTGGCGGCATCAAAAGTCGTGATAGACTGTGGGAGATATGAACCGACGTTGGAAGACATTATAAATGAAACTGTAAATCCCCAAACCTGAACCTTACATGTTGAAGGCGATTCCACTATACCTGCTAATTCTGTCGCAAAAATTCATATTGCCATTCCTAACGGAAATCAAAATATCGACGTGATAGTGGAAGGAAATGGAATATTATCCCTAGAAAAGGAAATTATTATACCGGCTAGCATAATAGCTTTGTGTAATGGCAAAGGGGAATTATGGGTTGCTAATAATCAATCCGTTGTTCAAATTATTCCCAAGAATAAGTTAATAGGCAATGCATCAGCGTGAGATGAGAACTGCGTGGGTACAATTACTCCCGCCGAATCTAATGATACATTATAGACAAAACAGAAGGGCCAGCAAGTCGATTTCGAAAGAGTGTTAGCTCGAAATCTCACATCGACGCAAAAAGTGAGACTTCTTGGAATACTCTAGAAATTTTCTAAAGTTTTCGAAGATTTAAAAAAATCCAAAGCTGTGAATGAACCATGAAGCTATAAGCCAAAGAGCGAATAGAATCTCCGCAACTAAACGTCGCATAATACCAACAGTTAAGATGATTCTAGATGAGGGCATAATTCAGATATCTGAGAGCCCTCGGTCGTCTCCACATGTCTTCGTTAAGAAGAAAGATGGAAGTTGGCGCTTCTGTGTACCGCCTCAATCAGATCACCAAAAAAGATGTATACCCTCTACCACTCGTATAGACGATATACTAGATTGTTTAAAGGGTGCTAAGTTTTTCTCGACCATGGATCTCCGAAACGGTTATTGGTAAATTGAGGTAGATGATGCCGACCGTGAAAAGACAGTGTTTATCACCCCAGAAGGTCTGTATGAGTTTAAAGTTATGTCTTTTGGTGTATGCAATATCCTTGCAATATTTGAAAGAATGATGGACAGTCTACCACGTCATTTAAAATGGACGATAAACTTTAAGGAAATCCTGAATGGTTAAGTATAGTTCTGAGTTCCATCCAAGAATCTAGACTGATTCTCAACTATGAAAAATGCTACTTTGCAGCCCAAGAAATCAGGATTTTAGTTCATATTGTTTCAGAAGATGGTGTTCGGCCTGACCCGGACAAGACTGTCAGCTGTTTTCCGCTTCCAAAGAAGTTACAGGACATCAGAAGCTTTTGGGACCCTGTTCTTATTACCGACGTTTTATTAAAGAATTTTGCAATCAGGCTGAAGCATTTCAGGAGATTTTTAAAGGGAGTTCGAAAATTTGGTGGAGTTTCGAACAAGTCACTGCCTTTTACAAGTTGAAGAAAGCACTAATTTCCGACACTATTTTAGCTCTGTTCTATGAGAAGGCTTCAGCATCACTACATACAGATACTAATGGTTAAGGAATCGGAGCAGTTCTTTTACAATTACATGGTGGACGAGAGAAAGTGATTGCATATACCTCACAGATACTTTCAAAAGCATAGAGGAATGTCTCTCTTAGCTACAACTTAGAGGGAATGTCTGGCTGACGTATGGGCACTGCACACATTCTGGTCGTATCTTTTCTGAAAGTAATTTAATGTTGTGACTGACCATCATTCTCTGTGGTTTATTAGCCTTAAAAACCCTTCGGGAGGATTAGAAAATGCGGTCTTTGCGCCTTCAAAAACATGACATGTTCATTATATATAAAAGTGGCAAGAAGCATAAAGGCGTTGACAGCCTTTCTCAAAATCCATTTGAAAATAACATTGACTCACCTGAAGAAGTCATCATCAGAACCTATAAGAACCACTAATGAATTGATTGATGGAATACTTTGCAAAAGGAACTTTGACCCAGATGAAAGGATGTGTTTATTGGTCATTCCAAGACACCTACGTAAAGATATACTTCAATATTATCATGACACACTCTATCGTATTGTACGTCGATGCCAAAGCACTGATGTGAATGCCAACGAAGACATGCCGTTCCACTTCGGCTGGATAATCATTTAGCAATTATCCCTATTGCATTCGAACCATTCCATCGGATAGGGATAAACTTGCTTGGACGATTTCCAAGGTGATTTAGGAGTCATAAATGGATCATTGTCTGTCCTGATTACTTAACCCACTGTATCATCCTGAAGGTATTACCTACTGCTGAAGCCCCAAAACTAGCCAAGTTTCTCCTTGAAGATATCTTAAAACATGAAGCTCTATGAGTAATCATTACAGACCGAGGGCAAGTGTTTCAATCAAAACTAGTTGCTAAACTTAATAACAGTTTCAATGTTACCCACAGTATGATTATTGCATACTATCTATAAACTAATGGTCTAACAGAGTGCTTTAATAAAACATTAATAGACAAACTGTCTGTGTATCTTAATGTCAAGCAGAAAGATTGGGATGAAATGTTGCTTTTTGTTACTTTTGCGTATAACAACACGAAGCAGGACACATCCGGGTTCACACCGTTTTATCTGATGCATGGGCGTGAAGTTGAGACAAGACTCAATACTATGTTTCCGATTCCCACTAAAGAAACCGAAGGAGACAACACAACTACATTGCTATCAAGCGCCGAAGAATCTAGACAACTGGCAAGATTACGAACCTTGGAAACGCGAGAAAAAGATCGAAGGTGGTATGGCTCCAAACATCGAATAGTCTTCTATAAACCTGGAGACCTCGAATGGATTTTCACACTACGAAAAGTAGGTATTTCGGAAAAGTTACTTAAAATAATACTTCGGCCCTTTTCAAGTCCTACTACTACGAATATCTGTCTCAAAATATCCAGTTCAAGACTTTAATTCTAGTTCGTGAAGCCGACGAACAGAAGAGGTGGTACATGTTTTACGAATGAAGCAATTACTATGACCCCAATGAATAAATCCAGTTTCCAGAAGATTGTGCTACTTCTGTCGACGAAGTAGTCTACTTCTTTCGAAGTAGACGTAAAGTAGACGAAGATTGTGCTACTTCTGTAGTGCACCCAACCGCTGAAGAAAGTCACAATCTTTTCATTCAGTCTATTCACGACTTATGAGATGCTCGCGGATAACAGCCGTACCATTGATTTCAGAAACAGCAAGACGCTGTTTTTCAAGGGGAAATCAGTACCATGAAGCTAACGAGCATCGATGGTGCAGATGTAAAGGGCTCGTCTACGGTACCAGAGTTCCTAAATTCAAAATCCAGTGGTGACAACTTTAAGAAATTCCCTTTAAAATCTTTCTTAAATGTTCTCTGTTTTCATTTATAATTTCTAAAACCTTCAAGAATATATCTTATGTTTCCAGAATAGTATTCTGGAATATTCTCATGTAATATATAAGCCCTTGTGTTCTCAGTATGAGAGAGTTCTCATCCAAGTGTAGCAGTTCTTAGTCTGCTGATAAATCATATATATATATATATATATATATATATATATATATATGCATATATTTTCTCTCTCTATATATATATATATAAAGAGAGAGAGAGAGAGAAAGATACACAAGGGATATTAAATTGAAAATTTACGAAACGACACTGTAGATATAAATGAAGACTGTATCCATAGGCATGAGCACAATGATCCCATTGATTAATGAGCCGAAGGATTCCTCGTTTCCAGAATTCCCGTGGCTGTGACTAGACCCAATCCTTCGCAGCGTCCTTGAGTTTGTCTTCCGAGTTGAAGCGCTTCCCATTCAGATGTTTTTTTCAAGGGACCAAACGCATAGAAACCACAGGGCGACATGTCCGTGCTGTAAGAAGGATGGTCAAGCTGCTCCCATTTGAACTAGGCCAGTTCCGCGTGTGTGACCCTGGACGAGTGTTATCATGGAGCAAAATTACGCCCTCCGTCAGCAGCCTCGATCTTTTATTCTTGATGGACCTGAATAGGCTTCGGAGTGTCTCACAGTACAAATCGGAGTTAATGGTTCTTCTGTGCTCGAGGAATTCAACAAGTAGTGGACCTTGGACGTCGAAAAAGATGGTGAGCAACACATTGCCTGCTGACGCCACGGCTTTGAACTTTTTAGGGGGAGGTGACGACTGCATGCTGTCACGCTCTGTCTCTGGCTATTATCTAATTGTGGTACAGATCCTTTCTCATTTATATTGGTTGCTCTTACCAACAAGGTAACTTTTTGATCCCTATTTTCAAAATAACATAGTTATAAACACTTGAAAACTATAAGTTCTAGAACAAATGATAGTGAAGTAATAAAGCGAAGCCAGGTATAATTATATTTTTTTCTCTTATTACATTTCCCCCAATTTTTCATTATAATGATATACCTGTAAACCTTTCTTATTTTTCAACTTAAGATGTTATTTAAATCCTTTGTAATGGGTTAGATAGATAATTTCTAGGACTGAAGATGCTTTATCAGCGATAGCACCTTTTACCAGAGATTGATCCAAACAAATCGTGAAAGTGATAAAAATTACTTTTGATGCTTGGTTTTATATAAATACATTTCTACAAAAATTCTATGTGAGAGCTTCAGGAAACATAAAAAATGTCATTCCAAAATCGAGTCAGATATATTAAAATTTTCACTCAAAATGACTGTACCAATATATATACATATCTGGAGAAAAAAAAAGTAGGAAGAAAAATTTAAATTGACAAATAAATCATTCACTTGTTTCGTTAAAAGTAAAATTAATTATTACAATTTTGATTATTTTTAATTTGTAAAAACAAGTCATTTTGACTGGTCTGGTAAAACTTGCGTTAATCAAGGTTAAAAAAAAAACTTTTCAAATACTGTAAGAATAAAATATCCATGTTTCTCATTGTCCGTATTTTCATTTTTGGTTTTCAAATTTATAAACTGTCCACAGAACTTCCTTTGTAAAGCTTTATTTATACATAAGCAAAACATGCAAATCAGCGAAAACACAAGGTTATAAAATATATGTACATATACTGACAATTGTTACAATATCAAAAGTTTCAATATCCTGTTATTAAAAAAGCGTCCCATCGAAAATCATCGCTATCTAACGTAATGAAGAAACGCATTGAAAACTAATTTACATTTTGGAAGGTAAAGTGGCTTAAAGTCTGAAAATTTTGCATGCGTGGAGCAGCGACTTAATAGGTTATAAATACCAAACGATTGAAGGGAGGAAAGATTGCATCGGCCAATTATAGTCTAAATTGGGGTAGAGAGACGACTCAAAATAACTATAATTATTCTAAATCATAATAATACGCAGCAGGTAGTAGTAAGCAAATTGTTAGGCATCACATTATGCTCAAGCTGGAGAAAGCTTTTGGATCCGTTTATTATAAAGATTCTTCACTACTGCGGGTGTTAAGATTCGTTTTCCGTTTTCTTCACTACAATGAAGTACAATTTTAAGAATATTTTTTCAGAGCATCTTTTTTGTATTGATCCAAAGAGATCTTAAAGCGAATTTTTATCATTCACAATGTTTCGTCATTTTGAAATGAAACCTCACATTCATTCATGTTTATATTTGTTAGTACAGATCCCCATTATAAATGTAACACATATATATTTGCTTCTAAATATGCATATATTTTTATTTGACTAGGACTTATTCATTGAGAACAAGAATTCAACTCTGTTTTTTATTAATACGAGTCATTATAAACATTTAAAACTCATTTAAGAAATTTATTCTTAACTTTATGTAAATAAATAAATTAAAGTCAGAGAAAGGAACTATTTTGGAGCAAGATTTGAAATATTTTTTCTATGAAGAATTTCAAATTACCAATAAGTTCAAAGGTGTTTTTATATTATTTTTTATATCACTTGGATATTTACATAGATCTGCAAACAGTAAATAGAGTTTTATATGCGTTGTTTTTGCAGTTACGTACCCAGTAAAATTATATTCTTTTGAATAAGTTGTAAAATTTATCTTATTTTCAATTTAGTTATGAAAATCTAATTTATATGTACTGCTAGTCAGATGGAATGAATTTAAAACTCGTAATCAATTTCAACAAACTATAATTTTGATAAAAATATATTTGAATACAGCTATCATTGGAGCTACATAGCATTTGAAGCATTATTATTTTTTTAATTATTTTTACAAATAATTATTCATTTGTTGCTTTTGAGTCACAAATCAGTAATTCATTCGGACTATGAGCGTTAATGCACCATAGAATAACTTGTTTTGCTCAAACAACAACTGATATAATGAGAATTTTTTGAGATAAATTTTGCAGTTAGGCTTTATATTCAGATTAGAAAGCAAAATTTATTTATTCATAAAAAAAAAAAAAAACGATCCCTCAGAAAATTTATCCACATTTGAAGGAGGAGAGAGATTTCTGGTTGCCTCTCCCTTCTTTATTCTGAGAATGACATGAAGTTATCTTGTATTTATGCAAATGTAAAGAAGTATATGTAATTATCAGCAGTATTTTTTATATATTTTGAATGGATGTTAATCCGAAAAATACTGAATATACTTTCCTTGATAATTGACGTGATACAAGTACTTTGGAATTGTTAAAAAGATAAACTTCTCAATAGATGCTCATAAATTTAACCAAATGAATACTTTAAATATTTTTGTGAGTATTAATATGTCTATTTACATCACAAACTTCGCTCAATGTGAATCAGATCCAAACTTAGAAAAAAATTTCAGTCATAAAACTTTTCCAGTATTAATATACTATTCTGATTTCATTTCCTAAAGAGATATTTTTCCTAAAAAGATACACGCATTGCTGTCTCACTCAGTCTATTTTTTTCTGGAATACAAGGGACTGTATTTCCTATATTTCATATTCAACGGATTTTAAACTTCACGTCAAAATAAGAAAAGGTGCAATTAAGACATGTTTTTAAATTTTGAAAATATTGAGCAATAAACGATATTTATGATATAACGTTACAAATACACTGATACATTTTTCTATCTCAATATGAGTTTGAATCAGGATGTTTAATATTAGACGAAAACAACCATATGGAGAGCCATAATATTTAAAAAAAAAAACGATTTCTTTCAACTACCTGAGCAGAAGTTTAACATGAACTAACATTGATGATAGTAGTAGGAAGGGAAAGCAGCTTATTTCATGTGATTCTTAATGAACACAAAAAGCCCTTGAAAAATAAAGTAGATAAGGAAATGATGTGATCCCTTAATCTAGTTACCCAACGATTTCATTTAGAGTCGGGATGGAAAAGGCATCTCTGAGGTATTTATGTCACTGGATCCGAATCCATACTCAAAAAGATGGGTTTGTTTTTGAAAACTCTGATACAGGGCTAACAAATGCAACGATTTGTGTACGTTCAAGATAAACATCCAAACTAGTCTGACAGCATCACAACATAGAAGAAAGCTGTTTCAAGATTTGCGACTTGAGCTACACTGTGCATATCAATGAGTTGATTTGCATTGCAAAATGTGTTTTCTCCGCCTCGAGCAAAGCATTGGCGATTCTGATAAGATCTTGGACCGTTCATTTATCACACGTTCACACTTTTTTTTTTTTTTTTTGGGTTGTCTTTTTTTTTTTTTTTTTTTTTGCTTTCAATCGTTGCTACACATTCCTATCTCCTTACCTGAGCGAAGGAAGAGAAATTATACTTGATATGCATCGTGTAGAATACTTTGGAGAAGTAAATCGCAGTTGGTTTGCCTGCGTTTTTTTTTTCCTTTCGTAAGATCGAGAGTTTTATATAGAATTCCACAGGTTCACAGGGCTTACTTTCTCATTGCTCAAAATATTTTAATTGTCAAATGTGAAAAGATTTTGTGTATAAATTCTTATTGGTGTTTCCTTAGAATTCTTGTTGACATAAAGACTTCTTAAAATCTCCACTAGGATTTATAATGATTTTCTTCCGCTTGAAAGGAAGTCAGATTAAGTTTTGTATTAAGATAGTATTTACAAGACACCGTAGTAGTAATTACAGTTTGAATGCGTAGCGAAGATACAAACAATCAAAGTTTTCAAGAGAAATAATTGAATCAATATTTGATTCATATCAAAGGAAATTGGTAAAATATGCAAAATTTTTTAAAATAGTTAATAGTAGAGAGATGTCTATGTATCCAAAACATAAGAAAACAAAGATAGAAATGTCAAAATGATTTGCTTATTTAATCAGTGGTCGATTTAGTTATTTCCATTTTCTTTTAGTAATATACTTCAAAATAAATCTTAGTGATAATAATCCCAGAAAATATTTGTGAAACTTTATTGTGCTTAGTATACATTATATTAATACGGAAATAGATATATATACATAGAAAGGATCAATACGAAGTATGTATAAGTTGAAGTGTAGAATCTTCAATAAGAATCTCTTGTTATTTCGTCTCAGACAATTTTTGTGAACTTTATTTCAAATAGCAATCCAATGTTTGTGTCTTTTAATTGTTGGCATTCCATGAAATTTGTGTGCAGCTGTTAGCTCACAAAATGATATCGAATAAATCTCAACAAATAAACGAATACTTTGATTTTGACATAAGTATTATTTTTCATTATCGTTTCTATGAGCTTAGATTAAAAACATGTTAATGTAGAGAGCCATCAAAAGATTGAAAATACTATGAGCTTTCTGAAGAATTTTAAAAATTTAATCTATCTTATTTCTCTCTTTGAATATAAATTATAAAGGGAAAGGAAAATGATTTTAATTTGAATAAAATGATTCTGGTAAAATATATTTCAAGACGACTTACAAATTTTGATTTTATTTGCCTTTTAAAATTCTTTACAAACCCTTTTTACATTTTGCTTAAATTTAAATGTGTGAGGTAAAATAAATTAATGCAAAATAAGATCCCAACAAGCTACGTAAATGTGAGATGAATTTTGATATATTCTAAAGAATTAATCTATTCAATCCATATATCATATGAAAGAAGGTAAAAGATTTCTATTTTTTTTAAAGGCGCTCCTGTGGGCTCCCAATGAATTAAATATGTGACAGATGAGCTTACTCCGTGGTGATACCTCTTGATGGATAGATACCCATGCATCTCCTTTGCACTGTAGGAGACGTTAAAAATGACTCGTTATCTTTGTCATTCAACAGGTGATTCACGATAAATATGACTGGGATTAATAGACACTATTTGGGAGAGAAATTTATTTTATTGAATTTACATTTAGGCATTTTAAGTATCACTTACTGTATTCACTCCTTCGTAAATTTCTATGAGCCTCCGAACCTTGGACTCTTTAGGTGGAATCCTTGATTTCGAAACTCGTTAATAAATTTCTTGTACTTCAAAAGGAAACAATAATAAGTGTGGGGGAAATAACTTCTCCCTTGATATTTTTAGTAATTGTATGAATGAGAAAATCTTGATTTGATTAAAAAGCTTTTTGAGAAATTTGGAATTCATTATTTAAGGAAAAATAACAGAGGTATGAAAGTCTAATTTAATTTCCCTTTGATTTCTATACATTACAATGTTTTCGATGGACATTTCAGGTTTTCTTTCCTTCCAAACATTTTTTTTATTCATCGGCTTAAAATCAATGTATTTTAGTTTTAAATCATTTTATGTCCAGGAAATGTAATTTTTAATTTTTTTGATTACAATGCAGAGAAACTCCATGTATATACTTTTTTAATTTCCTTCTTTATAATACTCCAAATGCCTGCTATGTGGGATTTTATTCTTTTAATAAGTTCTACCTTCGTTCCCAATCGGGTAACACAGAATCTAATAATTATTTGACTGTTCGATAAAACGATTTCTAACTATTATAATTCATTGAGAATGGATGAGACGCAGTAATCTGATGCAAATAAATCTTTATTGTAAAATTCAGGGGTTGTAAAAATATTTCGGCCGTTTTTAAGTAAAAATGAAATCTTTCTCCTTTTGTGTCAAATCAATGATGGGAGTTCAATAGTATTCCCTTAAATGTCGTTGGCAAAAAAGAAACAGGTTTCTGATCGCAACGAGAGAGGGAGAGAGACATTTTTTTTTCTTCCTCTATCATTTATATTTTCATGCATGAAGATTGTGTTCGATGCATGAATTGGCGGATGAGATAATTTCAACTTCCTTCGCTAAATGAGGATTTAATAACCTAGGAGACCACTGGGTTCCCTTTGAGGTGGGATCATTACGTCACAAGTGCCCACAGGGGAATACAAACAAAGATTGCATTTATGTCATTGTTTGTTTCGATTTTCTGGTTTCAAAAGATCATTTCCCCTTATGACGGTAACCGAGGAATGTATTGCTAGTAGAGTCTATTTTTATTAAAAAAAATTAGGAACAGAAATTCATTTTTATAAAATACGCATAATTTCCATAAAATGGGTAAATGAAGGCAGTGAACAAAGATCAAGAAGTGTGGAAAAGAGTGGCAAAGAAATGATTTATAATGAATTTGTAATGAATGTCAATAATCCTAGCTTTGGAAGAATAGAAATTCTGAATGAAAGCAGATACATTGATCCAAGTACAGATCAAAGAAGGAATGTGCATTTGAAAAATACAAAAGATAAGTATGTATGTATTACAAAAAATACCATCGTAGCGTAAGAAATCCAGAAATCGTCTGAAGATCCATCTTTTAGTTATAGCTTTATTTTTGCCATTTTTGTTTATTAATAGGAGCTCTTTATCGAAGGTAAAAAATTAGTCAACAAAGTCAGACATTTTGAAAAAAAAAGGTTCTTGTGAAAAGGAAATGAATATCCTTCAGATATATGCAAGACACAACAACATTCAGTGGAATCAATAGAAAGAGTTCTGAATGAAATAAGCGTCAAACGAAAGCCATATTTTCTTACAATTTTAGTGAATCACATCTCGAGCTATGATATATATTAATGAGCCTTTCCAGTAATCATCGGCTATGTACAATATTCCTTTAAGCCTCCACATTTTTATGTTAGTTATTGCATGCATTAAGTTTCAAGGCCATTTGTAACAAAAAATTTCTGAAACAAAGGTCTGATAATTGAAATCTTTCTTTTTTTTTTATTTTTCATGAAACCACTAATCAATTATTTTTCATATGACTACGATTTAAAATCGATTAAAATGTTGATCTTTTCTAGTCTCTCTCTGACTCCTTTGATAAATTGTGTATCAATTGTTAACTTTTTTATTATTTATGTATACATATTTAATCACTGTACGCAAATTTTCTAGAGAGTTACGAATACTTTTAATAATCGTGTACGTTGAATTTAAAACAAAAACTTGATTGCAGTAAATTTTTTTTACTTTCTTTGGGAGTTCAGTTACTTTTAATTTTCTATGTATTTGCCTCCAAATGAATGGAATTTTTTTTCTGGTTGTATAGTGTACGATTTTAGTTCCGGGTGTTAAAAAAAATTAGAGATGTATGAAAACAAAAAGTAGTTAAAGACACTAAAAGTGCCTACTCAAGCGAGAAGTACATATTTATTCTCTCTTTATTTGATCCCCCTTCACACCAAGAGATTTCCAAGGTAAATAATTCAGAAAAGAAACTTTTTTCCCCGCTTTTCATGAAGGTGAAAATGTTTACCACAACAAAGTTGAAAGTGATTATTCGAAATATCTGAAACGGAGAGGAGTGAAAGAAAAGATCACACAAGAAGAAAAATGGAAAGAAAAACCATTCTATTTTGAAACTAGTAAAGAATTTCTTGAAGAAAGATAAAAATTTCCATACACAATTGCTCAAAAGTACTTAGTTGCAAGATACTTTGAATGTTAAGTATAAAAACAATTTCTATTTTCGGCATATTAAGTTCGTTAAAAGTAGTTATTCCTGACCTCTGCGGCATTATACGGAATACCGTATTAGTGCCGCATTTCTATTGATTTTAATGCCATATTTTAATATCGTATTGCTATTGATATTTTTAATGAGGGTCACCAAATCTTAGGAAAACATGACATACAAATATATACTGGGAAAAACGTTTCATTCGAAACGCATGACATGGAAAATTTATGAAATAGAAACAATACTTTGGTCCCGGCAAAATGCTATATAATTTTAAACATTTTATTCCTTTAACATACAAAAAAAAATTGCTTAACAAGAAAAAAATATGTAAACAATATGTTGAAATCAGTAAACTTTGTGTCAAAATCGGCCAGTTTCTTTTTTTTTTCGGGGAGGGGGGAGGTAATATTTTAAATCCATTTTTTTGTGTCTAATGTCAGAGAGATTGGGAAATGGATGGAGAAAAAGCAGAACATTATGAAAAATATGAGCAGCTATTTAGATGTACATTCGAAATGCGAATTGAATAAGACGATGGATGATATCGAACATTTTATCGGCTATTTTATTCTCTGTGGTTTAGTCTGACATTAGTTATTAGGGAAGTAAATAAAAGTATTCTAGTGAACATAGATTTGCTGAGAAAAAACATTATTCAATTTAATATCTTACTTTGCTTTGCTATAGCTATTCTGTGGAATGAAAGAAAGAAAAGATAAAAGGTTTTTCACTAAAAATAGTCTTTTATTATATAGCTAATGAATGGATTGCATTTTGTATTCCTCCGTTTTCTGCATAAACATAAAGACCGTATGGTTTACCGACTCTAGAGCATGCAACATATAATTACCAATGAGAATAGCATTTGTTTTCTAAATTCAAACAACACACTTATAAAGATTGTTATATGTAATAAAATATAATTGCTTATAAATATATATTATAATACATAAGCATTACTAATAATCAATTTAATATATAAATATAAGTTAAAATTATAGATTGTTATAAATTATAAATAATAATTATAAGTCATAATTCTTATAATATTAATTATGCATAATTATTATAAATAAATATAATCATATACTATAAATAATTATATAATATAAATAATTATATATTATAATATAATATCACAAATAATTATAACTAATTAATTTCTATTGATATACTAGTGCCAATCATTTATAACTATTAATTTTGTTATAGTACTTTTTAATTATTTAAATTTACATAATATGTAGAATATAAAAAATAAAATAAGTAAAATTTATTTAAAAAATTTACATTAAAGAATTCTAAACATATAGTAATTAATGCAGTAATAATTTTACAAAAAAGGCTACTTTTTTAGAATAGATTTATTCATTCATTTTGCAAACCGAACACTAGATTTTTTTAAAAATTAAATCATTATCTATGCATCAATGTAAAACATGTGTTGCACCCTTTCTATCAAAATCTTTAAAGAAAAGGAAAATGAAAAAAAATTAACTCACACTAGACATACTTAACTAATAGGACAATTCAAGAATCCTTCAAATGCATTCCATAATAATTGATTTTCGAGAAAAAAATGGTTAAAAAGAACAAAAGAACTGTATAACGTATTTATAAAATATCTCCTGCTGTGTTTTTCAAAAGTCATCAATTGTTTTTAACGAATAGCAATGAAGGGTAGAAAAAATAAGTGAGTAATACGGTAATTTGTCCGATATAATTGTTTTTATTCAAACCTCGCGAAACACTTGGAATTTCCCATTCCCATGGAGAAAAACTTCGGAATAAAAATGTACATAAAACACACTTACATAGAAATGCAATGCTGTGTAAAAATTTCAAGTCAATCCATCGACTGCTTTTCGAGTTCTGCAGCCATAAACATGCGGAAGCTGAATATATATAAGATCTATTAATATTAATACCACACAACTGTAAAATTACAAAGTTAAACGAGAAAGTGGTCTTGCCATGAAGAATTTCATAAATACAGGCACATAGTTTACATATACACATACAGTTTTTTTTCATGCAATAATTAATTAAATCATTATTCGTATTCATTTTTCACATCACAAATTTTTGAGATGGATTCTTGAACTTGCATCCATTCGATCTCTTACTTACTTACATTATATGGTATATGACTCGCGATTTTTGATTTTCTTATCAATTAAAGTTGAAATTTACATCTAGCATTAAGTTGAATCTTTAATCTTTTTGCAAATAGAGATTCAAGTATGTTTAAAATGCTTGTAATATGAACGATTTTTTTTTTTAATCTTATCTTTTGTTTTCTTGTTGCATATTGTGCTTTAGCTTTTTTTTTTTTTGGAGTTATACAAAGCAAGATGCATTAGGGAAATTTTGGTGCCATAAAACGTGTTTAACCCCACTGTTCAGTCCCCTGTCTGAATGTGAATGATTTGTTTCGCTAAGCATTCATTCATTTTACTGTTAACGACCGTTTTCTCTTGTTTCATAAGTTTCTCCGTTTGTTATCTGTTCCATTCTATGTTAAATTTATCATTTTTTTTTTGTAATTGTCATATATATACATACATAGTGAGAGAGAAAGGGAGAGAGAGAGAGTAAAGAGCTATTGTTAAAAAGAAATTTCTAAAAAAATTACAGTATATAAGAAAATTGGTGTTGATATTAAAAAATGCTCAATTGCATCCCATTTCTTTGAAACCAAAATTTCATATAAATCCTGTTAAATTTACAACTGCTATTAATGGATCGAATACTTATGTAACTTTTGTTGGTAAAGCTTTACAAAAAAATTATACAAAATATCATAGGTAATTTGAATGATGAAAATTGTACTGATATAGTGAAATATTTTAAAAATCAAGATATTTGGGCCCTTTCTACTTATGAAGACCTTTTCTATTCAATAGACAAAGATGATCTTATGAATTCTAAAAATATTTATAAGAAATTTAATATTAATAAGATTATTGCACAAGACATTTTTTTCTTCTTTTTATCCAGAGTTCTTAAATTATTGCAAACTAATGATAATATTAATGAATCGAAATTTTTAGACATTTTTAAAAAACGGATGATAATAAATTTTATAGTAATACATATGATAATGGAAATAAATTTAGCTTTATGATTTATAAGATGCCATTATGAACTTGTTCCTTAAGCCTTAGTACTTTTAGAAACATTATTTATAATTATACAATTATATAATATTAGATTCCTTATTATTATACAAGATATTTACAAGAACTTTGATAATTTTCACAAACTTTGTCAACAAGTTTATTATTATTTGAATTTTATTATAAGAGTAATTTAAACATAATAATTATAAAATAAATATTTTTTAAATTTTAGTTTACTTTTAAATATTGTATTTATTTTCAATATTGTTTTTCTATTTCTTATTTATTGCTTTAGCTTTGAAATTTAATTTTTTTATTTTATCTTGCATTTGTTCTCTCTCCCTCTCTCTCTGATAGAGGTCACTGCTCTACACTTCCGTTTTCAGCTTCCGTCTTCTTTTGGTGGTCTTTTCGAGTTGCTGGCATTTTCTGCTGTTTTCGTCTTGCAGAATATGACCCCCTTTGTTTTTTGTTTGTCTTATTAAATATTTCTTATAAATTATGACCTTATGTTTTATTAAAAATCTTTATTAATCATCTGAATAATACTTTATATATTTATTTTATTCATTATTTATGAGATATATCTCATATGTATTTTTAAGTTTTCAAAGGAATTTTACTTAAATTTTTTTGTAGCTTTGATGTTTTGAAATTTTGATCATATACTATTTATATATATATAATTCTTCTGTTTTGGAAAATTTGGCTAGTAAAATGCGCTTAACATATCGTAACTATCTGATGCCAGTTGTAAAATTTAAGGTCATATTTCATTTTCTTCGTGGTTTTTCTTTTCAGTTATCTTTGATTTGTCTATCTTTTTGTCGTTTTTATTTTGTTTTTTGACATCGTTATAACTCTAGTATTTTTATGGTAAATTTCCATCTGACATAACTTTTTATAATTTGTTGTAATATTTTACTTTTTCAATTGTGCACATGTAGTTAGACATACAAAAATATGTTTAAGTGGTTTTTTTAAATTTTATTTCTAACCTCTAAATTTTTTTAAAGTATGGTTTCTTATAGTAACTATTAATTAATTATTTTAAAATTCTGTTTCAATCTTTGTTTCCTTATTATTTTTTATTTGGATTCTTTCTTTGCATTTATTTTATTTACTATTTTCATTACACCCACCCACCCACATATGTAACACATCAATCAATAACTCCCGAGACTAACATTGAAAACAACATTTTTTTTGCAAAATTTTTTTTTTATTCATCAACATAACACCTTTTAGGGTGATACAATCGTTCCAACGCTTTTCCAAATCTTTTTTTTTTTTTT
>BMAW01063481.1:153868-203994 GCA_019974015.1 Nephila pilipes | reverse complement strand
ATAGAGAGAGAGAGAGAGAGAGAGGCAAAGACCTGTCGCTTATAAAACCTGTCGTGATCGAGTATGCATTTTACTTATTCAATTCCTATAGATACTTTCAGTTGAATCGCTACCACATTCAAGGTGGATATCATTCTTCATAGGTAAGGAAAACTATTGTCAAATATTATACAAAATATGTGCCTTGTGACATATTTAATTTTTAAAAACAAACGATTTAATCTTAATGTGATACCTTTTTAAGATATTATTTGTTCAACTTTTAAAGGCAAACGATTTAAACTTAAAGTGATACCTTTTTCAATATTCCTTATTAAGATATATTTTTTTGGCAACACCAGGTCATATTTTTGATTTTAGATAATTTACTGGCAACAAACATAAATTTAGAATTTAGTTTGGCTCCAAGACGAACGTTGAAAAATGGTGCTTGTGTAAAATTGTGTATTTGATTTATGTTTGAAAAGATGTGTGCAAATAAATGTGATGTCCTGAAAACAAGTCATCTTTATTAATAGTCTACAATACAGTACTGCGTCAATCAAACCTACACACAGACCCAAGCAAGCCATTATATACTCAGCTCTAGCAAATAAAAGATTCATTGAATTTAAAATCTGATTTATTTAGTTAACATAAAATGGTATATACAATATGTTTACTCAAGAAAGACATGATGTTAGTTTGAAGATAGAGTGGTTTCTTCACCTTGTTCTCTATATCAACAATCGCTACTATCTCATTATTTGGCGTTAGCCAATAGCGTTACAGTAAACCACATTCCAAGATTCTTGCTCAAGGTATTAGGCGGGAGAAAGGCTGTTGCCATGTTCAATCTGATAAGATTAGATTCTTAAGAAATGTTGTTACTAGGGAAAAAATTATTCTTTAAAATTATATTAATTATATTAAATAATTAGTTATTAACTCCCCATAACCAAAAAATGCTGTTTATTCTCGCAAAAATATGAAATAGATCTCACCTCTTTGTATAAATATTAAACTTCTTGTTATTTTGATGAAAATTTTCAAAGTATCTTTGTGAAAGATTTTGCATAAGAATAAAATAATTAATATAATTTGAAAACATTTTTAAATTCAGTTTTTATATCTAAACATGGTTATTAATTAAGTTCATGATAACTTGTTTTTAAGTGACAATTAAAATTAAAACATAAAATTTTTTACATAGCGATAATAATTAAGGTTTTAGTACATAATATTGTTATCATTCACTATCGGTGCCACATGTAACTACTACTTCGCATTAATGAAATGTCTTAGAATTTATTCGTGCATTTTTTTTTTTGTATAAAATACCCTTAGTATTAAAAATATAATAAAGGCATTTAATGGATCGTTTTATTTTTTAAAGTATATGCTGTCAACTGACAGCATTTTTTAAGAATTCATTAACTTTCAACTGAATTTTGGAATTCTCCTCAAAATACGACAGCCTTCTTAAATTGTTGAAGCTATTCATTATTACTTATTTCATTCAATGCTTATGCTATTACTATGTTCTAATAAGAGAAGGTTTTGAATTTCACAATTTTCACTTCATTATTTTTGGCTAATAACTTAACTAAAAATGTAATCGAATTCCTAGGTTGCTTTAAGAAGTCATCGAAAACAAGAAAAACTCATTCATAAAATTAATACCGTTCAGTAAATATAGACACTGATTGATATCTGAATTCAAATTTTTAAATAATTATTATTGAATTTTATATTTCATATTTATTCTCCAATTTTTAAAATACTATTCCTAGAGAAATATGTAAATTGGTGTAAAATGTTTAGATTTTTTTTGTGTGAATTTGATATGAATGATAAAATATATATAGTGGAATGTTTTCGACTGCGTAGGCTTGGGAGAAAGATTTAGAATTAAAAAGTCATTTTTATAGAGATTGCTTCCAGAAGTATGAAATTAATCCATAGATATAGCATCCGAAACATTGTGAGAAGCAAACTAAACAGGTATGTTTAGTTTCAAAATTAAGAACTCGAGATAAAAATAAAACATGTCTTTCTTGAAAAAACACCCAGGTGGAGGGAACTTATTAAAATATTCACGTGATTGCGATAAAATAAACAAGAAAAAATATTCTCAATCAATTTATTTTGGTAAAAGGAGTTACTTCAATGCAGAAAACTTGAATGAGCGTCAATGGCCTTTATTAAAATATTTGTCGATCAAAGGAATTGCTTTGAAATGTGTATCCCACTAGTTTGCAGACTTTTCTTGCACGTAAATGATTGCCCTTATTTACTGTTCATTCCTATGACGTTGGACAAAACCAGAGAAATGAACTGGAATAATAAGAAAATGATTTCTGTAATCGACAGTCTGACCTTCAGTAAATGGAAATGAATCGGGAAGGAATAACTCCCAAGAAACAATTGTCGACAAGCTGTTGGCATTTCGACAATTATTTATGTATGGCTTTTTATGACAAAATTTATGCATGCAAACTTTCATCTGTATACACTTTTCAGAGCTTTGTAACTTTAATAAAGTAACTTTAATGAACTACATTTTTTAAGAATTTTTTTCACTGGTGGCTGTTGTCGGAGTCAAATACAAGCTTTATAAGTAGAATTTTTATTGTAATTACTTACCAAAGGAAAGGCTAAGGGTGAAAGTGATAAAATAAAGAGATAATTACTAAGACAAAATCTGACATAAAAAAGCCGAAAAAAATTGGCGTAAAGAAAACAGTGGCTGATAAGGATTTGTTTCAAATCTCATTTTGCAAACTTTTGTAAATAATTTCTTGTTTTTAATGTATAATATAACCACAAGTATGATTTATTTGGTGAAAAAAAAAAATGGTACTTTACTTCCGAAAGCGCTCCATCGCATGTCGCAGGAAATCAACCCCCAAACAAAAAATTCCATTTCTCTTTGAGTACTGTCACATATCTGTGGGATAAAAACAATCATATAGCAACCCTAAAGCAAATAAATTCCTTTTGGTAAAAGTATTCCATCCTACGTTATGCGTGTGTATTTTGCGTGACAGAACATCCCATTTACGAAGCCTCGTGACAATCTTCTACCATACAGAGATTTCTCACGAGTTATTTAATTTGGCGTAAGCCTCCCTTCAACTGCCCTTAACGATCTTCCCAAACGACCGGTATGCGAGTGGGAGGGTCTGTGGAATGGTCAGAATCTATTTGGGATCACCCGATCTCCTACGTATCAAATAAAACCTTTGGATAGTCTTGTTGCGTGACTGGGGCTCTTCCAAATGTCCCACCTGAAAAAAGGATGTCTACCCCGCCGGGCCCCCCCCCCCCGAATTTCCACAGGGTCAATAGATATGAAATTGATGGTGAGAGAATCATTCTTTGGACACATTTGTTAATGTAATCCAATAAAACTTGATCTGTTCGCACATTTATTCTTGGCTTAATCTTGTATCTCCGGAATCGGTACTACTTCACAAAGGGATCTGAATGTGTTTTTACCCAAAAGTAAGCAGGCCAAATTTCCTTTTAACATCATTTTTTTTTTAAAGTAGAGCTTGGCCTTCAAAAGGATTGGAGAAATTCTATATTCTTTTAACCCTATTTTATTATTAACAACGCTCTTTTCGTTTCATCCACTTTTTTTTTTTTTTTTTTTTTTTTTTTTGAGTGTGAGAGGTTCCAAAATTTAATTGCTTTTCCAAAATAAATTACGCTTTTGTATAACTTTTTTTTTCACTAAAAAGTTCCGTTATTGTAAGACCAATCATAATGAGTTAATATTGATACAAAAAGAAGATTGAAAATATAGTTGTCATAAAATGCATAGTTGTTCAAAGGTTAACGCAAAAAAGAATTCTTTAAAAAGTTGCAATTTGTTAGTTAAAAGACGTTCTATATCTTGACATTATAAGCTTCCCTGGAATTTTCTCTTTCACCAATTCTACATCAATACATTTATTCTGAAGCAGTCAGTTATTTTATAGGCTTTTTTTTAACTCCTTCTTTTCACGTTTCCCGCACCTGTTTTTTTTTTTTTTTTTTTTTTTTTTTACTGAAGCTGAAATATTGATTCAAAACATGTCTTATTTAGAATGAACTTTATAACAAGTATTTAATACCACTAAATAAACATATCTATTGGACCGCTGGAGTAACTGAAACTCATCTAAGCTTATGCTGTACTCATTTTCGAAGCATTTTTTACAGTTTTCCTTACACTTTTTTTTCTTTTATTTCACACTGACTTCTAAAATTTCGGTACCATCACTTTTAGCAGGAGAAAAAAAATCAAGTGTTTGCAGAATTTATAAATTAACTCATTACACAGTGACCAATTTCCTTTCTTTATACAGAAGAGAGGGATGAGCGCAACCATGAAGGGTGCGAGGCCAGAAGTTTTACTTCTTTCCGATACACATTAAAAAATTGGCAAACTTTTCGTCCGTAATTGACATTCGAATGCAACATTTTTGTACTCTAATGCAACAATTATTTTCTTCTTTTGAATAGATATCAATTTAAGAACTTTCTCGTTTTTTAATTTGTTCATTCCTCATATCTTCCTCAATCTCAGTCTAATAGAAGTCATTTTCTAATTCAAACAAGGACGTGTTAGTTGTTCTTTGACTTGAAGATGGTACCTCCCGAACATTTTACTGCATAAGTAGAAACTTTGCGAATCCAAAATATGAACAAAACACACAAACAAGGAAAAGTATGTTTGAGGAAAACTACGCATACATACTAAGATCCATCCACTAATTAGATTTTTTTTTCTATTCGAAAGACTGACGAGAGAGTGGTCACATACCTATCGCCCAAGATCTTAATCTGCGTGACCAAGCGGGACACAAAATTCATGCCATCTGATTTCAAGCTGATAATTGTCATTGTTCCAACTTGCGTGCATTATTATCCAATATAATACCATTGTTCTCAGGGGCGGCTGAAGGCCACACACCACCCCTCGTATTGTCTTAATTCTCAAGTATTCCGCGGCTCTCCTCAAGGTCCGAATGGTCGTCCTTGATCTTTCTGAAAGGACGACTGAAGGAAACAACACTCGAAAAGGAAGATGTGCCAGACTTTAATCTATAACACGCAATCCCATACGAAATGTTATATAAACAGTAGCTCGCATTCCGTTTTCCCCAAAGGAAAGAGAGCACACTGCGACTTTCTATGGATGAAAATCGTCACTTCTTTGTCCGTAATTTATTGTTTCCAGATGAAAAATGGTAAAAAATTCCTTTCGTGTGTGTGCACTTTTGAATGCTTGAAGCCATGGAAATTAGAAATGGTATTTTTACATCTATTTCCAAGTGCTTGATCTGCTGTTACTTTACAGCAAACTCATCAAACAGATGCAAATATTTACATCCATTTCCTTGATGTATGTTAAATAGTCTTTGACTCTAATGTTCAGTAATTCCCAAAATTAAATTGAATGCCATAAAAATGTTCCAGAAATAAATTTTGCTTTTTGTTAAAAGGGAGAGTAAAATTCCTAAAGAAGAAGTTTTAAAAAATCTTAATTCTACTTAATGCAAATTTTGATTTGCAAAACATTATTTGTAATTATTCCAAGAATAACACAAATTCAATGTATTTTATTAAATTTTATTTGAAGAATATAATCTTACACATGTATTTATTTAAAATATTATAAATTAAAACCAGTGTTCAAAGATTCCAGAAAGTAAAATGAAAGCAATGTTTTTATTCAGATTTCTTCGAAATAAATTAAACAGAATAAATGGTTTTAGCATTCCATTAAGCTGTGGCTAGTCAGATTTAAGATTTTCGGGGTCTCCTTATTGAATTATTAATAAAAAAAATGTGTTAAAAATTCACTATTGTACAGTAAAAGTTAAAAAGAAGTAAATATACACAGTCATTTCTCATTCATCAAAGGTTTTATATAGAATATATTACTGACTTATAATTTATAGTAAATTTTCAAAATTAAGAGATTATTCAAGAAGAATTCAACATCTTATAAATATTAAATTAAAACAAAATACAAGATATAAGTCAACTTAATAGAAATGAATCAAGTTTGATGCTTCAAAAGGAAGTAAACAAAAAATATTGATAACAAAAATGAAATGGAAAAGTAGTAAGTAATATTTCTTCTAGAATTTAACATCGTCTTTATTCTTCTAGGCATAATTGTCACTACTTTTTTTTGTAAGTTAGCGTTAGATTTTTGCCATTTTTCTAT
The DNA here is from genome assembly GCA_019974015.1 of Nephila pilipes. Lineage (NCBI taxonomy): Eukaryota > Metazoa > Arthropoda > Arachnida > Araneae > Nephilidae > Nephila > Nephila pilipes. The sequence continues at coordinate 197,789 of BMAW01063481.1, read as the reverse complement.
GTTAGTTTTTTTTTACTACTTCTTATTCGAAATGGTACTTTGCCGTACATTTGTATCAAGATATGTCTATAAATGTTGAAACTTGTTGAAACCTGGGGACTGCAGAGGCTTCCCGGCGGTAGACAAGGTAGGCGACTGCTTACGGTAGCAAATTTAGGAGAGGCAAAACTATTTGAACCAGAATACAAAAATATTGATAAACACAGCTGACAAAAATACACTTAGATTACTTGAGTTTGAAAAATAAAAAAGTAGTTAAACCAAATACATCAACTGGCTGGCTTCTGGGCATTCCTATATTTTAAGATGCATCCTGGATCGAATTTAATAAGTTTATTCAAATGTAAAGGAATAGACAGGCTTCTGCATATTTCCAGAAGAAAAGAAACTTGGCGGAAAAGAGATTGTTTTAATTTAGGTTTAGACTTTGTACATTATTATATTAGTTTTTAGTACATAACTAGTTTTTATATTTAAAAATACGTAAAAATTATCTCTGAAATTAGTTGGCACTAGTTTCAATTCGTACTTTTGTTGTCGTTAAAAAAAATATAATTTTTTTTAATAAAATAGTTTTATTTAAATCTGAATTAGTTTTATCGACTTAATTCGATAACTTTTCATTTTTTTGGTTAACATGATTCATTTATATTTCTGTTTTTTAAAAAATAATTTTATACTTTTTTTTTTTGAATCTTATAGGGGGCATCATTTTCTGGGTTTACGGTGGGTAATACGCTAGAGTCGGCGCTGGAGAAGAATAGTCCAAAGTCTTCAGTGTCTGATATTGTAACCAATCTTACATAATTTTTGATTTATGTTTGGGATAGTTATCATGATCCAACTCCGTAGCTGTTCTAACTTCTCAATGTTAAGGACAATTTCTTTCAAGTTAAGTAGCCTATTTTGTTCATTGTAGATTCGATAAATACTACATTTCGAAACCTGCTGCCATCCTACTACTCCTTGACCTTAATAGAGCCGTCTCCATGTTTATTTGTCTAAATTACTTAATTTTTGAAATTATTGGCTGTTCCTTTGTGCCAACCATTTCAATTTATTTTATCACTAAAAATGTGATTCCAAAAATTTGTTTTCCAATTCTGTTACTTTCTAGCCAATTGCAAGCCCTTGTTCTGATATTTTTTACATACGAATGGTTTCTTACGCGAAATCCTACCATGTTACGCATGTTCATTAAGATTCCTTCGTACAGAGTTTAATGTCTTTTCTGACGTTTCCAAATTTTTTTCAACACTTGCTGGTGAATTTTCTTTCATCTCTTGTACCGCACTTCTGTCTTGGTTTCTTTCTGTTCTCTGAAAATTCTTTACATATTTGTACTTTGTGAAGGTGTCAATGATTTTCTTGACTATACAATAGCTTCTTTGAGCTCCTATTTCACGCAATGATTCTACATTTTCCCTTCAAATTTATTATTCTCTCATTTCTAGCGACGCTTGTTTCTCCATAGTAAATTCTTTCGAAGGATTCCAGAAATTAACACAGGAGCAAAGTGTATATTAGGAATTCAAGTTATTTTAAGGATCTGTAAGAAAAAGTTGCGGTATCTGCAAAAAAGAAAAAAAATATTGAAGGGCAGACTTGTGTCAGTGTTTACTTTTTTGGATCCGTTAAAATTAATGTATTTCTTGATTAGATTAATTATTTCATCTTGTAATTATGAGGCCGAGGTAGCCTAGTGTTCAAGATCGTGAAATCACGACCAGCGTTGTTTCCTTTGAATAGTGGGTTCGAGTATGGATGCCACTAAAGAGCTGTAATGTTGTGGAGTTAATGCATGTTTAAACTATTGAGGCACCAAGTGGTGGGGAAGCTTGGAGTGGGAGTTGCAATCTCAGATATCGTCCTCATTATTTGACCGAGCCTTAAAATGACGAGGTCCGTCTCCAATAGTTCTCTCGTTGCTTTTAAGTGTGAAATTAATGAAAAATCTATCCTCTTATAATTACAGTTTGTTTAATATTTACAAGAAGTTAAGCTCTGTTATTAAATACTTAATCATGCAATGTTACTTTATATAACATGTTAATTATGGATTTGAAAAAAAAAGTGTTTCACGTGTGAAAAGTTTGTTTACTATTTTTTAGGTGTATATGAATATCAAGTAGCATCATAGGATAAATAAATAATTTTTTTTTTGAGAATTATTGTTCAAATGATCCCATGAATTTCAATGAGCATTTGACGAGTATCTTAATGTTATCCTAAAATAAGCGAAATTGAGAAAAAAAATATCAAAAATGTGTTGTACTCAGTAAAAGGAATAGTTTTCTTTTAAGAGGCATCTGCCTTGTCTTACATTACGAGTCTCACAGTTTTAAGACATCTTTACACTATCTAAACATACTGGAAAATACAAATTATATCTGTCTTCACAAAAGACATTTTTCAAATTTATACATTAATCTATAATATTGTTTAAAATTAACATCTGAAAAATCCTTTTAAACAGCACTTTTTGTGCAATATTTTGTTTCAAAAAGTACACGACTTCAAGTTATATAGAATAAAGTTTAAGTACGCAATTCAAGTTCTTATTCATTTTTCCAAGTCAATCTACGAATAAAGCTGATTAATTATTCTATTCTTAAGATATCCGATACGCTTCAATTAAAAATATTTTCATAAACTCTTCAATTAAAACCAAAACTTACTTTTCTAAATTGACAATATATATATATATATATATATATATATATATATATATATATAAATTTTTTACTACAAAGAAATGCCTTAATGCCTTTTTTCAATTCATCAGAAATTCTGGAAAAAGTACTTAAATGGATTGTGTGATAGGATTTTTTATTCTTTTGAATGATTCTTACCTGTTTTTGATCACTTTTAAATAACTGTTCTTTAACCTGTTCTTTGATGAACATGTTCTTTAGATTCTTCGAATCAAAACATCAAAGATATTTGAATGAATTTAACACTTCATAATTACTATACAAGGTTTGGCTATTAGAAAACGAGACTGATACTGTAAAATATTTTATTTTAGTGTCATACATATTTACTTCTTAGCACCTTTAATATACACTCCTCTTCAGCCTTACAATGCTCCTAAATATATATATATACACCCCTCCTCTATCTCTACAACGTTCCATCCGAATCTTCCATTGTTCGAAATACTGCTGAAAGTCTTCTTCTGTCAGCTCTTTCAACACGCATGCCGCTTTCTCTTTCACAGCTTCAACGAATTCAAATCTTGTTCCTTTCAATCCAAATTTACCTTAATAAACAGATAAAAGTCGCACGGTGCAAGATCCGGTTGTGAAAAAGGTGGACGATCTAACACCGGGATGATATTATTTGGCTAGAAACCTCTTGACAGACAATGCGGAATGACTTGTCCTTCCACATTTCGGGTCGTTTTCCCCTTATTTTTTCACAGAGTACAACAAGAACGTGAAGGTAGTAATATTGATTAATAGTTTGACCCCTTCAGGACCTCAGTGAAGGTGCACAACCCCGTGAATATTGGAAAATAAAAACAATCCTCATTCCAGCTTTTGGGGCTCTTGGTGGAGATGGGCTCTTCCAGTGCATGAATTAGCACTTCGCTTCAAAATCATAAGTAAAAACTACGCTTCGTCACACGTTATTATGCTTTGCAATAAGCCTGGGTCATTTTCAATAGCTTTCAAAGTGTTTTTTGAAATTTTTGTGAGTTTCTTGTTGTTCAAACGTGAGAAATTTAGGTGCCATTTTGGCACAAACTTTTTGCATGTTAAAATTGTCAGGTAAAATTTGATGTACAGATTTTTATGAATTCTTGTAGTCTCAGCAATCAGATGAATATTTAACCGAGGATCAGACTGAACCATATTTTGATTTTTTTCGGTATTTTCATCCGTTTTTGACGTGGAAGTGTGACCCGGGCGTGAATCATCTTCTTCTCTGACATCTTCAAAACGCTTAAACCACTCAAAAACACTTGCGTGAGATAAACATTCATTGTCATACACTTCTTTCAATAAACTATAAGTTTCAGTAGCGTTTTCCCCAAGTTTCACAAGAAATTTCACAACAATTCGTTGCTCTATTCAATACCATTTTTCCAACGAAACAAAAAAAAAATTATAATGCAAACGAAGGCCACGGCTATTCAGATTTATTTACAGGAATGAGGGCACTGCATTCGAAAGAGAAGGCTTTACCCTAAACAGCTGTCGATAGCTGACTTTTGGGCCATGCGTACTTCTGTAGCAGCGTTAGTCTCGTTATTTAATAACCAACCTCATACATGATTAATTTACGCTTATGATGAAAATCGAATTGGTTGAAATTTAGAAAAAAAAATCATGTTTTACATTAAATTAATAACAAACTTAATATTATTTTAACAGTATATAGTGAAAATAAAGTATGTTTGGTAATTTCTCAATACGAGTACTTTTTTTTATATTTACATATTCAAAATAAATAAATTTTTTCAAGTATATACTGATAAAAGAGAATTTAAAATTGTTTTTTTATTATAAAGTATATTGAGAATTTTCGGCAAAAACATTTTTTAAAAATATTTTTGTAAAAAACTAATTCAAAAAATCCGCTTATATTGTTATATTATGCAATGCTTAAAATATACTCTTGCTAAAACACACTCACACATCAATATATATAATATATTGTATATTAGTTTGCAGTATTTTCCAATATTAAATACTTGTTTAATTATTGTATAACTTATACTTAAATAAATATAAATAACTTATCATAATTTTAACTTAAATAAATATAAATAACTTATCATAACTTTTACTTAAATAAATATAAAAAACTTATCATAACTTATACTTAAATATTCCAATAATAAATACTTGTTTATGCTATGTGCATAAACTTGTTTAGTTATTTTCTATTTTTTAGTAAGAGAAACACATTAATAAAGGGACACATGAGATATACTAAACATTTAAGTTCATACTCTTATTTGCTTTCTTAATATACGATAATAATGAAAATAAAGGGAAAATTTTAGTGAAAAAATTCTTTGTAAATCATTCTTAAATTTGATAAAATTCAAATTGGTGGCAATGTCAAATATTGTATAAATATAAACATAAGCCTGCTTTAGCAAAACATCTTCGAGGTTTTAGTCTTACATTGCAAGTCCTAATATACATGTTGACCATCAAAAATATTCTTTGGGAGATCTATAAATACATAAGCCAAATTATTATGTATTATTGGGCACAACGTGTAAATGCTTATTTCACTTTCTTATTAATACCTAATAAAAAAAGCACGAGTTTTAGAATTAGTTCATTAGTTAAAATATAATAATACAAACTATATTGAAAATAAAAATATACAATTAAAACATGTCAATTTTATTTTGTAGAAAATTTGACTCGATTCCTTTTAGTTAAGACTGCTCCAATAAATCTAATTCTTTGTAAAGGATTACAGTTAGATTCCGGGACACAAGACCATATATCATGCTTTGCTAGCAATAAGTAAAAAAAAAAAGAAATACTTTTTATGTCGATCTAATTTTAAGTGAGTATAAGGAAACATTAGTTGAGTGATCATGATCGTATGCTCATACCGGCATTTTTTCCGTCTAGTCGAGGTTAGATGCCACTAAAGACCGTGTAGCAGCCAGTTCAATCACTTAGCTTCCCGACGAGTTGACCGTGGTTCCAAATTACTAGATCTGTCACTAATACCCTCCATGTTACTTTTGAATGCGACGTAAATGAAAAATCTATCCTATGAAATGCCCATTGAGATTTCCAGGAGCTCCAAAATGCATTTATATTTATCGAAATTTTCCAACCAAAGTAACTGTTTCTGGTATATTTAGATATACATTGCTCGAAAGGAGAAAAAGGCGAGAGAAAAAGAAATCAATCTATATCATTAAAAATCAGAGAAATTGGATAAGTTGGATAATTTTTTTTAAATAGATATGTGAAATCTAGTCATTTTAATTAGACTGGTAAATCTAGTGTTAAATATATGTGTACTAAAAATATTACTGGAATGGCGGAGTATCAAATGGGCGTGATGACTTTTATACGTAATTTAATTGAGTAACTCTAACAAAATTTATTTTGAAATAGTAAAATGAATGAGATTAATGCATTTTATACACAAATATAAATCCATATGGTCAGATTTATGTCATTCCCACTGAATCATTAAAATTGTGTTCTAATATTGATTGATTGCTTATTAACATCACACTTAGAAGCAACGCGAAGTTATAGGCGACGGAGCTCGTCATTTTGAACAGATCGATTGATGATACCTGAATTTGGATTCCAATCTCCAAACTTCCTTGCCTCGATTACGTTCAAGTAAGAAAATTCAAAATTTGTAAAGAGTTATGAATATACACATTTGTAGAGAAAAATCCTAACCAATCACTGCCGAGTTTACAAAAATCGGCAACCAGAATGTGTTTTCTTTTTAGTATGAAAACATTCAATCCTAATAATTTCAAAAATCCTTCAAAAGATATCTCAATCAGTTATTTGACAAGTCCTTTGATGCTCATGGCTACTCATTTCTTTTTTAAAAAAATTATTTTCTATAAAATCCGAAATACGAGAAGTGTTGTAATATAACATATGAAAAGGTTTAGAAGGACATTATTGATTAAATTGTATTCTCATCAAGTAAGGAATGTTAATCAGGTAACTGAATGTATAAGCATCATTTTACTATTCAAAAGTACACAACTGTACATTCTAAATTATTCCTCGACAAGAAGTTTTACCCTTATATTCTAAAATACATGTCTGATATCAGTTGGAGGATGATACGAAACAAATCATTTAACCAACTAACCCTTAGCAAACGTGCATTAAAAATAATTTAAGCGGAAAGTTATAAAAAAGCGATTAACAGCCTTTTCTCATCGTAGAAGGAGAATTCATAAGAAAAATATTGATTCACCTCAATCACTGAAGGATGATGTGCTTGGCTGCCTTTGGCCATTTTGAAACTAGAAATAATGCAAAACTATGGACAACTATAGACGTGTTGCAAGACTATGCTCATGTGATAACAGAAAATGAAGGATCAGTGTTTTACACCCTCTTTAGGATCGTGAATCAACTGTCTTTGCAGAGAGTTACTGGCGTAAACTGTTCAAAACCCTCTTTTTGCATTGTATGAATCGCAGATTTATGATTCCTTAGCAGAGAGTGCTGTCTACAGAAGGCTGCCACAAGAGTATTTCATCGAAAGAAAGGATGAAACGTTTTCTTCCTTTCCTAATTACCTGACAAATGACTTGGAGGGAACATGTCATTCACACAACAACTTTAGAACATGAAAGTCTCCGGAGAGGTGAAGGAAGGCTGTTTTTGCGATCATCAGAGGTGGATAACTAACTTCTCAGCGGTCTCTTCTGAGACTTATGTTGGTTCCTTACGCTGCAAATTCCTTCAAGTATACAATAGCTGTGTACCACATCGCGCCACATCTAAGTTCTACAAAACTGCGTCAAAATATGAACCACAACCGGATTTTCCGTTAATTCTTTCTTTCTTGACACAGAAATTTTAAATTGTATTGAATATTTAAGAATGCTTCCACACACTACATTAGTAAAAAAGTTAAACTAAAAATAATTAAAAATTTAAAACGTAAAAAACATTAAGCGATTAATGAAAACGTTTTCTTTTTCATTTTACATTTTCATTAATGTTGAAGCTCAAAACAAAAGCATTATGAAATACAAATTTTATTCCCATACTGCATGCTTTTCATTATGTTTAACGAAACCTAATAAAGCAAGTTTTTTCATGAAAATATCTTACTAATATTCGCATTCACAAACAATAACTGAATACATTACATTAGTGGTTCAAATTTAAATACTTTATAATGAACAGATTAAATCATTCAGATTTTTAAAATAAAAGTTGCAAGAGCACTTTCCATAAAGTTTTTCCCATTCTTGAATCTTTAATCATTCGATATCTTGAGGTGATGTTTTAATGACACGGCCAGCACCCAAACAAGCCAACTTCAAAGTTCCGATACTACTTAAGAGATTTAGTGAATGAGAGAATAGAAAACTGTAAATAACCGATGAGTCACTTAACGAGCCGTGAATCAGACAATAAATGTTCTTTTTTACTCCACCCTCGATAATTACGGAACCTGTTTCTCTCTTTTCCGAGCATCCGCATGTCAGCTGCGAAATTAACCCTTATCAACGCTCTGGTGACGTCATTCACCTCACCCCCTCCCTTACGATTTATTTCCAACGTAGTTTCCTCGCCACCGTTTTTTAATGTCGCAATACTCCGCAAGCTTATCTTCCCATTACCTTTGTCTGAGAATGATGTTCGCAACACAGACAATGGACTCAGGTGAAGACTCTCGTAAAGTTATCTTGCAGGTATTTAAAAAATCAATGCTGCGAAGTTTTAAAAAGGCATTTTTGAAAATAATATATTCATCAGAAAAGAACAGCAAGTCCCAAAGGATAACTTAATAGAAACCGATATGTAAAACTGGAGAATTGCTGAAAAACGTATAAAAAGCTGTTAAATGGTCCCCTAAAATTTTAATAGTATGTTTTGAAAAAAATTAAAATGGGATTCTAATCTTCAGCAAAATATACAAGCAAGAAACTTTCAATGGAAATAAATGCACAATGCACATTTAATTTATTTATGTGTACTGATTCATATAAAATTTCAGTGTGGAACATTTCAAGATCAATAGATCCGACATTTCAAGTCAAAGGCTTTACTAAATTTTTTTTTATCAAAGATAATTATTCGAAGAAATTGTCCTCCCGTTGGAAAAGAGATCTACTAGAAAAAGCACCTAAGAGTGACTTTATCATTTCCGTCGTGCAGTGATTTAACAGTTCATCAAAACACGAATAAATGAAAACCTAATCGAATGAAGAAATTGAAGGGTTAGGTTTGTGAGAAAATTTTTTGTTTAACTTCAGAAGCAAACGACGAAAGTACTATTTGAAAGAGACCCTTTTTTAAAAATGACTAGCAAAAATAGAGAAGACACTTTTCTAGTAAACAAGGCTTTCTATTATGACATCCAGCGTGATTGGATGGAGTTCATTTTCCCGACTCTCCATCACAAGAGACCGATTACTGTGTGATTGGTATATATTATGCAATTATCCAGAAAGAGCTCTCCCCTCCCTTAATGCACGCAATGGACTTTTAATCTAGAGCACGCAAGATGATGAAATTGGACGGTTTTTGTGGTCGATTACATGTGTTTCAAAGTAAAGTAGTTTCAGCCGTCAAGTGGTAACCTGTTGGCCTTTTCTGTCTTCCTACCTCGGATGACGGTTATTAAGACAACCTTTTACGTCGATCTGCTCGGCAACAATTTTAAATTACAAATGCTATCAATGGTCAAGTCAATGCTATCGAGTCGAATTATGCTAATTATCTCTTGCCTTTGCACGTGCAAAGTGGTGCTTTCTAACCAATAGGAAAAATCGAAGCGCCAATTTTCTTGATCTGTTGCATGCCTAACTACCTTTAAATATGCAGGAGAGACCCGTTTCGCCGTGATTACGGAAGATGAAAAGAGGATTGGAGAGCTTTAAAAGGATGTTGTAAGCGATAGATCGTGTTTTGGAACAGTTTATTCCAGAGAAGGCAATCAGATGTTCAGTCAGAGGCTTGAAGATGTTACTGCTCTTCTCGTTCTGAATTTGGTTTTCCTTGTTCCTCGGACCTATTCATTTCACTGAATTCTAGTAATTCATCAAGATTAACCACTATAGCCCGAAGCCGATATAACAGCCTAAGAGGATTACTTGTTTCGATTAAATCCTACTTTTACAACAAGATATTACTTTAAAAATGCAACGCACTCTTGGATTTTAATACCTAGGAAGTGGTATACATTTTAGCATCTTGAGAAAAATCATCATTTTTGGTGAGGAATTGAAATTTAAACACTCCTTTACGGGAATGTATTTCTCATAATAATATGAATCAACGGCATTTTAGAGAAATATTTTAAAATTTAGCTCTCGTTTCTTTATATATTTTTGAGAGATTTTTGTTATTCTTTCCAAAACAATTCGCTGTTTACACCAAGTAATGTTTTTAAAAATAAAATTTATTGAAATGTGCCTTAGAATTATCTATCTCTGAATTAAAAAGTGAAATTGCCCTTGTTCAGCAAGTTGTAAATAATTTTTGGCATTTAATCTTGCAAGTTTAGGAAGAACAATAAGAAATAGACAAATTTCAAGCACATCAAAAGAATTCTGCGACGTCTTTGAGCACAATGGTTCGTGTACTTCCTGTTTCTTCGCTGTTGATTTATTCTTTCAAATGTTTTCCGCGTTTCATTTTCTGAGTACTTTGACCTGTGATACGAAGCACAAATTTAATTCAGGACGAAATTCCTTCTTTGACGCATTTGCATTATTTGTCTTTTGTTTTCAGTTTCACGAAATTTACATGCGAAAAGAAAAAAAAATTCTTAAGAATAGGATTTTTATAAAAATTGAAATCCATTTGTGAATTCCCTCTATGCCACCTTCGATGTTTTGAAATGGTAAGTACTTATTTTATCATACTCCTAATATAATTCTGACATTATTTTTCTTGATTGCACACACACACACACACATATATATATATAGTTCTTAGTTGTGGTTTTACATTTTATATCTTAAGCTTTGAATTAATGTGTTTGTCAATTTTTAAAAAATAATGTGTTATTCAATATAATTTTTTATAGTAATTTTAATCTGTTTGTTTGATTTTCTTTTCGAAATCAAGCATCATTTTTGGAAATTCGATAAAGCATTTCTCAATAAAAATGCATTCACACCCAAAACATGAAAAATTAGAGCAATTTTCTTAGAAATAAACGAATCTCATGAACGTGTACGTAATAAGAAAACATTTATAAATATTAAATTAAATGAAAAATAATTAAGTGCAATCACATAATAAATATTTCGCTTTTTTCAATTTTTTTTTAAGAATAATAAAAATAACAAATGGATAGCAAAATAATTGTTGCAAAACAGTATTTGAATTTCAACCTAAAATGACAATTTTATACAAAGTAACCTGCAACTGACATAAATTAACGCTTCAAAAGAAAGCTAGATATTTTGCTTCTACAGCGAAATTAAATGCACTAGTTTTTATAGATATACAGAATGAAGAAATTATTCTTTCTCTGTATACATATGTGTGTTGTTAAAACAATCTAATTCTTGTCAACGCGTTAGCTTAGTGCTCATTATCGCGGACTTGAGGCCAGCATTGTTTTCATTGAGTCCTCGATTCAAGCCCTGTTTCCATTAAATTCCATGTAGTAAGACTGAAGCGCATTAAATCTGGTCAAAGTTCGAAATCCTCTCTTTGGTGTGATGTGGAAGTATAGAGAGGGAGTGGCAGCTCAGGTGTCATCTTCGTCTATTGACCGAGGTTCAAAATTACGGGATCCGTTTCTAATAGCCCCCGTGTTGCTTTTGAGTGATGTTAATAAACAGTCATTTACTTAAGAAATGTTTTTTAAGTATTACAAAAAGTAGTCATTATACTTTACTTAAGGCATTCAATACCCTTATATATTTTGCCTTGCTTATCTGGTGGGCAGTATATAGTATATATATATATATATATATATATATATATATATATATATATAATGTTTTCTATTGGTTTTCATATTCGGATTATTAGAAAAAGTACCATGGAAAAAATTCCAGATCCCTTTCATTAAAAAAACTTTGTATACTAATTATAATAAGATAGGAAGCTTCACACTACATAAAGACGTAACTGGTATCTGGATACCACTTTCGTAAATAAAAACATTAAGTATTCGTCTAGAATCCATTTATGACACTGGCTCAATTGTGTATTTTACTGTCTACAATTGAAGAGCAGTCACTATGAGCCTTTAGCAGTCACTGTGCTTCAAATCAGAGTTTTCTGTGGATATATTGGGCCCCACATTGTTGAAAAATCGCTTTTCTCTGATTTGTGTAAGGACACATTTTACTCTGTCTTCAAGAACACTCTTACTAACGTGCATGGAAAAAATTTATATAAGTACATTTTTACTATGGATAAGAATATTTGTGATTTCAATAATTTGTTAACAATAAATCTAGCCAAAATTGTGTTGTTAAAAATGGTATAAATGTGTTATTTTTTTAAAATTAAATTTCAGTTGTAATAATTTGATTTAGTTAAGGAAAAAAAAAACAACTCAACTGTCATCTTTTTTAATCAGTTTACGTTGGGATTCAGTTGGATACCAGTGAATTCCTTTGAAACGTCTTTTCTACTTTTCAAGCTCAAATTCGTTATTGCATGATTCCCTCGAGAATCACACGTTTTCTTTAGAACCTCTTGGGGCTTGATATTATTCCTTCAAAATTAAATATTTCTTTTACTGACACAAAATCTGTCCCCAGTTTCCGTCAGGGTCAAATTAAAATTTTGGAAAAAAAAAATCGTGCTTTTATTTTATTTGATTGAATGGCCTTTCTTGGACACATTTAATTCTACCTTTTGTAAAAAATAAAAATCTTAGTTTACTAATAAGATTATTATGAAATTAAAACTATAATTTTATCTTATTTAACACTTAAAATAATCAGAATTCCATTTAGCAAAAGACTTTATAAATTCCGTTATAATAAAGAAATATATTAAAATAAAAAGCTGTAATTTATAATGTTAATATTATGTTATATACACACAGATATACATATATATATATATATATATATATATATATATATATATACTGAAAATCTATAAAAAAATAATTTAAAACACTTAAAAAGACAAAAAACCAGAAAGAAATGTAACAATGAAAGAAAAATAAATGAAAATATGGAACCCAGCAAGTCAAAAAGCAATATCGGGCTGAGGACCGATTAAGCGGGGTTAAACTAGTTCAATGGTACCAACCTTCCCCCTTTGCGACTTGGTAGGCTGAATTAGGAAATCCAAATTGCTAAAGAGTTCATGATTAAAAGATGCAAACAAATTCAGCGATAAAATCTACAAAAATAAAATCTATAATTCCTTGTAGGCTGAATTGGGAAATCCAAATTACAAAAGAGTTCAAAGATTAAAAAATGCAAAAAAATTCAAAAAAATTTCAACGATAAAATTTACAAAATAAAATCTATCATTCTAAATATATATATATATATATATATATATATCTGTGTGTATATAACATAATATTAAAAACAATTAAGAAAATATTTTTTATATATATATATATATATATATATATATATATATAATGCAATTGAATCTAATAATAGTAAATACAAAATAAAATATTCGGACAAACAATAGAAATGTAATGAAATTGTTAGCAATATTTATAACAAAAGGAGGCAGTTTTAAATTCCATGCTAATAATTTTATGATTAAGCATTTGAAATTATTAAGAAAAATTTAAATACCTAACACACACACACACATACACATATATATATATGTGTGTGTGTATTTATTTGTGCATATATATGTATATATGGGAATTTTTTTTTGGTTTACATTTCCTATATTAAATTTTCCTTCTTTTTTTAGAGATAGTATTCATCTCTTCCAACATTTTAAGAATTTTTCTTTTGCTTTTTATGCAAATTTTCAATATAAATTTTCTAAGATATGTTTTTATTCTAACTCTTAACTGAACCACCAGATTGAAATACATATTTTTGAGAATTTTATTTTAGAAATTTTAATAATCTTGAATTTACTGATTTTAGTGGGTTTACTTGCTGCTAAAATGTTTATTTTAAATTAATAACAGGTTCTTAAATAATTTATATTTTGAAGGATAAGTATTTTTTAGTAAATATGCTTTATTTTGTACAGTTAGTCAGTCATTCAATATGTTTGGTGGATATAAATATTATTATATCTCTCCATATTGGAATGGAATTTTGTACGACTCATTTCTTGTAAATGTAAAAGTTATAACTTTTTCAGCTTAAAAAATAATTTTTTAAAGTGTATTTATGGTATAGATTTCTTTTACGTTAATGTTTATTTACTTAGATTTAAATGTATCTTTTTCCTTTTTATGATGTTGAATTTCAGTTCGTTTTTTTAAAATTTTGATTATTCTTGGTCCATTTACTTCCATTAATGATATTATAATAACTGAAATTCTGATTGTTGAATCTGTTAAGCAAGTTTAAACACACTTTTCCCACTTAAAAATCTGAGACAGAATTAAAGTAACATTATCTCCATTTTTGTTTTTCCTTAATTCTTTTCACTTGAGGTATGCTTTGTTTTTTAAGGTAGCTTTGTATTTAACTTGGTTGCAATTTTTAATTAATGTCTTAGATTTGTTTTGAATTAAAACTATTTTGTACAATTTGTATTTCCATTGATTAATGGCTTTTTTCATTGTAACATTTTGTATCGCTTAAATAAAAACAATATTTTTAACTTGATTGTTTTGGTTGTTTTGATATTTTACTGTTTTTTCAAGTAATTCTGAAGAATTTGTAGCTTGTAAGTTAAAAAATTTTTTCTTTCAAAATTTGGTTTTTAATATATATATATTTAATATATATTAAACCAATTATATTAAAAATATAATTGTTTGTTGAAATGCAAACCAGTATGAAATTTTATTAATAATTGTTTTTCCAATATCTTCTGAATGAATCTTAAGCAATCTTGTAAAGCGGAAATGTATTCAGTGGCAATGAGAAAGAAAATTAAATGATTCTCTGCGTGTTCTGCGTGACATTAATTCTAACGTTAAAGAATGTCCCATCATAATTAGTGTCAGGCAATCTTTATCTGGATAAACGCTAAGGGTGGAAACTTACCACGCAAATGGACACTGAAAGGACAACTGACCTTTATCAATGGGCACGGAACACGAGTTGACACGACTGAACAACTGTTGAATCACTTTTACTTAACTCTATCCAGAGAATTCGATTCGAAATGCAACAACGTAGCGTAGAAAATTCTTTGTGTTGAATATCACTTTCCCTATCAGTGAAAGTTAAATAAACTTTGGTAAAAGAAGAATTTACTTGTTGGTCTGCTCAAAATAAGTAAAAGCAAAATGGTTGTTATTAAAAAGTTTTGTTTTCTTTTTTATCTCAATTTAAAGAAAAAAAATGATAGTAACAAATTGTGGAATTTTATGTCGGATAAATGTTTGATAAAGCAAACGTTTGGAATAACATCTTATTTTGGTGATATTTTAAGTAATTGCTGCATGTGCGTAATTTTTTTTCTAACTTTTTTTTCTTAGTTATTTGGGTTTTCTTTGTTCATTTAATTTTACCATTCCTCATAAATCTATTGTCTATTCTTACAATCAATTGTCGTAGCTTATCACTTTTTCTCTAATCTTCCAGTTAATACTGACACAGTATAATATAAAAATATCTCTAACATATATTTATGTACGTCATAATTGCTGACATTACTATGAGCAGTTGGATAATATACATTTACTAATACAAAGAAAACTAGCACCGTATGCGAGTTATAAAAATATGCAAGCATTCGACCTGTTCTGAAAATCTTTTTTATTAAAATTTCTACACAAAAAATTGAAGGAAGAATTATTTTATTTTAGCCAAGTATTAGGTTCTTTACCTTCAATTTTGAATTAAAGTCTCCAATAGCGAACAATGGAAAGAGATGCCGACTAATTACTCTTCTAAGAAACAAGCCATACTATTACAAAAATCATTGCTGAGTGTTTACTTCTTATAATTATTAATGGCCTTTTATGAATAGATGAGCTCTTTCTTGATTAGATTTTTCATAAATGTATACAATTGTTTATTTTGTTTTATTTTTTCGTCAAAAGGGGTGAAAAACATCATCTAACATCAGAAAAAATATTTTTTTGAAGCGCACAAACTACACGTCTTGTTCAATGTTCTAACGATGCTCAATCGATCATTTCCTGAAGGGACTTTCGTCTGTAATTATGCCAGTAGAAAATCAGGGTCTGTATTCCTGTTCGGGTGCATTCGACTCCTCTAAGAAAGCACCCTATTTGAAAAAATGCACAAAAAGTAGGGGGAAATAGCGTTTCCTATCGTTTTGTTTCAACTAAGGAAAATACCGTCTTTGATGTACCTTTCATCGATGAGCTCTCGCCGCAGCACACTTTGCCTACCCCACAAGTTGACTTTTTTATTACTTACTTTTTTACCCCTCCAGAAAAGTCATTAGTCTCAATTTGTAGCCGACCTGAAGGCTAGAAGACGCCACTGCAACTATTAATGAAGCCGAGTAGAAAAAAACCTCACTTTAGGATTCTCCTCAAGGCGATGCCTATCCAGTGGGTCTTTTCATCAAATCACTTGCAATTACAATACTTCTTATTTCAGCGCTTTACGAAGCAGATGGGGGGTGCGTTCTTTGTGGAAAATTAGGATTTAGTTGGCAACAAAAACCCGAACAACGTTCATCATTCATAAACGAATGGCCAGAGTATTTTAATCTAGGATAAGCATCGGAAATTCTGAATCAGTCTGAAATAAAAAAAAAAATTGTTTTTAAAAACAATTACAGTTTTCTATTTTAGGACATATTTTAGGTTTTGCACTTGTTACTTTTTGCCACATTCAATTGGAAAAAAAATTGTCACAATCAGAGGAAATTTTCAATTGTGTCTTTCATTTTTAAGTATTATAATTATGTAATACTTTCGTTTATTAACTATGTTTCTGATATTCGATGCACGTATTTTGAATATGATTTATAGTCACCCAGTTAATGGTCACTTTAGTGCAAATGTTTCAATCCTCCTTCCACCTTTCTTCGCATTAATTTGTAAAATGTTAATACCCATAAACTAGCTTTTAAATATAATGAAAAAAATCCACAATTCTTGTTAAGTCACAGGACCCTGATATTTTACTCTGACTTTCACCGGTCTCTAATTTTCCTATGATAGATAGCCCAAAGTCTAGTTCAATGTAAATAGACCTAAAGGAATACTAAAGACAAAACAGAACAGTGAATCTGTAGCAAACCTGCAGTTTCGAGGCCCATTGCAATTATAAATGCATTTATATTTAATATAACAGTAATATTGAAGCTTTTCAACATTTTTCTTGAAAAGCAGAATTAAATTTCTGTTTATATTCGGTGATAATAACGGTAAGCTTCACTTTTAAAACAGATATTTTGCTTTAAAAGTGAAGCGTATTTTTGTTAAAAGATAAAAAGAAATTCAGTTTTGAAAAGAACTATTGAAGCCAGATGAATACTACAATAAAACCAATACTATTTTTGAAAAGAAATATTCTATGCATTTATTTAATATCGCACTTCATACAGAGAAATATATATATATATATATATGTGTGGGTGCGTGAGTATATTGTTGGGACTACTTTTTTTAGAGGAGGCATAGTAAACAAGAAAGGAGAACTTTGAAATACTTAAACATAGTTTTTTTTTTAAAAAATTTCAGTGAATATTGCTCGACTCATTATCACTATTCATATATCAGAATCAGATTTATTAAATTAAATCAAACGAATTAATTATGCTAGATTTTAAATGTCAAAGCTCTTTCATTCGGATAGTATGACATAATTTAGAGACGTATAAAACTACTGTTAAAAAATATAAAAGTCGAAGTTTTCTTTCATGCCTCTTAAATGGGAATGCCGCATCTAAAACTTTTTAAGGAATTGATTATTTTCTAAGTAACTTATATCATATTCATTCTTAACTTTAGAAAGTGTGACTGGTTCCAGCAACACCACAATGAATCAAGATGAAGTTTATTTTTATTATACTTCTTCAATCATTGCACTAGCAGTTCATTGATTAGTTAGTGAGGTAGTGATTTTTTTTTTTTTTTGACAATTGAAAGTGAAAATTCAAAGTTTTTATCAGGATAATTTGATTCTGGGAAAAACTGTGAAGTACTTTTTATTTAACTTTAATCTTTCAATTTTCAGGAAATTTGAAATATTATGAAAAGGGCTAAATATTATTTTAATCATAACATTTAACGCTAAGTTCTCAAAGCAAATTTCCATAAAATATTTAAAATATAAAACGCTTAAGTAATTTTATAATTCTTAATTTAAATAATATTTTAACGATTTAGTGATGAACTGAAGAAGTAAACATAATTCAAGTGTTTTCAGTTCAATGTAGACAGCAAAACGATTCAATTGTCAATGAGATATTGAATATAAAAATGGATTAGTAAGTAAATTACACAGTATGAAAAATATTTGCGCATATCACTGCAAACGGAGAAGAGGTACAGTTATATACATAACGTCGAGAAGTTTGAAGTACGAATTTTAGTATTAATTTTGAACATCTGAATTGTATTCCAAAAGAAGTCTTTTCGTTCGAGAATGACATTTTTGTTTGTTTGCAATGCTATTTGATTTTTGCTTTTTAAACTAATGGAGTTTTCAAAGGAATTTCAATACTAGAATTTATCCTTCATCGAAAAGATTTCCAATTTTATGAATAAACCTATATAAAATCAGTAAATGCTTTAATTTTCAGTTAAAACTCCTATTTTTAATGTAAACAACTATCATTGGCATTGTCAAATTAAAAGTATCGTAAACGGTAACAAGTACGAAAACACACAACACACACACGCACGCACGCACGCACGCACGCACGCACACACACACGCACGCACGCGCACACACACATATACGTGTATAACAAGTATCATCAGTGACTGAACAACTTAGAATCATTTATTTATTTTTATTTGTTGGGTAAAACATTTATGCTTTCTGACATGTAACATGCAAGGAAAAAAAGTAATTAACGTTAGAATTGCTAATCTAAAATCTAAATTGGAATCTAAAGCTTCCAGATATATATAAAAAATCGTCTACTTCCGAATTGCAAATAAATGTATTTTCAAACTTTGGCTAATGAAACAAAAAACATTCACTTACGCATGTTTTGGTATAGACTAGAGTTTTCATCGGAATGCAAATGGTGTCAGCTTTACTGCTTCTTAACTTCTAAATTACAAAAAAAAAAAAAAAAAAGGAACTAATCTATCGATCCTCATTGCAACTTTACTTTTTCTTGAGAAGAACCCAAACAAAAATACCTACATTTTGATACAAAATTAAAAGCCTCTTCTTAAAAAAAATTCGCGTGATGTGGGAAACGATACCTGTTGACATCAGGTAGTTAAAAAACCAAAGTTCTGAAAAGAAATAGGAACGTAATCCCAAACTCGTTTGAAGCCATCCCTTGAAGGTCAAAATAATGATAGAAAGGTACATGTTAGGCAAGATATCAAACTAAGTAAAACGGTAACTAAAAACGAAAATAATAATAATAATAATTTCTGAGATGAAAAGAAAAATGGGATTGAAATCTAAACTTTTCAGAGCCTGTACTGTACTGTTAATAAATTCATATAAAATTCATTATTTTATTGTTTTTAACTCTGGGTCTTTAATCAGTTTTACATGTAATACTTGCATCATTAATAACTTTCAAAAAAACTTTTTCATATCATGAATTATAAATTTAATTAAGAATTTTTATTTAATTACTAAGAATTTAGAAATTAATATTTTTTTTAATTTAATAAGTCAGGAAATTTCAATTTAACTATTGTAAAAAGGTTTGGTAAATAAAACTATTTTTAGTTTCCTTTCGGATACTTTCATCGTAACTTTATATGAAAAATGAATGAAATGCGTGTATGATATTTTAGAAAAAATATTGCAATGACTTGCTTTAAATTACGAAAAAAAAAAAAAGAAAAAAAAAACAAGCATTTTTAAATGCATGAACGAGTTGTTTCAAAATTCTAGAAAATAAGCCTAAAATCAATTCAAGATGTTGATTTCTCTACAAAAGTTAGGTGCAATTTCTTAATAAATACGTTTGTTAAAAAACAAAGCACTACTTAAATCTTTGTGGGTAAAAACCCATTTAAATAGACAATATAAAAGTAGAAATTGATTTGGAAAAGAAATTTATGAAGGGCTTATATAGAATCTATAGATGATATTTAAAATAACCGATGCTTAATTTAACACCAATAAACATCGGGAGAAGTAAAGCCATTTTATTTACGATGCTACAAAATTAAGGCTTAAATATGTTATATTATTTTAACAAGATGAAAATAGACAGATATGCAAAAAATGTTTAACAGAAATTATTTGTATATTATCACTTGAATGCTTATTGGTATAAAGTACATGATGAAGGGTGTCTCACGCATACTTTCTTCTCAATATATCATAAAATTGCTAAATATTATCTTCAATACCCAAAGAGATAAAAGAAAAAATTTAAAACTAACTTTTAATACTTTGTGTTAGCAATTACTCACCTGTTTTGGGCCTTGCGCTGAGTATGTCTTTATCGAAAACAGGCGGTAATAAAAATTAAAAGAAAAAATAGCTGGTGAATGTTGGTATTTCCAAGAAAAGGAGAGCCCTTTTGTTGTGATACAGAAGAAGAAATAACGTACTTTATACGTAGTATTGATATTAGTGTGTCAAAGTTATATAATATAAAATGTCACCATAAATAACTTAAGTACTATGTACACAAGAAATTGTTCCGAATGCCAATTAAGAAAAAAAACTTCCTCCATAATTGTAGTGCGGGCAACATTTATTGGTCTGTGACTGGAAAAAACCCTTGTTCCACACGATTAAAATTAATTCTTTTAAAATTATGCTTCATTTTCCGATTTTTGTTGTTAAGATGGATTCTAATATATCTTAAATGAAAGAGATATTATATAAAATGTGTTCCAAAAAGAATATCCCAGCTTTGAAAAGATACATGAACCAAACTAAAGAAGCCTTTTTATAAAAATTAAATTTCAAATAACATTTTAAAGTTTGTAAAATTATAATTATTCAGTGGAAGCGCACGCCACCACAGAAACAATATCCAGTCGATAAAAGCGATTTTTTCAGCGTTGTTATAATTACAGTTTGAATGATTAGCTATTCGCGGTTTGAATGTGTCAATGTTCGCCGGGAGTGCCGGAAGCTTTTTAGCAGCCCCAAAGAAAAAGAAAAAAGATCGCAGAATCACCTCTTCTTGGGAGCGTCATCTGTTGTGGGACTCCTCCACTTAGTCGTTCCCTAGGATATTGTTCATGTATTGTTTCTGGTAAGGGCCACATTGAACATTTAAAACTGTATAAATTAAAATTGTTATTTTTAATTGAATTTGTTCAAAAAGCTTATCCCTTCTTTAGTTTTGTAATTGTTGCTCTTCAAAGTTCAGATATTCTTTTGTAATCACCCTGAGTAATAAAATCATAATAAATTAGAATTAAGATTACTGGACTTCCGTTCAAAGCAGTTTAAAGCAATTTATTTTCTTCCTTATCATTAGGAATGACAAAGAATTGAGCGATAGTTTGATCATTGACCATAATAAGTGAAACTGGCCAGGAATATTCTGTACAAAAGTAATACACTCAGTGTTCTAAACATGACAGTTGAACCACAGATAAATGTCTCAGGAAAATTCCTTTATTTTTGTTTCTTCTTTTGTTCTGAGATTTTCACAACACTTTTGCCCGCTTACGTGTGTAATTTAACAGAAGGCTCGTACAAATGCGTTAGGAAATGGAAACAAAAACTTTAAGAGGGGTGATATCTTTATGAAATGGGGCCAGAAGCTTAAGACAGATTGTTGTTCTACAAATGGATAGCAAAAAAGCTTATTGAAAAAAAAATTCTGCGTTGACAAAAAAAATAACAACTATCACAGTGTTTATTAAAACTCAGTCTCATTCAGGCAATTCAATATCCACATGTTGACTTTTAAAAGTACCATTATTCAAACTTTTCCACAGTAAATTTTGAAAAAGAAAACTTTTTGACAAATAATTTTTGCTGTAAAAAAGCACGGAACAGGCTTAATTCATAAAATTTTTCTTAATGTAAGGGTCACAGAAATTGAATTTCTTTCGATTTACATTTCAACATTTGCAAATAATTTTTTTAACAGAGTAGATGTATCTAATTTTAGAAGTATTTTCTAATTTTACATAGTTTCGCCATTGATAAAAAATGTTAACATTAAAATTTTTTTAGAAAATCAGCAAAAATTAGAGTAAGATACATCAGAGTTAGGCATAACACAGCCATATTCTAAAGAAGTTATTATAATAAGGACAAATAATGGTCAGTGTGTATGTAATAATTTTTGTACTCGTTTATCAAAATCAATCTTTAGAAAAAGAACAATGGCTATCTTTATAGTATGATCGAATGTTAAAAACAAAAAGATCTTATTAGGTTATTAAAAAAATAAGGTGGTGTTTAAAAAAAAAAAAAAAAAAAAAAAAAAAAAAGACAGTAGAGAAAAATTAAAGATTACTTATATTTTATAAAGAAAAAAAAATATTTTCTTACCATTTTATGGAAATTATCTTTATTCTTATTCAAACATTAATTAATACTTTATTATTTTCATTTTAATCCGTAATATTCTGTGACTAATATTCTATATTGTATCTAAATAACGTTGTATTATTATACGAAGTTTAATTGATACTGAAAGATGCTGTTTCAGTTGTGCTTTCTTTTTTAATATTTAGTTTTTACTACTTGTAATAAAAAAATTATTTGAAATTATTTGAAATTTTAGTAATTTCGTCATATGTTTTGCTTTAAAAATTTTTGCAATATGTTCCTTATTTTAGTAGCTTTTGTGATCCCATCCATTTTAAAGATTAAATTAGCATTTAATTTATCTCATTAGGAATGCTTCGAGTGTAAAATTCTTCTCACAATAGCTAATTGATATCTTAAGTCTTGATCACCTTTTCCCTAATAATTGGACCCAAAAAATTTTCTGAAAAAATATGTATATCTCCTTTTTTTTTAATGCACCAGGGAATGTGCGACGTCAATTCAAGATCGGAAACTACTCATTTTTCAATTACTATCTCAGAGATATTTTTTGGTTAAACATTCTCCTTTTGGTTAAACTAAAATATCGTTGCATATTATGCATGAAGCTACTTCAATTTAACAAAACATGGCGTCGTTTTTCGAAGGCACGTGAGAAGAAAGGGAAATATATTTAGAAAGTCATTGACGAAATCAGTGAAGGCTTAATTTAAGGAGAATATTTATTTAGGAAATTTATTTAAAAAAAACAGAATAGAACGTTTCTGTTAATAGAAAAAAACAAGATGCTTAAAGATCGAAATCTGGGATATTTATATACACCCACACTCGGGAACATTGACCTAGAAGGGAGCTTCGGAATGAAATGAATTTTAATATACATTATGATACAGATGAGAGATTTACTTGATCCCAAAAAAATTATACAGTTAAACAAATAGTATAATGTGTATAATACTAATACAGAGCGACTTCAATAGCGCGTCGGACCAACTCCTGCTTCAATACATGCCACAACACAGTTCGGCATTGTATTCAGTGGACGTCAGGTGTTGTTCTGAGCCAGATGGGCCTACCAATCTTGAACAGTCACCTTCAAATCATGTAGAGAGTGACACAGACTATCAGACGTTTCAGCTAGTCTCACCAAAGGCTCTATAGGGAATAAATACGGAGAGCGGGACAGCCATGGAAGAGTCTGAACATGACATAGAAAATCTTGAGCTACTGCAATATGTATACAAATGAACATCAACTTGTTGAAAATTTGACTCTGGAAGTCTATATTTAGGAAAGGTCCAACGTGGGGTCGAAGAATGTCAACAACATAACGCTGGCCTTAAGGGTTCCACTTATCATAGTTAGAGTGGATCGACTATCATAGGCTAAAGCCCCCAAGAATATTACACCCGTTATGAGGATAGAATGTTGTACAACGGGTAGAATGGTACCATTCATCAGTATGCCTCCCCACCCGGTTATCATCTATCCCCAAAATGAATTGGATTGTTCCCTAAGCAACACGTTTTGCTAGCATGTGGTATTTCACCTCGCTTGGCATATCTACAGATATCGCCGATGTCTCGGTGCTAAAAGCAGTACACGAAAAAGGCACTTAGATTACAAATTCCGCAAGGCATCAAGAAATGGTTTGTGGAACAACTGGAAGCCCTACCGCTGATTATATCATTATATATAACGAGTCATTGAGGGAAACTGAAGAGCTTGCCACACAATCCTTCGGTCCTTTCGCATCGCCGTCTTTCTTTCTGTCACTCCAGACCCGATTTTCCACACGTGAGTACCATCCAATGCCCACTGCTCCAACTCATTCTGACGGCACACACCGAACAATCGACCTGGCGAGCAACACGGCATGTCGACCAGCCTGTGGTTCTCTTTTTGATGATCAGGTTTCTCTCAAATTAGCTTAACTGTGAGAAATGCCTTCTCACGCGTCTTCTGGCACTCTTCCAAATTTCAAGTCCTCCTAAAGTTGGAATATATCGGTTATCATTCAACTACTTTGCAAAGTTTCGCGATAGTAGCTTCCTTCCTTTTTGGTGTGCTACTTTCAATGCTCATATATATATATATATATATATATATATATATATATATATATATATGGTAATAATATATACTATAATAGTACACACTCTAATAATGTACATAATATAATATCCAAAATAAGATCGGGATCGTTACATAAAATAAAAACAACGTGTATCTTAGATTGTTACTTCTGTTTTAAGAATGATGATTCAAAATCCGAAAAATAAAATCAGAGTGCATCGTAAACAATAAAACGGGTTTTTTTTTTAATTCGAAGCAAGTATGAAAATAAAAAAAAAAGTAAGAAATGATATAAAGTAATGTAATTTGCTATCTCATGATTATAGAACTAAGATGAGTGTCTAAACAATGACTTATTAATTTAAAGAATCCCACTCAGCTATTACTTTATAATTAAAATTAGTACAAAAAACCCGTATAAACAAAAAATACATTTTTCCTAGATATTGCACACAAGAATACATTAAAAATACAAAATGGGAAAATATCTTAAGATAACTGCATCTAAAGTGACTTACTTGAATTAAATATTCACATTAATACAAATCTAATTAAAAAGCAAAGAAAGGAATCAATATTTAAATTGAAATTCTAAAAATCACATACTTTTCCATAATTCTTATTTAAAAAGGGGTTATCTAAAACTCCCTTCAAGAATGGAAAAAAAATTGTGAAAAATTTTGCAATAATTTGGCAAAAAATAAACAGTACAATTACTAAAAGATTTTTAAGATATATTTACTTGAATTTAAAATTTCATAACATACACACACACACAAACACACACACACACACACACATATATATATATATATATAACTTCTTAAAAAGTAATTAAATTCCAAAACAAATACTCCTATTGCCGTCTACAGTCGTCTAAATAGTAATAAAAATTTATGGACAAGTTAATCTAACTATTTAAATATTGATATCGTAATAGCAAAAACATTTAATAAACTTTTGAATTTTTTTAAGGAAATTGCATAAAATTATCTGTTATGTTTTACAATTTGCTCATTTTAAATATGTTTTTAAAAAAATAGAAGAATCAGTTTAAAAAGTATTTGTAAAATTTATTAAAATTATATAAAGCCATCATATCAAAATTATTCTTTACTAAACTTTTATTGCTGAAGATATAATTAAAAATAATATTTCTGAAGAATGAACTGCATGTATTGCTTTTCTAGAAATGTACCTTGTTCATAAGAAAATTTAAGGTTTCTCTTTTACCGAAAATATTTCTGTAAATTTTACCATCAGTAATTTTAAAATTCGGGTATCTAAATACTTTGTTTTCATTAGATTATTATTAGTTTGAATTAAATTTAAGTATGAAGGATGCAAAGACAAATTAAGTTTAACCTTTGGATTATTATTATCCTATGATGTATAAATTACCTTATTATGTAATTAGGTGAAC
Source organism: Nephila pilipes (assembly GCA_019974015.1). Classification (NCBI taxonomy): domain Eukaryota; kingdom Metazoa; phylum Arthropoda; class Arachnida; order Araneae; family Nephilidae; genus Nephila; species Nephila pilipes. The sequence continues at coordinate 171,897 of BMAW01063481.1, read as the reverse complement.
CATATATCTAAACAAAATAAAATTATTACTAACTATATATAGATCTGTTTTTAAAAATCTAAATGTAGTAGATATTAGCTGAAAAATTATTAGACGGTTCTTCTTATGGTATACTTTTAATTGTTTACATTTTTTATCATTGGACTTAATATAATATTCTTTAAGTACTAAATTTTATAATAATTTTTCATAAGAAATTAGTTTATTAATATTATAATTTTTAAAACTAACTAGAAGTGCCCTTATAAGATCATCTGTATCAACTGAATTAAACAGATTTTCAAAATAAAAGCTATGCATAGATAACATTGTATTTGTGTTGAGCTAGAAGATGACTCAGGACAGTAGCTCGTCACTAATTTCTAAAGAAATATTTTTTACTCATTATTCGGAGCATTATAGTATTATGTGTTGACTCTTTATTCCATAAAGTATCATTCTGAATTTTCCCTGATATCTACACTCCAGTTTTAACCGATATTCATACACACACATTTTGTACATCATGCTATTTTACCTAAATAGGGTAGGCAATGCGATTAGTTGAATTGGTAAATGTAATTTTTATCTCATATTTATATGCAGGTGAAATGGAGATAACGAGTATTTCCTACGTATCAATTTGCGTACTTTTGAATCAAATAGTTTATATGATGTGATTAAAGATCAACTCTTTTTATGAGGGAAAAAATAGCATTTGACACTATTTGAAATGGCAATATTCATATAGCAGTCCCCTATGATTTTTAAGAAAGTAGCACATCATTATTTTTAAGATTCATAAAAAGTACATTATTCCTTTAAAAGACGGCTCTGAAAGGTGATGTCATGGTATATTTGTGTCCCTTCTGTAGAAATCACAGATCTCACTGCGTTTCCGTGAATGTATTCAGCGATAACTTGCCTATGTGGCTTACCTGAGGGATCTTTAACCCGTGCTGTGAAGGGTCGTCTGTGTTGATGTTACTCAGTTCCGCCTCCCTCAGCATCGAAAGGTGTTAACCTCACATCCTATGTTCACGGGGGGTCAGTGAGGGTGGAGAGAACAAAAGATGCCAGAAAACGAAGGACCGCGGATATAAATGGGTCATTTCTCCTAAATTTTCAGAGAGGTCTCTTTAAAGCAAACGTCTCAATAGAAGCTAATGCAGTCGAAGTTTTCGCTAACCTCCATATCAACAATAAAATGATTTTTAATCCTTGAAATCTATCTATGCAAAAGGAAAGGCTGTTCATTTTCTTAAGGAGTCTTACACGTTGAAAAATAAATAAAATATAGTGATTTAAGTGCCTACATTTGAAATGAAATCGCTTGTCACTGCGAGTTTAAGAGCATCCTTATTTCAACAATTAAAAAAGCGTAAAACAGGATATTACTGCATTATATTTTCCATAAAGATGAAATCAAGTATACCAAAATAATTATAAATAATACCTTTATATTGCATTTTTAAAAACCAAAAATAAAATGTTAGGTTATAAAAGAGTCAACTTTCTCAAATTTTTCTGAATCGGCCAATATAAATTCATATGCTCTTTCAGAATGGTAAGAGAAAAAATAATCATTGTTTTCCTTTTTCTTCATGCTTTCAAAAAATTGTATACAATGCTTACATTTGGTTCTGATAACTATCTAATTCTTTAAAAGACGCAGCAAAAGTTATCTGTTTCAAGTTGTTAATGTTTAGTTCATTTGAATTTTTTTTTCGTATTAATCCTATTCTACTATCGTTAAGTGGACGCCTTAAAATAACTTGAAATGTTGTTCTCTCAATGGAGTTTTCACAAAAAAAATTAGAAAAATGCATGTTCAGAGGTGAGGGCATCAAAGTATGTTCAGCAATGCATTCACTTCGGAATTTTCTACCTTTTTTCCCGAATCAAGCCTATTCTATCGACATTGTTGTTTTTGAGTCAAAGCTCTACTTCGTAAGTTCCAATGCTCTTCTGAAAGGATTGATTCGATTGAATTATTGAAATCGAGGACGGTCGGAAAAAAGAGGTCAAAAAATAGCACGTGACGTCTGTCCACATCCTAATTGATAATGGTGAGAGCTGGGGAGAGAGCTAATGTGAAAATGTCGTGCACAAAACATTGAAAAAAGAAAGGATTTCGTTTCGGCCATCAACGCCTCCGTATGCTATCTCGATTTGGAAAAAAACTGAGACCCTCCCCTACCACGTGATTAATCACAATTTTTTCCCTCCCTTATAAAAAAAAAGAAAAGGGATTCTTTTGTTGAAGATTATTAAGCGGAACAAGTACTTCTGAATAATTCGCAAAATAAAAGATATTACTACTTCAATTGAGAAAAAGGTAGAGAGGAACTTCTATAATTTAAAATTTACCGATTTTTACTTTGAATTTTTATGATTTTTATTCATCTTTAGTTTTTACTGCCGAAACAAAATTTACACTTAGTTTGTAACAAAATCTTTTATTTGCTTCGATGAATGCTGTAAATAAAGCATTTATTTGTTTCCTTTAAAAAGAAATGTTGACAATTGGAACCTAAAGAATACGCTTAAAGAATTTTTTGCATAACGGCTCACTTGTTAATTAAGATACAAAAAAAAAAATGTTTTAGAACGAATGTGTTGAGAAATTTATTCAGCTTAGCATTAAAAGTGTATAAATTCAAATATAAAGTATTCTTTTGATGTAGGTAAGCTTTGAATATCACATTCCTTAATGAACAGTTATTCCCCCCCCCCTCTAGTATTATAACTTTACCACGATAAAATAGTAAGGAAACTCAGAAAAACCATATCTCTCAAGAAAGAAAGTCTGAATTTAAAAAAATGATTTACTTGCCAGAAATCAGAATGGATGTAAAATCAACATAGGAAATAATGATTGACAAAAGGCTGGCTTCAAAATTTATTCAATTTTCTTTTCTGAGAAAAGTAATAATTAAAAAAAAAGAATTATGTAGGAAATAAGATTAAAACACCTATTTCCAAGTGAAAGCCTTATATGTCAAAAAGTAAAAGAGTAGAAACAGAAAATGGAGGAAAAAGAAACAACAAAGCTATTACAGCAATCAAACACTGAGAGATAAAGAAAAAAAAATATGCCTTCAAATACAGGGGCCAACTTTCTTTCCTTCTATCGCATCACTTGCCCTGTGAAATGAACTTATGAAATCCGAATCAATGTAAATAAAAAACAGTCCTTTGTTGTTCCAATTTTCATGTAGGAACCATCAGGACTAATGGATTCGAATTCATCCACCATTTCTTCTCTCCGAGACGGGGGAAAGAGAAAAGAAAAGCAGTTGTTCAGCACTTAACAAAGCACCGAACATTGTTACTTAGCGGCTAACAATTGAAAAGACATTGCATCAAGCCCGAACTTGTTAAGTCCATCAGTTTGTCGACAGCTTATGCTGGAATGATGGACGTTCAAGTACGCCCACCTCAACCGAGGGAGAGAGCAGTAGAAATCTTATTGAAAACTGAAACAAGTTGACTAGAAATGGCGCTTTCATTTTTTCGGAAAGAATACATTTTCACAATTAGTTTTATTTCATTTCATTACAAGAGCTGACATTTGCAATGTGTAGTTTTATCGTTCGTAAAATTATAGCAGTTTTTTCACTTAGAAGGGGTTTCGTTAAAATATCAGCTAAATTTTTTTGGAGTTTAAATATTTTAGCTGAAATTCATTATCAGATAATAATTTTCGAATAAATTTATATTTATTATCTATATTTTTAGTTTTACTGTTGTCATCATTATTTTTCAAAAAAATGATTTGCTGCTTAGTTGTCACAATACGATTTTCGACATCTGAAAACAATTAAATATAGTCCTTTAAAAAATACCGCCTTATAACCATATATATATATATATATATATATATATATATATATATAGTTCTTTTAAAGTTCAAAATTACAAGGTCCGTCACCAATAGCCTTCGTGTTGCTTCTAGTGCGACGTTAATAAAACCAATCAATAAATTTAAAATTCTTTAATACAATATCAGTTAAAGCGAAGAATTCATCTTCTATTAACTTAAGGCTATATGGCTATACATTCGTTTCTGAAACTTCTAAGGTATACGAGTATTGTCACATTTCCAAAAATATAGTTAATATAGTATATCTTATAGTATTAGATAATTTATCTTATGATATTTGTTTTCAAATATACATAATTTAATAAATCCACAACTATAATCCAATGATATTAAGTATATAAATCACAAAATTATGACATAGTGTTTACGGCTAATGCGATATACGGCTTGTATCTATTTGCAATAAAAGAAAAATCCCAATTAAAGCTCTATACCTATTTGTCCCATCTCAGTTCCGTTTCCTAAATCTTATTTTCTTTTACTCTATGTGTTAAGATGTAACCTACCACAAAAGGTGTACTGTAATGTAATATTATTTGTAAATTTTTGAATCTTGACACATTTGTATTTATTTATGTACTTAGTCTAAATTAAATGCATGGAACCTCCTATTTGTTCAAATTTGCAACAAGTAAATATCTTGCTGGTCCTAACTCTCTCTGTTATTTATTTGTAAATTACTCTTAATTTTTCTAATTGAAGTTTCAAAACCACTTTGCTGTTCGCAGAAAAACAAAAATGTCATTGAGGTTTAGCAATAAAATGCAAGCATTTTTGTACACAAACGATTTGAGTGATAAATGAGGTTAACCAAAATTTGGCTCAATACAAAGTTCTATCGTCTGCCGCTGTGATGCAGACCATAAATACTCAATATAACTTACAAGTACAATGTTCGTATTTTTTCACTACATTTCCCGTCAAAATTTGTTCCTGGTGCAAAGATACCAGTAAAAAAAAAAAAAAAAAAAAAATGGTCTTCACCTAATTCGCCTAAGCCCTCAGACTATTGTGTGGCTGTATATTTCCTCACATTTTCCTCGTCATGTTTAATATTATGTACCTGTTTGCCATATTATGTAACTGCTTGCAACCTACATTTTCATGGTTTGAATTTTGGGCTTAACTAAATCCTGATATCTTTTTTTCCTATCTTACATTAACTATTTCCTCTGACATAGTTTATCCAAAGTATTTTTTTAACTTGGGGAATTTGAGTTCTATAAATGTTTTAGGCTTTTCAGTCTCATGTTCATTTCATGTTGTAAAATATCATTTATATTGTTTGCTTCATTTGATTTATCTAGGGAATCTGGAGGTGTTCCTTTCTCGCTGTTAGATTTTCGCTCAAAGTGAGGATTTCTAAGGCAGGTTTAAAATTAAACGGATTGGAATCAAAAGCTAACGTGTAATTTTTACAATGCTTCTTTACATTGTTTATTGATTTAAATAGTTCCTAAAAAACATTAGTATACGTAGTAGACAATAGTACACTTTCACTTTTTGTTTTGGGATTTTCTATCCTAATCCAAGATTATATGTCTAAAGATGAGGAGGTTTCCAGTTAACTGATTTTTCCGTTTATTACCAAAGAATAATTTCCGTTATTTGCTTTCTGATCCATGGCAGCCTAGTAGTTATGGTCGTCGGACTCACGGCCGGCAGTTTTCGTCGAGTCGTGGGTTCAAGCTTTGATGCCACAAATGACCCGCCGGGTAGGCGGGTTTGATGCATGTTAAATCCCCACCAACTGGAGGCTCAAAGACCTCCCGTTGAAGTGGTGTGGAAATTAAGAGAGGGACGATACTAAGTCCGGTATCGCCCTCGTCATTTGAGCGAGGTTCAAAATTACAAGGTCCGTCGTCAATAACACTCGTGTTGCTTCTAGTGCGTCATTAATAAAACCACTCTCTCACTCACTGCTTTCTGGTCCAATTCATACAAAACGTAGCCATTGTATTGAATTTGACGGTGAAAATGCAATTTCTCCCGTATTCTTGAAGCGACTTTAGAAATCGTGAATAAGGGGATATTTAAAAAACAATTGCATACACTCGGCAGAGTGTTAATGAAAGAAAATGAAAAAGATTTTCCTAACCTATCTCGGCGGCTGTCGAATCTGCAATATCACCATTTTTATGAATTTAGATTCAGTCCTTTCCTCTAGTGATACAAATAGATAAGACCTGTTGTTATTTTTGTCACTTTATGCCACATAAAATTATATTTCATATTATTACAACCACTCATTCCCTTAAAATTAATCCATCTGTTGATCCAACCACATCAAAACAAACTTTAAAAATTTTCCTATAAGAATGAAAAGCATGACAAAACGTTAGAATGAGCTTGAATTTAAAAACTGCACAAATTTAATGTTTTGATTCTATTGTTGTCTCAGATTTCTTAAAATTCTACCTGGAACTTTTCAAAATAGTTGGTGGTGATATTCATGAATTTAGATTCACAAATTTCCCCAAATACTCCAGGTCCTCTCAATTTTGAGCTGTTCTCAAGAACATGAAACAAATGTCTCTCTTGTAGAATATCTTTTTTCTAGGACCACCCATCATATGAGAAAACATGTTAAAAGTATCGGAAAAGAAATGTACAAGGAGAAGTAAGACAACCACATTTATTTCTTAACCTGAAAAAGTTTTAGATTTTAGATACAAGTGTAACGAATACCCCTCTGAGTGGCCAAAAAAAAAACTGTTACGGAATCTGAACTCTCGCAATAACCTCTAAAACAATGACGAGCACAAAATTGCGAAGTAAAGCAAAGCTTTTATAACAGACATGTTAAACCAAAACATTTGGTACGTGTGGAGATTTATTGCCAATATTTTTTTCATCTCCAAGGGTATGATATAAGTAGAATTTCAACTTTCATTAGTTTTATCCACATTTATATATATGAATACATTTATTTTTAGTATAAATAAATAGTGTAGGGCTCAAATTCTTGGTTGAAAGCCACTGCCTTGGAGCATAGCTCTAACCCTATCCATACTTTATGTGTTAAACCTTTCAGCCGTACCATTAAATTCTGGTGTGCTACAGATGTTCTCTCACTTTCAATACCTAGAGCATTCAAGAAATTCACAAATTCTCTTTTGAAAAGTTTAATCTCTTTGTCTTTTCTAACACTTTTATTCCTAATTCTCTTCACTCTAGATATGTATTTGTTAAAATTAGTAAACACTTTTATTTCTAAGTGTAAATGTATCTACTTTTCTTGAATGATCATTAGTAATCTGTAGAATTATTAAATTTCCCCAAAGAATTAAAACAGGCTGGCCTCCATAAATCTATATGAACTTTTCCTAAAATGGACTCAGAAAATGTTCCAGTTTAAGTGAAACAGGTTTGTAAGCATAGTTTTTTCCTTAGAGATATTGTAATAACATTAACTAATTACACTCTATGTAGAGCGGATCCTCTTATTTAACATTTATTGTTTCTAACCTTTTATAATCAATTGAGTTTTAGTTCTTAACCATAGAAATACAAATATGTCATGATTTTCTGTGTTAATCTGATTTCAATTTTAACTAGTACGCATTACATCTTCTCTAATATGGAATAACTACCTACTACATGAAACATTACTTGATATATATATATATATATATATATATATATATATATATATATATATAATACTTCTTTTATATTTACTCTTTAATTAAAAATACATTCTCACCATAATCCACAGGGATGATTCTTACCTAATAATACTTCGGTGGATGAAAGTTTTGTTAAAATGTTTAAGCTAGACTGGTTTATAATAAAAATGGGAAGTAGTAACAGAGTCGAGGAGGAATCTAATTCTTCGATATATTCAACTGACTGTTAAATTCCACAAATCGAAGCTTCACAAAAGATGGCTTGTTTATTTATTTTATTTACTTTTATTTTGCATCTTGAAACACTTAGATTCGATACATCGTTTCAGATAACAATATTCATGAAACAGTCCCATATCCTAAGATTTTCTATTTTTCTTGTACTGATCAGACTTTCTTGAAAGGTCCAGCACAGCTCCGTTACGATCATTTTTTTTGAGAAGAAGAATCAACATTATAGACAATTTCAATAGAATTTAACACTGAATTTTCGGTTCCCTTCAATTTGATGGGTGTTTCATTTCATATTCGAAGATTGTGAACTTAGACATATTGTTACTTGCTTTAATAACTGAATTTAATATTGGTTTTTAGTGATATAATGTAGTCAATGTGTATCTGCACTCATTTCTTCCGAAAGATCCGTGATTCCTTATTTCTATATGTTGCATAACTATTTTTACGAAAATTTGTCAAAATGTCGGGTTACTAATTTTACAATTAATCATTTCACTTGTTGCATAGTAAAAAAATGAAAAGTGAATGAGCAAGGAAAAACAAAAACTAAACAAATTTCGTCATCTTAGCATTCAATACACAAGCAAGAAGCTTTAAAAAATTTCTTTGCAGAAACCACAAGCCTTATCGTATTACAAACGATCATTTCAATTGTGCAGTTTACAAAAGAATGATGTAAAGTTTGGAAAATTAGTTAGGTTGAACTTTTATATGTAATTCAACTAGAACAAAGAGAGCTATTATTTCAAAAGGAAATTGTACAAAAACGGAAGTGGAGTTTGTTTATGGAGCAAAAAGTTGAATTTTTCAAGGTAGGTTGATAATCAATCCGATCAGAAATAAAGAAATATTTTTGTACATTTATGTCTCTCCTACTCCATAACGGGATTCTCACGTATATTTTCCTTTAACTAACCTTTTGGGACTTCATATGACGTTATTTGATTTGAGAACCTCAACTTACGAATGAACTATGACTTGTAAATTAGAATTGATAATATTGATGTACAGTGAATGAAAAAGGATCAGATAGACCAGGTAGAATGAAAGTCGTGGAGGATAGTGGATTGGATTTGGCAGACATCATAATCTGGATATTGTACAAAGAGACCATTGGAGTAAGCTTTTCTAGATTTTTTTTCAACTGCTTGAAGAACAAGGCTGTGATCTTTGTGGCGAACAAAACAATTAAGTTCCAATTTATTACCAGTTATATAAAATCTTAATGAACGAAAATATTGCCAAATCGGACTATGTAAAAACAGGCCTAAAAATATTTGAATGGTATGTAACAATGTTATGTAACAATGGTATGGTATGTAACAATGCAACTAAGTTGTGAATTCTAAAAATGAGTTTATTCGTCAAAACTGTACTGGATAATTTCTGCTAGTAAAAATCTATTGATTTCACTTAAAAAAAATGTATTTTTATTTAATCGTCAAAAAGACGGACTTGAGTAAAAATAGGTAGATACCAATAAATCTAGTGTTAAAGGCTATAAGCTGAATTCTGCCAACTAAGTTGTTTTTTAACTTCCAAATGGGTAAATTCTTCATCCTTCACTCTCCAAAGTATCAACATAAATTGATCTTACTTTGAAGGCAATCTGCTAATATGCTGCAATGATATTAAGAGTTTAGGAATTGAGATTCCAGGTTCTTGAACTTGAATGTTTGCTTGTCTCCAGCTTTTTTACAAAATATACCTATAATCTCTTCATCTGGGATAAATCATAGCTCAAAAAATTCATCTATTCAAACTGTTCATCTGACTCTTCAAATGGGATAAAAGCTATATTTTCTCATGCTCGCATACTACCTGTTGTATGCCGAATCAAAAGAAAAAAGTTTCCTTCAGTACCTTGATAAATTGTAGGATACCTTTGCTTCCTGCAATCGAATTTCTTTCTTTAGGTAGCTTTTTCTGGATAAGGGTTTTATTCATGAAAATTCTAGCAGTCACTATTTCCAAAAACGCTGTTGGTATGCTGTACATATTCTTCTATATGAAAACAGCAGTTTTAAAAGGTGGAAATCTTTAATGTTGGAACTTAAGCAATGCATTCTACTGAACATTTTATGACCTTCTCTTGAGTAAAAAATTTTACAAATTTATATAACAGAAATATTTTAAGTGATAATCAATCACAATACTTAGGATTATCGATCGATTGATCTGGTCTCACCTTTGCTAATCGGTGGATAGCCTCCAAGGAGAACTCTCTACCATAACCACTTTTACGGCAAGACAAATGATATTACTTTTTGTGATACAACCCTGCTTTCGATGAAAGTAGCCTTCCCTTCGTTGACCAAATATCCATCAGTTGTCTATGACAGCTTCACTTAAAATATACACTTGGAAATCACTTAAAATATACAGAATTTCATTTCCTACCCAATCGTCCTCCCTCAAATGGCCACTTATAATAAATATACATGAAAACATTTTTAGATAAAGCTTATATTTAAAAATGCACTAAAAGGTATAAAATATTTTTCAAAGATAAAATAATATATAATTTACAAAATCTTAAGTCTCTTAACTAAAATACCTAGGTAATTATAGATTAATTGAGTACTATTGATACTTATATATGAAATAAAAGAAATATCAACATTTCAAGCTCTTGTAAATTATGCATTACTTTTATATTTAAAAATATTTTTGTGCCTTTTAGTCCCTTCTTTAATAAAAACTAGATTAATTTTTTTGCTCCTATTTATTAATTTCTTTTTAGTCAGGATTTTAATTTGGTTAATTTAAGTCTAGAAAAAGCAATTCCAGCTCAATTGAATTGAACCTGTTAAGTGCAAGGCCTCGGCTTCCTGTACCCACTACCTATAATACAGTCACTGTTTTAGCATGCCATAGCATTGAATTGTATTTGAAGATATAAGTATATGCAAAATTTCAGCTCGATCAGAGGTTAGGAAATGGGTTAAAATTCGAGTGCAAAGAAATTTGGAACTAGAAAGACATTTTTTTTGTAATATACATATTGCCACTAAACTAACAAGCACAGATGGCGCATAGGTAAAGCGCTCGTCTACAGTACCAGAGTTCCCTAATTCAAAACCCAGCGCTGACAACATTAAGAAATTCGCTCCAAAGAGTTTTGTTTAATTGTTCTCTGTTTACTTCTATAATTTCTAAAACATTCCTGAATATTCTTTGAATTTCCAGAACAGTGATCTGGAATACTCAACCTGCATCAATATATACATGACACAATATGAATATAGCAGGTTAAGTAAAAGGTAGTAAAAATAAATCTCGGGAACTAGAGATGTCTTGTGAAGAACTAATCAGCATTAATTTTCAAATTTCTTAGTTAAAATCTTAATTAATAATTTCTTATACCTTAATTAAATTTCTTAATTAATAATTTCTTTCAGAAGTACTATAGTATTACTTACAGTAGAAATATTTTTATTAATACTGGAAATTTCAAGTCTATATTTTGTAAGTCAATATTTCATTGCATTATAGTAGTATTACACTACCCTACATTGAAAATGCAACACCAAGAGAGAGTGGCCAGAAAGTGATGAAACTTGGGAAACAGAGAGAGAGAGCAACGAGCAATAATTGATTGTTATTTCGAAATACAGAGCGAGAATAGAGTCTGCTCAGTAGGTTCTAGGACCACTGTGGACGGTGATACAAGAAGCAACACGTCTAGGAACAGAGTCAATGAGAGTACGAATGGTGTCCTGAGGAAAGGCTCTCCATACCCTGTTAACTATTTGCCACAGTTCGTCTTCTGATTGCAGAAATGGCAGGGTCTACAAATGACGTCCAATCACATCCCAAATATGTTAAATAGGTGAGGGATCAGAGGAAAACGGTGGCCAGGGAAGCATCTGTATACTTTGCAAAGCACGTTGACTTATGCGAGCAGAGTGCTGTCGGAATTTATCCAGCTGATAAAGGGAATTGGGCACCCCCTGAAGATAGGGGAGTGTCACCGGCCACAACATCATACACGTATCATTGGGGCGTCATAGTCCCCTGAATACGAACTAGAGGTGACCTGGAATTATTCTCTATTACGTCTCAAACTTTGATGCCGCGTTGTCGCGCAGTGGGGCGTTCCACAATCGTTATGGGATTGCACCTGTCTCCACATCAACGCAACACTCGTAAGCGGTGATTATCATTGGAGAAACAGAAGCGTGACTCATCTGAGCCCACGACCCTGTGCCATTCCATCGTTCACATCGCTCGAGCTGGGTACCATTGCAGACGTTGTCTTCTATGCTGTAAGGTCAATGACAGTCTTCTTAACAGACGGCATGAGTGCATGTCACCAGCAACTAATAGATATGAAATAGTTCTGATCGATATGGGAATATCCACTGTGTTTTGAACATGCTGCAGTATTAAGGTCCGCCATCTCTTTTCGGAGGATGCGTCGTCCACATTTCTTTCTTCCAATCTTCTTCGCCACAACCGGTGTACTGTGGACGCGTCCAGGTGTGTATCAATTGAGGTTTGCTGTTTGGACTCACCTGCACTTCTCAGTCCTATCACCATTTCCATCGTAAAATCGTCTGATGGAACTACCACTGTTGCGATAGCCTCTGAAACATGAACAAATTTCTACTATGATATCCCTAACAGAAATAAAGGCATGAAAACTGAACATTCTACAGGTTCCTTCACTTACATATTCTTCAACTACCTTGGATAGCTGCGCATTTTACATCATTCGCATAACTCGGTGACGTGCGTCTACCCTGAAATTTGCATAATTTTTCTGGACACTCTTTCTTGGTGTTGCATTTACAGAGTCGAGTAGTTTACTATTTTATTGTAGCTAGCATTTTTAATAAAGCTTTTTTTAATTTTTTTATATAATTACCTTTTTATGTATTATGAAAAATTCCATACTAAAAAATTAAAAATATGTAAACGAAAATTTTACTTTTTAATACAATAGTTCTAAGAGATGAAGGAATAAGACGAAAGAATTTTCTGTAGGAACAAAGTGTAGGTATCTCCTATAATCTGAAAAAGCTTTTTTAACGCATAATTTTGAGTCTATATATATACTTAAGAAAATTTACAGTTAATTTTTTTTTTCCGGATTTTGTTTATTTTTCTTTTTTTAGAAATAAAAATGTGATTTTTTTAAACTTTTTTCTGATTTGTATAACAGCAATTGAACCTAAAATTTATAAAAATCATTAAGTGAAAAAACTCATAATACGGAGTTGTTATTGGCTACTAGTGACCTTATTGGATTGAAATTATCTTTTTGTATTATAGTAAAGAAATTTACACACAAAAAAGGAAAAATTATTAGACATTTTTAAAAAGTTTGACTTTATCAAATTATTTTAATTGTGCATAAGAACTGTTAATAGCTATCGAGTATTTAAATTTCTTTCGGAACTCAATTTAGTTAGCATAGAATAGAAACGACATCCAAATATGAAATCAAATCCTGTTGTTGTTTGATAATCATTACTGACTTGTGTATATAAATTGTGAGTTATTTGTGATGACAAATTAAAAAAAAAAAAAAAAAAAAAAAAAAAAAAACTGACGGTACTGAAAATAAAAAAGGCTGCCTACTCCCCCAAAAAACTATCTGACAATAAAGAAAGACCAATTTAATGAACTCTTGTGAGGTGATTGTCCCTGTCAATTGATTAAGAATTAAAATGATCCAGTTCGTTGCCAATGGTTCCTGTATAGTGGGACTTTAATTCAAACCGAAATACTCATTCTTAAAGTTTCACTCAATAAAGTTCTTCAAATTTCCCACTTCCTCCGCAGTTTTAAAACACTTTAAATAATAAGAAGGCTACATGTTTTCAAATTCTAGTAATCTTTCATAAAATTATAACTCGTTCTGTGCACATAGTGGATAACCAATAAAAATGCCGTTATAATTGTTTTGCATTTTGTTCAATAAACACATATAATTGTCATCTTTGAACTTAGTCCTGAATTCCGATTATGTATTGCTGCGAATATGTATCCTAAAATTCAGCTTTTTTACCAGCAAAATAACATTCACACACACCTTTAATAATTTTAGCGCAGTTAATTCAAGAAGGGTTTTAAACGCAAATCTATAATATCAAAGAATTGACGCGTTGCACACTTTTACTGAAAATGCTTTCGGATCTAAACTATAAATATAATGCATACATTTTTCAAGCTGAAAGCATTATTTAAAAAAAATTCTCCTTAATATAAAATTTAAAAAGATAGGAAAAAGAGGGTGGTCAAAAAAAAAGAATGCTTCTTTAGACAGATACATAAAACATTTCTTTCGCGATATAAAAGACTTTACAATTTAGTTCTTCAGTTTTTAAATATTATTGAATGATGTATTGTGCATTTGAGTTCCAGTTCTTACATTTATCCAAATGTTCAAGCTTATTCTTTCTGAATGAATGAAACCTTTTCAAAAGTATAGGTTTGGTTATGTTACTAGAAACAACACAAGGGCTATTGCCGACGGACTTTGTAATTTTGAACCTCAATCAAGTGACGAGGATGACACCTGAGCTAGCATATGAACCATGTTTTCGATGGAATATATTCTCATACTTCGTATGTCTTACGTTAACTTTTAAAATTTTAACTTGATGGGATGCATTATAATTTTTTTAAAAATAGGTATAAAATCATGGAAAAGATTGACTCCTCAAACTTGGTTGTTTGCTTAAAATATTTGATTGGATAGAATTTACGTTCTTTATTTTGATTTACGTCATATGAATAAAATGTTCTATTACCTTAAAATGAATATAAGCAAATGTATGGTGATATAATTTTTTCCGAGAAGACTTAAGATTTTATCTACAAATATTACTCATCACACATTAATTATTGGATTTTGTACCTAAAGGAGACGGTAGTTTGTCAAAGTAGTCAAATGACCATTTATTAATAATCTTACAAATAATTATATATATATATATATATATATATATATATATATATATCAAATATATCATATACATATATCATGTTCCCATAACGAAAGATGCCCCTTTTCTACGTTGGCCGTATTGGAATCGATTTTGGTCGCATTCAAATGTTTACAAACATTACTTTAGTTGTTATTTAATGTATAGTTTAAATATTAAGTATATATAAATGGTGGTAGTATAAATATATTATACAAAATGAAGTAATCCTAATCAGCACAAGCATTCAATTCTTAGGCTTCGGGCTTTGATAATTACAGAACTGCATTTAAAGATATGCTGAATAACGATTTGTAGTTGAATAGATATTAAGAGTTTTTTGACTATCGAATTTAAAAAATCTGTAACTAAAAAACACTTTTTTTCAAGTCATCTCATTGTAAATGCTAGAAATTTTTTTAAAAAAATTAAATTCTGTGTTCTCATCAGGTTATAAAACTTTTCGGAAAACTTTTTTTTTTTTGCTTCGAATGATAAGAGTAAGCTTCTGTAAATGTGCTTGCAATTGGTGAAAAAAAAAACCAATGCAGCAGATGTTGAAAAATCATGTCGAAATATTGTGCCAAATGTGTAAGCCCTGCACTGGGAACACTGTCATCAATCCAGTCCCATAACAACCCAAGAATCTAAGTGTAGAGCTGTTCTCAGTTATTTCAAGCGTAGCTTTTCTAACCTGAAATTACTGACCTTATAACTTCATCACTGTCTTCTCCACTACATCATTATTGGTAGTAAAATTTCTCTTACGCCGTACTTGCTAATTTAATTTTAAACTGAAACACTAGCCCCTTAAAGTTCAGCGGCCTTCTTTTTTCACTCATTGCTGCTGAAGTCAGCAAATCAAGATATTTTCATCCATCCCACAAGCCCTTCATGTGTTTATTTGCTTATGATTATAACCTACTTTACTATGATTACCTTATAGGATCATAAGAGAAGGCGATTTTATTATCTTCAAAACTCACATTTCTCAGAGCTCTTTTCAGATTCTATTGTAGGAAACTCCATTGGATATGTATTGAAAAAAGCAATCGAAGAGCTTTTATGTATTTTATGAGATCATGACAGAAAGAGAGGAATGCCGGTTATGCACCGGTTCATGTGAGCCTCTACGAGATTTTTTATTTTTCAGAATGTTTTCATGAGGTAAAACTTCCTATAACTTCTATGAGGTGATTCCTATAACTGTATTTTCCTTACAACCTTCTTTCAAATAACACTTTGAATTTCAGTTGAAATTATTTTAAATAGCATTTAAAAGTAGCTTTCCTTGATACTTGTTCTTATTTTTGAGATTTCTGTGAACATTCCGCAGAGACGAATTCTTATTTTTAAATGGGAATCTGTTCCAGTCTCATTCTTTTTGAACAGATGACAAAAAAAAAAGCATGCTTTTTTCAAAATATAAAGTGAATTCATAAATGTAACTCGTCATATATATTGAGGCAAAAAGTCTATCAATTCGTAGAAAAGTACCTTGCATCCTTAAGTATAGTTTAAATAAAAACATCTAGTCTAATGAGGAGATAGGTTTTAAAATAAATTTCTTCAAAATACAATGTAATTTTTTCTTTTTCTTATATTTTAAATAATCTTTTGGAAATTTGGAAAAAAAAAAAAAAAAGATTTAACGAATTCAGAATTTACTATCATTTCAAATTTTTTTTTGCTTTGATCGATTTAAATTAGAACCTGTCAAGTTTCGATGTTTTTTAATCTAAATTTTGTTCATTCTCTAATTCACTCTCTAAGAATTGTCAAAAGTTTTATGAGGGAAAACGATATTAAATAAAAATGTAATTTTGTGTATATATACAAAGATACATTTTTTCAAAAATTAAATTATATTTAGTTTTGGGCTTAATATCTACCAATATGTTTGGCGATTTTTTTTATATTTATTAAAATTCCAAGAGAGAAAACGGAAGAGGGGGAAATGTATTATTTGAAAAAAAAATTTAAACTTCAATCAAATTCACTAATTTAATAACGTATTTTAAGCGAAAACAAATATCATAATAATTGAAATAATCAATTTATCACTTTTGAAGAAAGTGAGCTTTAAAATTATTTCTACTCAACATTTTATATCTAAAAAGACATTGGAATTTTGATTGATAAGGGATTGGGAATAACAAAGACTACTGTCCCTAAAAATACATTTTAATAAAACACGCAATGAAATTTATTTCAAGTTAATTGATTGCTTAATAACATCACACTTAGAATCAATGCGCAGTCTTATTGGTGAGGGACTTCATCATGTTGAATCTTGTTTAAACGACGAGGGTGACTCTTGAGCTGGTAGAGGGTGACACTATAGCAACCTATCTCCACGAATTTAACGTGTATCAGCTCCACTATATTGTGAGTGGCATCTGGGCCCGAAGCCACGACTCGATGAGAACAACGTCGGCCATGAGTTTGCATTCATTACCCAAGGCCAGGTGTATTCAACCTTTTAAACCTTGAAGAACCCTTAGAGCTCACCATTTTCATGGAGGAACCTCTTGATCAAAGAGAAGAAAAAACGACTTAATAAGATAATGAATGGTAAGGTAGCTGAATTTTTTTTTTTTTTTTTTTTTGGTTTCTTGAAATATATTCTATGATTAATAAATTAAAACAACAATATTTTAAATCATAACAAATTATAAAAAAGAAAATTTTTTATCGACTTGGCAGTGATTGTCTTTTATTGCAAAGTATTTTAACGTCTGGAATAACTGTTGAAATCTGCAACCCAATTTATCTTCAGCATCCAATCTGTTTCTGTGTTTTGTTTTTCTCGGAGCTTACAAAGAGAATGATTTTTAGCAAACATAGTGTTACGACCCCCAAAGTATTGTGATTAACCAATGTGGCAAAAATGTTTCGCCGATAGATGGCGCTGCCACCAGTAAGGCCAGATTGTTACAAGATAACACATTTTGTAGTGAGTGTACAGAGGGTTGTTCAATAAAGATGTTGTGCATGATATAGAGCTCTTAATTGCACTCTTAATTTGGAGTTAGTCATTCCCCACAAACAATAAATAGGTTCGCATTAGTACGTACATGTTTGGTGTCAGATGAAAAATATTACTTAAGAGAGGTGGATTGTGTTAGTGTTAACTGTGCTGAACTAATCCTTGTTGTTTGCTCGGGAAGGAATGGTGTTGGAGGGTAACACATGGTGAGTACAAATTTTGAGAGAATATCTTATTACTGAATCCTTTTGTGATTTTTGTTGCATAGTAGGTGTTGCTTGATAATTTGAGTTAAATGATATTATTTAAGTTGGTAAATTATTTGAATTAATTGGTGTTGTGTTCTATAATTGATAAGTTGAGTTAATTGGTGT
>BMAW01063481.1:121958-153858 GCA_019974015.1 Nephila pilipes | reverse complement strand
TTAATTGGTGTTGTGTTCTATAATTGATAAGTTGAGTTAATTGGTGTTGTGTTCTATAATTGATAATTTGAGTTAATAGTACAGAGCTCTGTGAGATTGATATCGTGAATTTAATAATGTTGTGTTATGTGATTTGAGCTTAATAGTGTTATATTCTGTGTTAGATAATTTGAGATGAATAGAGTTGTGTTCTGTGACGAGGGTGTAGTTTCTTTTGAATCGATTGTTTTAGTGTTGATATTGTAAATTAAGAGTTGCTATTTTTGTGTTAAAATTAGTCTTAAATCACTGAAAAAAGACAAGTTGAAACTCGTAGTAGAGGGGATAGCCTTTGATGTTCCAAGTGGAGCAAAAATAGTCGAGTTAAAAAGCTTAGTAGAGAGTTCAGAAATCTACAAAAATAATGCTAAATTCGAACAAAATATTATTATTGGCATTTTTGAAAAAAAGGAATTAAAAAGTGAGAGAAAAAAAATCAGAAAACGAAATAAAATTACAATTAGAGAAATTAAAATTATCTCAGTTAGAAGCAGAATTGCAATTAACTAATGCCAGGAAGGAATTACCCCTAAAACAAAATACTGAGACAGAACCCTTAAGTGTAAATATTGAAAATTTAATTAAAATTGTTAAAACATTAGCAATTGCTGTTTAATTTATTACCTGCTGTTTTAATTTATTTTTTCAGTCAATTGAAAAGGCTTTTAGGACAAAAAAGGTACCAGAAGAGTTTAAAGCCGAAATCCTCTTAAATATTTTAGGTGAAATTGTTAATTGATATATGTAAGCGAAGAGGATATGAATGATTACAATAAACTAAAATGTATTATTTTGAAAGAATTTCAACCAACTCCTCAAGAAAGTCTAAATTATTTTCGCTCTGAGCAAAATTTGCCTTCTGAGAATTATGTGCAATTCGCGTCAAAGTTAAGTGTAAATTTTGACTACTATTGTCAATTGAGGAAAGTAAATGATTTCAAATCATTATGTGCTCTTATAGTTTCAGATAAGATTTTTAGTGAATTAGATCGCGAATTAAAGTTTCACATAGCAGTAAAACTAGGAGAAATATGGTTTGAACCCCAAATTATGGGACGTGAATGTGATATTTATTTATCTTCAAAAGTTAATAAAAAACCAGAATCCTTTTTTGCGAAATCATTTTCAGGCAACGACAATAAGAGAAGCGAGGGAAATTATGTGAATAAATATCGCAATTATAATAATAGAAATGTTTCAAATGTTTATGTGTCTGGAGTGAAAAATCATAGATGTATTGTGTGTAAAAATAATGAAAATAATTCGCTTAACTCATGTCATAATTTTAAAAAAATGTTTGTAAAGGAACGTGTTGAAATAGTTAAAAAGAATAATCTTTGTTTCAAGTGTTTTTCCGTTGAGTGCAGCGTAAAGAGGTGCAAATCACAAAATTGTTTTTGTGGGAAACCACATCATGAATTAATTCATTTTCCAAGAGAGAAGAGAGAAAAAATTGCCTCGTGTATGGAAAATATTCCCCCTTTCTCCGAGATTATCGCCTCTTCGGAACGTCCCCCCATAAATTCAACTTCTTTGTCCTCGGTCTCAGGATCTCAGACGCCTGCTGTTTTATTGCTAACTTGCAGGGCATATGCTGGCCGTGTAGACGACAGAGCAAAAGTAAACGACTAGTGAGAATTTTACGTGATAATGGCTCTGAAAGAAGTTGGTGTACGAAATCCCTAGCGAACTGCCTAAAATTAAAACCAGTTAGAGAAGAAAGATTATCAGTTTTTTCCTTCGACTCAATAAAGTCTACTGAGAAATCATACGCCATAGTAGAATAAAAATTAACGAATAGGTATAAACCTTATCAATCTATTCAGATTGAAGTATTAGTAACAGATACTATTAATGCTGCGCCTGTTTCTGCCCCAAATGTTGAAAATATTATGCGATCTCGCGAATTAGATTTAGCCGATTGTTGTGAAAGTGATATAAATATTGAAATATTATTAGGAAGAGATGTTTTCTGGCAGATTATTGAAGTCACTTATTTCCAAAGGATAGATCAGGGAATTACTTGTGTGCCAACGATATTCGGTTATGCTTTACAAGAAAGCCAAGAGGAATTTAATTCTAGAGTTAAGAATACAGTATCAACAAATTTATGTGTAGTCACTTCGAAAGTTCAAATGTTGTGGGAGCTTGAAGCCTTAGGAATTAGAGATAAAGAAGAGTTAAATGTTGTTGATAAAGCCTTAATAGATCAATTTGAGAGAAATTTAAAATTTGTAAATGGTAGATATGAAACTGATTTATTGTGGAAATTTTTTTTTTTAGTTATGAGAAATTAGGAAACAATTATTTTTTAGCTAAAAGGCGGTTTGATGAACTAAAAAAGGGTCTTATAAAAACGAATGGGTTGCTAATGAGTGTAAAGACGTTATAAATTATCAGGAAAAAAATGGAGTTATTGAAGAATGTGAGAGAGATGAATATGAATATTTTATGCCACATAAAGCGGTGGTTAGAGAAGATAAGGAAACAACAAAAGTTAGAGTTGTTTTTAATTGTAGCTCAAAATCTAAATTTAATCTTTCTTCGAACGATTGTTTGGAAACAGCATCAAACTTAAATCCAAATATTCTAGATATAATTTTAAATTTTCGTAAATTCAAAATAGCATTTAATGCAGATGTAGAGAAAGCTATTTTAATGATGAGAATTTCCGAAAGAGATAGAAATTTTTTAAGATTCCTTTGGCATTCAGATAAGCCTAATGAAGAATACAAAGACTACCTTTCGGTAGTAAAAGCTCGCCCTGTATTTTGAGTGCCACGATAAAGTATCATATTAAAAAATTGGAAAACAGCAATCTGAAATCATTCGAAATGTTAAATTCAGCACTTTACTTTGATGATTTATATTTTGGTAGAAATAATGTAGGCGAGTCATTTGAGTTATGCTGCATCAGTATTAAAGCGTGGTGGATTTAATTTGAGGAAATTGAGATCGAACAGTAGAGAGTTGAAAAAATTGTGGATGGATAATGGACTTATCAGTGGTGATATAGTGGCTGAACACCAGTTGAAGGTTCAAGGATTGAATTGGAATCCTGAGTTGTCATTAAAGGTGAGAAGTCTAGTAGATTCTTGGAAATCATTACGAAACAGTAAAAGATGTGTTTTACAGACAGCGACAAGAATTTTTGATCCTCTTGGTTTGATTGCGCCATTTGTTATACGTATTAAGTTATTGTTGCAGGAAATTTGAGATAGAGCGTCTGATAGGGACGAAGAGTTAGCTCAGGTCTTGATGCAAAAATGGGTTGAGTGCTGCAATGAAACTGAAAACCTAAGTGACTTTAATATTCTGAGATATTTTTTTCTGGATTGTAAGATTCGGAAATTTGAGGTGTATGTGTTTTATGACGCTTCACTAAGTGCTTACGGATCAGGGGTTTATTTTAGATATTGTGGCAATGGTGAAAATTATAGAGTATCCTTTGTAATGTCGAAGAGTAGAGTGGCGCCTCTAAAGAAATTAACACTACTGCGATTGGAGTTGATGGCTATGGTGATAGGTGTTAGAGTTGGGAACAATCTTAAGAATATTTTCATGGATGAAATCGGAAAATTAATATTTTGTGTGTTGCAATTTCTCTATTGCATTACGTTGGCATAAGAAAAGTGAGAATTTGTCTAAGCAGTTGGTCAAAGGGTCACGAGAGATAGGTAGAGTAGAAATACAAAGTGAGCAGAGGAAGGACCCTGTTAAAAGTTTGGTAACTCAGTTGGTGTTAGATAAGAAATTTTGAAATAAATTCTCATTTTGGAGTAAGTTGCAGGGAGTTGTTGCATGGTGTTTGAGGTTTATTAGAAATGCTAGAGGGGCCGATATTTTGACTCCATTCTTAAATACAATTAAATTTAAAGAGTGACTTGAGACTATAATTAAAGGAAGAAAAACTTTAAATTACCAATATTTGTATGAATACAAACTTTTACTAGATGAAATTGAACGTGTTCGTAACTCGGAATCAGGAAATGATTCCCAAAGAAGGGATGATAAAATTGTGTACACCTGGAAGAAACCTCGTTTGAAGGTTAAAATACACATTTCACATGATGAACATTATTTCAATTTTGTGGTCAAACCCTCGGGTCCTAAAGGTAGTTTTCTACCGCATGAGCAGATATCTACATCATCCAGAATGACTTTTAGGATGTAGATCCATGAGAGATAAGAGAAAAAGAGGAAGTTTTATGGAACCAGAGTGATCCCAAGTATACTCACTTGAAAGAGGACTTACAAGTTAAAGTGTCTGCTTATGCATCTTCAGGTCATGCCTGCATAAGAACATCCATTGCATCTGCGAAATTACAGAAACTGAAGAGCTTCGTAGTACCAGACTACTATGATGGAATGTGTCCATACCGCTAGGGTAGCAATACCGCTAGCATGCCTGCAAAAATTGTCTTTGGTGAAACGAAGAGACCAATCCATAAATTGGTCAGACTTCCTGTGAACGATTGATTTATATTTTATTCCTTTTATTTTCTGTTGATATTACAACGTTTTTCTGAATTTCACTTGGTGTGTGTGTGTCATCAAATTTTCGATCGTTAATTTAACCAACTTCCCATCAAGCTAGAGCTTTGAAATTTCGGGAATCGTTCGTACTCGCCTAATAATGCAATATTTAGACGTTTGCGACAAGTTTTAACTCATATTTTTTTAAATAATGCAGTTTAGCCCAATCACTTGGCGCAATTTGAATAATTGCCAAACTAGGCGAATTTTTTCTTTTTTTTTTTTTTGGCTGAATGTTAAGTCCGCTTCGCGGACCAATTTAGCAACATTTGGCAAAATACCGCCAAATAATTCCTGTCTCCAAGAGTGGTTTGACTAAACTGTATTCCAACCATTTAATTTACCGGATAAATTAATTTTAGTTAGTTTTAACGTTGTTATGTATTTCACTTGGTGTGTGTCTGTATGTATGTGTATCAGTGTGTCATCAAATTGTCTATTGTTAATTTAACCAACTTCCCATCAAGCTAGAGCTCTGAAATTTTGGTAACCGTTCTTATTTGACTAACAATGCAATATTTAGATATTTGCGACAAGTTTTAACTAATATCTTAATAATTTTTTTAATAAACTTTGCCACCATATAAAAACGTTTTTTTTAAAAAAACGTTGGTTTTTATTTCGAATTATTTCACTGATATATGAAAATTTGTGTGCTATTCTGTTATAATTTGATATGTTTTATTTCTTAGTATGTTACTGTGCTTAGTTCTACTTGTAATTCGATTGATGACGTGGTCATGGGGACCCAGTATGTTACGACCCCCAATGTATTGTGAATAACCAATGTGGCAAAAATGTTACGCCGATAGATGGCGCTGCCACCAGTAAGGCCAGATTGTTACAAGATAACACATTTTGTAGTGAGTGTACAGAGGGTTGTTCAATGAAGAGGTTGTGAGTGATATAGCGCTCTTAATTGCACTCTTAATTTGGAGTTAATGTCATTCCCCACAAACAATAAATAGGTTGGCGCTAGTACGTTCCCATAGCTTGAAACATATGACGTTTCATAGCTCTTTTGGCAATTTTTGGATATTCTTTTCTTATATCAATCCAAAAATGCATAAAATCAAATTGACTAAAATTTAGTTTCAATTGAGTGTCGGTCGATATATCAATTTGTTATTCTCTTTCTTTTATTGGGAGTTTGGAGGTATCACAGTCTTGAGAAGGATTTTGGATCCAAGGTTACTTTTCTGTTTGAACAGGTAAATGTTCAAGAAATGTTTTTTTGCGAATCTAATAAATGTTGGACCAAATTAATTTTTACATTTTTATCGGGAGTAGCGTTACCGCTTACTGAAATATTATGCAAATTATGAAAGCCTTCAATATTATATTTCAAAATGCAATGGGCCCATAATTTCAATCTTAAAAGGGTGGCATGAATTTTACTTTATACCTTGAAAATAGTGAAATAAGTGGGCGATTTTATACCTGCGCCAAATAATGGAGACTAATATGTGACCTAAGGCATCTGAATATATATATGTATTTAAAAAACATGGATTTTATGAAATTTAAGATTTTATTTTATCCATAAATTATTTATTTATGCTTATTTTTACAAGTAAACTACCTTTAAGAATTCGATCTTTTACAAAAATTAAAATTTTACTAAATTTTAGTTTAGTTAAATTTTAGTTTTAACTTTTTGGCGCTTTGGTTATGTAAATAGTGGTCTCTTGTAGAGCCTTGTCAAAGTAGCAGGGAACCCAGATTGAAGATCTTTGCCCAAGGCTACAAAGACCCCAAAATTATTTCAAAAAACTGATTCAAATTAGAAGTACTCTTGAAATAAATCCTTGGAAAAAATACTTCCAGAAAAAATTACAAAACTTGACTATTTTGAGGGAAAAAAACATGTTTTATGAAATATTAAACCAATATATATTATTTAAAAACTAAATATGATACATTTGAATTTTACATAACTTTTATAGTAACATTCTTGAAACCAATTTTCAAAGATTTTATCCTGAATTTTGTATCATCCACCGATTCTAAATGCATATATAAGAATTCTTTTTAAGAATATGTTCAATTGCCTGCTGTTTTATCGCGTTTTTTAAATAACACAAAATAAACATTTCATGCAAATAATATGAAATTTTATTAATGAACAAATTCAGTGATACTATTTTTTTTTAATTTATGCTCACTTCTCGTATGATATAAGTAAAGTAAAGTTTTATGTCATATTTCAGGGGATATATTTCATAGATTTTTTTGTTTCAAAGTATTCCGATTTTTTTAATGAGCATTTTTCATTGTAACCATTTGAATTTGTAAGTCATTTTTGAATAAGATTATCAATATCACAGAATAATATAGGAAATATTGTATTCTCAGAATAAGTGGTCAAACCTACCCATATACCATTTCTTAAAGTATCGTATGCTTAACTGTAAGTTTGCAATTTTAACTGTTTTTGAAGCAATATTGTACTGTTATATTCTATTTTTTAGAAACTTTTCCTGGGCAATCCTATTTTCTTAACAGTTTTAGCTTCCATAAGGAAATATTATTTTTTTTAATCACAGAAGAGGTAACTATTTTTTCCCAATTTTAAGAAGTTGTATTGATTCAAAAAGCGACTTCCATAAAAGTGACATGCATCTTTATTGTACAAACATCCGCAGAATGTTACTTTCTCAAAAACCGATGAACAATTAGTCTGATGTAAGGGAAAATCTGAGGCACGTCTTTCGCAGATAATTAATTTTCGAATCTTGCCGTTCTTTTCATTACGAGCCTTTCTAAATACTTTCCACGTATCGATTTTCCTTTTCTTACACCCAAGCTGCGACCTAAATTAAGAAACCCTTTACTCAGAACGTGACCGGATAGAATTTAGTTTCATCGTTTCGGGAGTCGCCGTTTTGTAAGCTCCCACCCTCCTTTCATTTTTTCCTTCTTTATCCCTTAATACTACGTTCTCACGCCTGCCACCGATGGCTAACAGCATGAGAAAGGTACCAGGTGCGCTGGCTTTAGAATGAACCTCACGTCTCCAGTGTGCGTTGCATACTTTTGCTTCTCTCTCGCAAACATAGGATTGGATTTTCAGATGAATAGTAACATGATATTTAATATATATTACAATGATTAGTTGCCATCAGAAACTTTATAAACATTTAACAAAGCAACCAGGAGAGAGACACTAAATAATAAAAAGAGAAATAAAGATTTTGAATGTTGCTGAGGATTAAAAAACGTCCAGAGTCGTGCCTTTTCAAAATTAAAGGTTAAAATTAAAATTAACTATCATTTTTTAAATCTACTAACTACTCTTGGATTGATTGGTTAACAAAGATCAATAGAATAAAATGCATTCCATAATAAAAACATATTTTAAGAAATTAGGAATATACAAGAGAAGATTGCAAATTCTTAGTTATTACTAAAAATAATCGAGATAGCGATTTGCCCATATATAGAATGTCATTCATAAAATTTTACATACTTGTCGTTCTTAAAATTTCTCTATATAACCACCATCTAGAGTTATACATATATCCCAATGTTTATTGACTTTTAGATGGGCGTCATTACAGAACAGCAGATAGCGTCGAAAACTTCTTAAAGGACATGAGTTGTGTTGTCAAATATCTGCAATCCCGTATTGTTTTTTTTTTTTTTTAGTTTTGATAAAAAGAAAAGTCGCTTGGAGAGATATCGAAAGAATAGGGCGACAAAATTTCAAAGCCACGTCACTACGATTCTTCAACCGCATCTCGAGAGGATTAAACAGTTTACATTGTTGGAAAAAAGTCGATCATACAGCGCCGTTTATTGATCAGAGCATCTCGTAATTTTCTTAGCAGTATACAATAATTAGCACCATTGATGGTATGATCCTTCTAATGCTAGTCTGGTAAGATGACTCCCTGACAGTCCCAAAAACAGACAGCAGGACCTTCCCAGCAGAAAGTCCTAATTCGGTCTAATAGGATAGGATAATAAGCTTCGCCCGTGAATGATGATCTTCCACTCCCTAGATCGTCAGTGATGGACATGTGGCAAGTTTGAAAATTCTTTTTCCGCCTTGCAAACAATATCATATGAAGGGCTATCACTTCCATAAACAGCCTTCGTGGATTTGAAGGGCACTATAACCTTTCAAATGAAGGAACTTAATTATACAACGGGCCCCTATCTTTTCCATATTGCGAGTTATTCAATCTACGACTTAAAGAAACCAAGAAAATAAACATTAATTGCTGTA
Source organism: Nephila pilipes (assembly GCA_019974015.1). Taxonomy (NCBI): domain Eukaryota; kingdom Metazoa; phylum Arthropoda; class Arachnida; order Araneae; family Nephilidae; genus Nephila; species Nephila pilipes. The sequence continues at coordinate 145,052 of BMAW01063481.1, read as the reverse complement.
ATTTACAACATTATTTACATTAAAATTAATTAGTTTAAAGAAGGGATTTTATCTAAGTATCTCGGTTATTTCTTAGTAATAATTAAAACTTTACGACACCTTTCATTGATAAAAATTGCAATTTTGTATCTAATAGTGCCTCCAAGGATTTGAGGGTTTAATGAAGGGTGTACAAAAAATTTCGACATAATCTATTTGATAGCAACATCTGGAATTCGTAAATGAATACTCCAGCTAGTATGTAATAAGATGTTGAGTTCAAAGCCTCCAGCTATTCTATACAGAATCCAATTCTCGCTCTGCGTCCAACTTGTTGAAATTCGACTTGTACGATTCGATCCCCAGAAGCAATGACTTTGGTATTTCTTAATATATAAGAAAATAAGTAAAAAAAATCAAGATTTTTTTTCAAGGGAGATTCATGCAGAAAAAGTTGGAATAACTTTTCAAAGAACAAACACTTGCTTTGAATTGGAAATAATTATTTGATTTTAACCGAAAGTCAATTATGAACAAAATGCCTCTTTTCAATAAACGTGACCGAATGAATGATACCAAACGATTCATGTTGCTTCGATGTGGATCATTAAAACGTGCTCAGTAAGAATAATAGTTTTTGCTTTGCGGTCATGAAGTCGTGATCTTCATAAAAGACTATGGATTAGAATCTCTTTGCAGGTATCAAAATATCTAACTTGTTTTTGGTGATTCGAACACAAATCCATACGTGATATCTTATCAATGGAAAGAAATGCTGATCTAAGAGGAAAGAAATCAGTGACATCGGGTCGAACCATTTTTCAATAGAAGGAGCTCTTTAGGATTGAGACATAGAATGTCTTACACTTTCTTTCATGTGACCTGAAATGAATGCATTAGATCAATTTTTCAGTAAAGAAATTCACTCTTTGTAGTGTTCTATTCGAATTTACAATTTTTTTTAATTTAAAAAAGCTTTGCATTCAAATTACACACACTCAAGGGTTTTACACTCATTTCAGAATCATTATATGCTGCGGTAGTCAAATGGTCACGAATTCCAGGCCGTTCGAGTCTTAATTCTATCAAAGACCCGATTGCTTGGGTCCAATAACATGATGGTGATGGGGAGGAATCACCATCACATTCCTGATGATGATGATGGTGATGGGGAGGAATCACCATCATCACTACTTGTGGTTCAAAATGTTGTCCTCAATAGCCTTCGCTTCGCTTTCATTCGGAATCTGAAAAATCGTTCGCTTCTATGGCTGTATAACATAAATTCTTTGAATTTATTCATTAGTTATCTTGAACATCGTTTTCATTATATAATTACCAATACTTTTTTAGATTTGCAAAAACATTAAGATTTCCACTCTCAATCCCCCCCCACCCCTTTCGTTGTTATAAATCCACTCTTTCAAAAATGAATTCAAATGAACATCATTCCATTTAATTAACAGAATAAAAAGACATTTCAAATTTGGAGTAATTATTTTTGAATGAACAGAACGGGATCACTAATATTCAATAATATGCTTATTAAGCTCAAAACCACTTTTCTTTCTTTAAGCAGAGCTCCCTCTCCCTTTTCATGTAATATAAAGAATAAAAGTTGACCATTAAAAAATACTATCTCCAATAGATATTAAAATCAAGATTTATTTCATAACGAAAACCTATTTTTGTGGAGAAGCATCTCCTAGATTCTAATTTATTATTCTCTATACAGTCATTTATGCTACAAAGTGGGGCAGAATTCGAGCTCATTACGAGCAACTGTAAGAGTTTGAAAGTGGTCGTTTCGTTGGATTGAAAGAGGTAGGTTGAGCAAATCGGAGAATCCCTCGTCATATGGGTAGAAGCGATGTGATGATTAGAAGACGCTGGCAAGAATAGGTGGACAATACCAGATCTAAGCGTCCTGATGGTAGCGGTCGACCTAGGGCCACAGCAGATCGGTAGGACAGAGTGACTGTCAAATCAGCTGTCACATTGCCTGATTCACCGTTATCATCCATCAGACGTGCGACCGTCACACGAGTGTCCACCATGACCATTCACAGATGGCTGATCGAGCGAAATCTATGCTCATACCGACCACTACGTCACCTACCACTCCCGCCTGCACACTGTCGAGCCAGGTTACAATGGTGCTTGGCTCGATCAGGTTGTAATGATGTTGACTGAGGACGTATAGTGTTTAGCGACGAATCCCGCTTCCAACTGTGTCCTGACGATCATCGAAGACGTGTCTGGAGACGACCAGGGCGTGTCGATCCTACTTTCACTATTGCATACTAAACAGACATCTGGGGTGCCGTTTCCCTTGATTGCTAGACCCCTTCGGTCGTCATTAGAGAGCACAATGGTACGTCGACGACATTCTGAGACCTGTTTTGCTACCATTACATTTGCAGTATCATGGCCTTATTTTTTCAGCAAGATAATTGCAAACCACATGCGGCACATGCTGCTATGAACTGTCTTATAGCTTGTCAAACACTTCCTTGACCAGCCAGATCTCTCTCCAATTGAGCATGTCTTAGATATGATGGGAAAGCGTCTACATCTAGCAGGGAATGTTGATGACCTAGCCCGACAATGGGAGCAAATTTGGCAAGAAATACCACAGACCATCAGGGAGCTTTATCACTCTATACCACGTCGTGTGCCAGTTTGTAACCTGGCTAGAGGTTGTCAACACCTTATTGAGCTCGTTACTTTGTAACTATATAACTCCGAAATAAATCATTCAATTTTTCTGAAATTTATTCATTTTCTATTATGTTACATAATTTTCCTATCCGCTAATTTTTGTTTGTTTCGGACAACGCCTTCGTGGTGCATCGTTTTTGTGCGTGTGTGTATGTTATAGAGTGTATATATTGAAAAATTAGCATGTAAGCGGAACAAAAAGGCTGAGCAGATTAAAGACCAATCAAGAAACTAACTAGAGTGAGGTATGGTAGCACATGCACAGATACGCAGCCAGACATATGAGCATGATAAAACATACCTGTGGTGTAAATTTAACTTTTCTGGGAAAAAGATTAAACGGCTTATATCAGTTTAAATGACGCCGAGGTGCTCCCTCAGTGTGAAAAGTAGAAAAATCAATCTGTTAGACGATATCTGGCTAATTTTAACCGAGATCGAATCATTAGAAAGATATAGGAAGGACGAAGTATGCCAACTGATAACTCGGGATTGCTCACAGCTTAGTTTCACGACTCTGAAGAGCATTTCAAATTACAGGAAGAGCTGTCCTGCTTAAACAACAGGAAGAGCTGTGTGGTTCAGTAGCGGTCGTCCACTAGCAACTACGCCAGCTGACGATCAGTATATTGCCCTACATGCCAAAAGGAACATGTGGCAAAAATTTCTAGACATACAGCACAGGCGATTGGACGACCGATATCACGTTTTACCGTGTCCAGGAAGCTGTGGTGGTCTGTTCGCATGACGACCTGTATGGTGTGTACCTTAACGCCTGCTTATAGGAGAAGGCATTTTCTGTAGTACTGGGAATACCAGAATTAAACAGATAATCAATGGGGCTCAGCACTCCTTACGAATGTGACCAAGTTTAGTCTGAGTAGCGATTCTCAACGCATACACATCTGGAGAGAGCGGGGAACCCACAATAACCCCTGCAACATAATCAAAACAGACCGGTTTGTAGGTCGCGGTGTTCTCGTTTGGGGAGGCATCATGCACAGTTATCGTACCGACCTTCATATCTTCGAAGGATGTTCAGTTACCGGGATCCGCTATTAAAACGAGATTCTCTTTCCGTATGTAGGTCTGTTTAGAGACGCCATGGAACGAAGTTCCTTTTCATGAACAAGAGTGCACCAGCTCATCGCACGGTAGCTGCAAAGAGTTGTTGCACAGTGACCGTATTGAACGTATGGATTGACCAGAAAAGTCTCGGGATCTAAATACCATCAAGCATGTATGGAAATTTCAAGGGAGACGTTTAGCTACGTGTAATTTACCACTAGTAACGATTCCGGTGCTCAAATAGCAGTACAAGACGAATGGGATGCAATGCTTCAACAACTGATTAACAGTCTCATACTCAGCATGGCCCGACGATGTGAAACCTGCATAGTAGTCAGGGAAGATCATATCCCCTATTAAAGGCTGGATGTTACTGGCTGGGCACTTGTCGCATGGATGTTTTGGCTTTCGGTCGCATTACGCTCCTTGCTACTTTTTCAATCATGTTTTTACTCGTTATTCTTTTTATATATATATGTATATATATATATTCCACCTGCAACAGAAGTCTGCCATTTAGTGAGCGTGAAGAGGAAGGTATCAGCCTCTCAACAGTAGTCATGTGCGTTTCATGCGTCTATTGAACTGTCTGTGATATGGTGAAATGTCAGACCTGTCAGAGTTCCAAAGAAGAATGATTGTTGGAGAGCGTTTAAGTGGAGCATCGGTTACTAAAGCAGCAAACCTTTGGGGGTTTGCAAGGAGTACAGTCTCAGCTGTTATGACAGCGTACACGAAAGAGGTAAGACGACGTCTTCAAAGCATAACAGTGGTCGAAAGTCAAAGCTTGCTGATAGGGATAGATGGGTGTTGAAGCGCATAGTAGCCCAAAAGCACAAGCAATCATTATCCGAGATAACATTCGAAATGAACAGTCATCTCCAGGACCCTGTTTCAACAAAAACTGCGAAAAGGAACTTCATGCTGCGAACATTTATAGCAGAGTGGCAATTCGTAATCCCTTGGTGACAGCAACGAATACTTTCAAGCGACGCCAAAGGTGCAGAGATCACAAAGGCGGGTCCCCAAAGCATTGGCATGTAATATGGTCAGATGAATCTTCATTTACCCTTTTTTAGACGACCGAACGCGTTTATGCCTGGAGAACGCCCAGAGAAGCGTTTAATCCTGAATGCCTCTAGCCGACTGTGAAGCATGGGGATAGTTCCATTATGGTATGGGGGGGGGGGCGATATCTTGGCACGGTCTTGGACCACTTGTTATTCTGCATGAGAGAATCAAATGCAATCAATATCTAAGCATTCTAGGTGATCATGTCCATCCTTTTGTACAGACTGTATTCGCTGAAGAGTGACCTCTTTTTCAAGATGACAACTCCCCTATCCACACTGCTAGGTGTGTTCAAGCATGGTTCGAAGAGCATGACGATGAAGTTGAACATCTTGCCTGGCCCCCTCAGTCTCCGGACTTGAATATTATTGAACATTTATGGGAATATTTGGAGTCCAAACTTCGTTCCCAATTTTCACCTCCATCCAGCCTTTCAAAATTAGAGACCATTCTGCAGGAGGAATGGTTTAATATTCCTTTAAATATTGTCCATGACCTTTAAGCATCTATCCCACGTCGCATTAAATCTGTACTTCAGTCAAAGGGTGGTCCAAACCCCTATTAATAGAGATTTTCCATTATTTCACAGGTGTTCGTATTATTTTGTCCTCCATCTGTATATATATATATATGTAAGATTGATGAGTAACGATATGCCCCCAGTGACAGCTCTTTTCCACTGACATCACAGAATAGGAAATTTTCAGAGTTAAATGAAAAATATTATACGTATGCTGAAAATATAAAGAAGTGATACACTTACCTGTACAAGATCATTTGAAATTTTCAGGAGTTGGTTTCGTTTAGAGCCACGGATTCCTTCTTCTTGCTGAAGGAGTTTTACCAAAAAAAAGCAATAGACAGGAGTTATTGATGGTTTACATTCTTTGAAAAAAATGAGAGAAGAAAGCTTTATTTTTTTAGATAAAAATTAATTTTGAAATATTTGGTTACTTTGATGAATCTTGTAATGAACACAGGAAAAAATTATTATAAGCGATCAATTTATTCAATTCATTACAGCTATTAACTAAAATTTTATTTATGTTTAAAGGTTGATTGTGATTGTTTATTAACACGTCATTGCGAAGAAAAACGATGACTGTTGGCAACGGACCTCGAAATTTCGAACCTTTGTCTAGAGACAATCAAGACACCTGATATGGCACTTCCTTCTCCTAATTTCCACGCCATGCCAAGGGAGGATTTTGAGCCTCAACAGGTTGAAAGTGAAGAGAGATTTAATGGTGGGCCCTTAGTGGCCTCAGTGCTCAAACTCTCGACTCGACGAAAACATCGCGAGTCAGCGACTCTCCTTTTAAAAAAGAGAATAATTATTACTCTCCAAAGATATTCTTAAAAATCGCGTCATGAAATCTGATGAAGTTTTGACATGCATCTGAACCTATCAATAAATTTTGAAAACTTTTTGAAGAATGTAAACCAAATCAATGATAATGTGTTTGTATTTTCTCAAAAACGAGATGTGCATGAAAAACAAAAATAAACATCACTAGAATTACCAACAGAAATTCTTTTTCAGAAAGTAATAAATTATGTAATCTTTATGAAACGTGATGTGAAAAATAGAGCTAGAAAAAGCTCCATAATAAAATGTTTCAAAAGGAAACAAGTCGTAAGCAGCCGCACACACACAAAATAGCGAAAATTGCATTCATTTATGGAGTTGATTCCACGTCAAAATCTCGATTCTTTAGAAACCCTTGGTGAAGAATAAAAATAAGCATCGTCTTTTTAGTAACAAAGTATAAAATCTTTATTTGCTCCCTTCCTTAATAATTTGAGGAAGATGAAAATCATAGGTTTTTTCGTCGGAAGTATTGTAATCATCTTGCTCCAATCTTCAGAATTGGACGCCACACATGACTCTGTTATTTAAAACACTTTCCTCAGAGATAGAATGAAAACTCAAGAAATCCTAGTTTTGCCAATGATGGTCGTGACTCTCATTCTTTAGTGGAGCTAGTTTGGTTAACAGTTTCAATTCGTCCCTGGGTCAGCCCCTTGCGTAAAAGACTGTTTACTTAGCAGCTCACGTGTTTCAGCATCAAATGGTAGTCACGACTAAGATTTGTGAACTATCTGCTGAGCCTAATGAAACAAGGCCTTTTGCTTTCTAGATTCCGAATATAAAAGAAGGGCATCAGTTTTACTGAATCCTTTACAAATACTGAAACTGTACACAACAGTTATTTATATCTCAGGAGCTTCTTTTTAGATTCCCAGTAAGATCATATATTTACTTTAATAAATAGTGGCGATAAATGAAAATTATTAAAAGTATGATTAATTTTTCTTATCCGAGATAAGTGATTTAATTTTTAATGGGTTACGTAATAAAGACCGTAGTAGCCTAGTAGTTAAAAAGGAAATTGTTTCCATCGGGCTCGATGCTACTAAACTTCAATCGCGTGACAGGTATGATGAGCGTTAAATCAGATCGAGGCTCCTTCCATTGGTGAGATGTGGAAGATTGGAGAGGCAAGTGCCAGCTCAGGTGTCATCACTTGACCGAGGTTCAAAATGACAAGGTTCGTGGACAATATCCATCGTGTTGCTTCTAGGGCGACGTTATATAACAAGCAATCAAAACATTCAATCAGCACTAAAAGTATTTAGGCAATAATTAGCATTTATATTACATGAATATATATATATATATATATATATATATATATATATATATATATATATATGTGTGTGTGTGTGTGTGTGTGTGTGTGTACATATTATTGCGCCTTAATTTTTGTATTGTGTTATTTGTTTTCAACTTAAACGAACTGGTTTCATTCGTAAAAGGAGAGATTCAAGTTAAGAGAAAGCTATCTAACTGAAAAAGGTTCATTTCACAAGTAGAAAGGCTTATGGGACAAAAGACATTAAGAAAATATTTATTCAAAAAGATAAAATATGAAAAGGTGATTACGATTTAATTTCTGAGAAAGTTTACATTTGAAGGTAGATCTCTGCAAGACCAGTTACGTTTAAATCTTTTTTTTGTTGAAATATTCAACCGGTGGGGGAGATTTGGGGAAGATTTCATTAATTTATAAAGACAGAGAAAAAAATTGCATTCACTCACTCACTTGAGAGCAATAAGTTGAATTGGCTAATTAGTGAGCATCCACGATCATCATTTGTAAAACTAACGGCATCATTTTATATTTCTGATTGATTGCTAATACTTAGAAGCAACACGATGTAACTTTGAGTTTCGGATTGTGGCTACATCTGAGCTGATACCTCTACCCACAACTTCCACACCACTCCATGGGAAGGCTTAGAGCATCCACAGATTTGAATTGCATCAATTCCGCTACACGACGGGTCTTTAGTATTATCAGGGCTCGAATCTACGACTTGACGGAAACCAATACGGCCTGAAGCTCGTGACCATGACTACTCGGCTACTCGGCTATATTTGAAAAAAAAATCTACAATGACTCTTTCCGTTTTTAAATGAAGTGCTATAAAACGCTGTTTTACGAACTATACTGAAAGGATTCCATAATATTTAACCCTCAAAATCGAATTGTTCTTTTGAAACCCATCTCTTATCACTCTATTCTACACATTAATAAAAAATTAATTTCTAATTTACAATTTAGTCAACTTCAAGAAAGTAAATTTTGTTTATAATCTCTCTATTAGTATATTAGATATTTCACTAATAGGAATAAAATTGAATCATGGCTGGATTGAATTTGATGGATGACTCTAATACTTCTAAGAATTTTTAAAATAAGAGAAAAGAAAGACACCATACATTTTCATGAAAATTGAAAGTTCACAATTTGCAGCAAAAGGAAAATATTTTTACTAATTTGTCTACTTCTATGAAACGTAGAAAAGTATATTAAATATTTGAAAGAAATTAATTCGTAAACACAACTAGATTTAATCACATTTTAATCAATTATTTCTGAAGAAAGAACTCTTTTAAGAATTCATTTCCATGAATTGATTTCTGCGTGAGAAAAATAAACTGTGAAAAGTCTTATAGAGATGCCCAATTGTATCCAACAATGGAATAAAACTTGCTATTCGAACTTTTGAATACCGATTGATATTCACCTTCCAAATGCACACCATTGATTCCTGGGAGGGGGAACCTCGTTTAAAGAAAATTGGCTTCTACGTTTTCAAAGATATTTGCAACTAGTGATTTCCCTTTCAGAGAAGAATTCATTGCTAAATCTGTTATTCCTTATTATTCAGAAATATTTGGTCGTGATTCTTTTCAATATTATGTAGAAAGATTATCGAACACTAATGAATCCTTGCCCAAATATCTCTTGGTTCTAAAATGCAAAGTTTGTTTTAAAGTATTGATTCTCCTTTCAACGCCCGCTTATTTTGACGCCTTTTCATGTGCATGCTTCGATACTCGTAAGACTCATTTGCCGGTCTTCAACTTTACCGTGTATACCAACTGATCCTTTGAAACCATTGCTGTTAGTAGCAATGGAGAAGCATTGGTATTTTTCTTTACTTTGTTTTGGGCATCAGTAGAGTCATTTAAAAAGGTTTCTTTTACCAGTAGTATCATTCAAAAGAAAAAAGATCTTCGCGAGATACATAGTGATTTCGTGTCTATGAACAAATGACGCACATATGGACGCACTGGGACGTTGTGATTAGGAACATTTTACACTTCTTAATTAAGGAAGCCCATCTCAAAAAACTCTCTTTAAAAAATATTTTGATGAGTCACGACAATACATTGTACATTTTTGTTACTTACTCAAAGCCAAATATTGAAAAAAATTGTTTTGTTAAAAATAATTCGAAGAAAACAAATCGGTAATTTTTGATGAAATGAAGCAAACCTGCAGATGTCGATAAAATGTTATGAAGATTTTTCCTTTTTCAACAGCGTTCGCAAAAAGATTCCCGCGTCACTATTATTGTTAAAAATAATTTTTATTAGAACTGTAAAAATTTTAAATGCAGTGCATCGGTACTAGATGGAGAATTGGTAAAGTATAACTACAAAAGGAGCACGATTTTTTAATTTTTATATAATTTTATAGACCACAAACTGAAGTAAAAAATTGAATTTGAATCTCTCTCTCGCTTTGGTAAACCTTAAAATATTTCGAAATGTTCTAATGTATTTTATAAGTAAGGTTAGTATACAAATTTAAGGTTAATATACTAAGAATGCTAACATAGTTTATGATTGTATTATTGAGAAAATAACCACACCCTTGAAATTTGGGGTATAGATGAATTATGAATTGGAGGTATTTTTTTAAAATTTTCTTTTTCTTCTGGAGGACAAGTTTTATTTTGTCGGAAAAAAATATTATGTTTCGATGATTAAAAATATTACTATTTATCGTTGATTATTTATTTATTTTTCATCATTAAATAACACTTATTCCAAACAATCAAAATTCTAATCAATAAAATATGGAAAAGATTTTTTTTTCAATCTAATAAAATAAAGGGTATCACAAATAAAGTTTTTCATCTCATGTGAATTAAATGAATTTTCAAATGTATTCCCAAACCTTATTCGTCAAATTCATTAATATTTAGCAGATCTTAATAATATTCATTAGTGACAAAAGTGTTATCCTATCTATAAAAAATATGGAACCCCTTTCCTTGGAATCATATTAGCAAATGTTTGTTTCTTTTTAAATGTAATCATTGCATTCCAAATTAAATTGCTTGCTTGAGATTGAATTTCTGATGTATTAAATGTTACGCATCTCGAAAAAATTACATATATAGGATGAAAATCGGTAGATGTGATGGATATATATAGAAAGTGATGCAATGAACATTTCAGAGAAATTTAATGTTTTATTCAGGTGATACAGCTACGTATAGAGAACTATTAAATAAGTCGTTAGCCCTTATGTAAGGCCTTATCCAGTTAATTCGTAGAGTCAGTTAATGTCAAAACATTTCTTTCAAATTGACTCCAGTTGTAATCTCGGATAAATAGAATCTGAAGATGGTTGGAGGCATGTCTTCATCAGACCTTAAAAGTGCTCTATTGGAAAGAGAACCTAGTCCTAGGAAATGTTTCACGAAGCACGAAGATAATGTGTAGGAATCATCCCCCTGTGCAACAAAACCCTATTTCAAAGCAACTCCTCCTACATGTAATGAAATGAATGGCTACAAAACGATGCAGAGCATATCAATAATGAATCATCGTGTTGTAAAGGCACAGTGAATAGATGATTAAATGACATCCCATGTTCTAACTCCCAGTTTCCGGGCTATATGGTTTGTCAGGCTAGCGTACTACTGCTGTTCTTGGTGTCACCAGACTAATCTTCGGTAAATACTGGAGCATAAGTCGGAGTGGGATTCATCACTCAAAGCATTTCAGTGAGAATGAAAAGCTCTATTGCAAAGTATTGATTAGTGTGGTGTAGGGGATAATTAGGTGCAATGGAGCCACGAATTCAGATCCCCTTCAATGAGCCGCCTTTCCAAAGCCCTAGCGTGTCGTTCTGAAAGCCACTCTGATATCGTTTTGACCTCACGTTTTTCGTCCTTTTAAGTAGCTCTGTGATCTTGGAGCCTTTTTCTGTCAACACCGTGAGAAAATCTAAAGGTTATGCGATCGAAAACTCTTCTTGCTTTAGCACATCATCAGTCAAATACTGATATATGATACAATAAGGGAGGCATTAGTAGATTTTAATGGTAAGTGAGTAGATCAAGTTAGATGCAAGAATTTGAATTCCTCCTCTTGCGGATGCTCGCTTATGCAACGCTCTGGAGATATTTATTCATTGGTCGCCAAAATTGTAGCACATTTGGCCATTATCACTTTATATTCAAAAATATTTGCATGCGAAATTTCGTTGAAATCAGATAATTCCCTTTTTAACCAGGGTTATGATACCCCCCTTGAAGTGTATTTCTTGAAGTGTATTCTTTTAAATTTTGCTTTTCCATGACATATGAATTTATTTTATTAATATATAGCCACGGATATTTCTTTCTTGTAATGCTAGTGGGGTTAAATAATCAAATTTCCTTAATTCAACTCCATATTTAAAGTAATTGTGTCAAATAGTAATGCAGCCAAACTCTTATGCCTCTTATTATTTGTTTACATAGTCAAACACAAAATGTAATAATAGTATTTAAATAAAACATATAGAGGCAAATTAAATCTGCAGAACTCTAGAGAATATTATGTTTTTATCAGGATCAGATTGAAGTAAGTTGAATTGTAACTCTTCGTTTTCAATTCGAAGTCGTTATTTCTAAGTCACTACGTGAAAGTCCGAGTCATGGAATTTCACAGAATACAATACAGTCAAATGTGAATCCATTTACTTGTAACCAAGTTATGAATGTTCAATATTACTCAAGTTTACTTTCCTACAAAGCGCTTAAATTCTAGTTTAAGCATGAAAATCATAGTTCTCTCTTACCAACTCACTCGGGTTTAAGTGAGTTTAATCTCAATAGCTGATGGTTAGAGTGGAATTTTCAACTCTCATTAATATAAACTCAATCCAATTGTCACCTTTAGTCTGCTATCGATGCAAGTCGCACTTACTATCATGCGCCATCATTCAATTATTTGTCTCTTATAAATATATCTCCCTAAATCCATTCACTCACTTCTTACATTCAATCTAATCTGTGTATATCACGTTTCATTTTACTGGAAAGGAGTTGGAAATTTAAATAATATCAGAAAGTAAGCTTGATGTTAGTTGGAGGGAAAATTCGCGAAATGCCGAACGTTATAAAATTTAATAGGGACTTAATTGGTAAGTTAATCAAAAACGCCACATTTTGTAATAAAAATTTTCAATATTTACTTAGTTTTATCAGCAAGCTCATACACACCCGTTATTTTGAGGGGGGGGGGAATCTATCACCAACTATTTTATAAATAAGTAAGGATTATGGAAATTTACGGGAATCACAAATTGAGAAGTCCTTTCTGAGTACTTTATTAAAATATTTTAAAGGGGAAAAATCTGACATTAGATCTATCTAACAGCAATTTTTCAGCTACAAATGTATTACTTTAAAATTATTGTAAATCATCTCTAATTGCATCCTGGGTATTCTTAAGGTTTCCAGACTTTAATAAGGAAGATATACAAGCATGCGCAACATTTTAAGGGATTCCTGGAAAACCCCATAATACTCATCGAATTTCCTTTATAGAATTGCCAAAACTTAAGATTAATCAACAAAAAAACAATGAAAATGTAGAAGATAATAATCAGTAAAAAAAGAAAGAATTGGATGGAAATGCCTAGGTAGGAACCTTAAATTTTCATTAAGTTACCCATGATTAAACTCGGAATAGCGGTCATACAGGTGTGATAAGAATCAGAAACTCAACGAACAATTGAAACATGAAAAATATTTCCTTCTTCGGTATCTTTTACATCCTTGAAACAAACCACGAAATTTGACTGGAGCTCTTTGCAAGCTTTGGACAAAAATGTTTTTCTCATAGAGAATCCGAAAAGGAAATGAACATAAGAAAAGCCTTTTTTCTATTTTTCCTTTTACGTTCCATCATAAAACTTGATTTTTCTGTAGAACAATCTTTTGTAGTCAAAACTATAAAAGATTCTAGGAACATAGTTCATTTTCAAAAAATAACTAGACCCTGGATTGATCTTTTTCTTTGAACATACACATAGTAATAAAGAGAAGTTTCCCGAGTAAGAATAATTTTTTCCTCCTAAGCAAAACCCAACAAAGAAAAATACATTGAATCTAACTTGCCTCAAAATTACTTTATTCAAAACGCTCAAATAAGTTAAGTCAATCTAGTTAAAAGTGAAAAATTGGGGGGAAAAAATTACATTTTATCATGTGCGTATGAACTACTTGAAAAAGGTAATTCTATGACAATTCAAGAGGTATAAGTTAAAACTTATTTAAATTTTAATCCTTTGGAAATTTGCTCCTTAATTATTCTTTATATGTGTATTATAGAATAAATAAAGTTATTAAAAAAGTAAGTTATAAATCGACATGTATAGCTCATATAAAAGAAAGTCCGCAGTAATTCTACTAGAAAATTTCTCAAAGTAGGTAGATGTGTCTACATAACATACGATAATAGGATAAAAATTAAGCCATTATTGATGACTACGAAGGTCGAGCGAGAACATAGAGTTGAAACAGCTTTAAGAGAATGCATTAAATGAGAAGTATCAATATTTCAAAACAAATCATGAAAACTGTTATGTGGAGGATACTTGCAAAGCAAAATATAAGAATTTTTAACTTGGACAGAAATCCTTGTTTGGGCATCTGAAAACCATTATTGTATATTAAGTTACAAGTTCTTTAGGTTATGGGGACAACTTAAATTAGTTTTTTTCTTTACGATTTGAAACAAGTATTTAGTCTCCTGAATCCGGCTAAAAGTCATATTTCAATTAAGACTATGAACTCTTAAGCATTATATTGTCCATCTAAGTTATCCCCTGGATATATTTACTTAGGCAAATCTTTGCCTCAGTAATGATTATTTGGATAAAAATAGCCAAAAGATTTCTTGTTCCTCAAATGATTTCTTTCCTCAATATGACTCCCTTTCAGGTATGTCTGATACGTTTAAGATGGAATTGATTGCATATTATATAAGCTGTTTTAAAAATATTTTAATACATATCTCAGCAAGATGTAAGACTTACTTATTTTGTCTTAAGTTTTCTGAATTTTTTGATTTTCAAGAAAAACTTTCAAATATTGAAACTTTATATGCTCAATCGATAAAGTAACAAAACGAGATTTGTTGTAATCTTGTATTTAAATTTTAAATGTATAGAGTTTAATTTTTTTTCTCCAAAAGTAAAGAATGGACCACAAGCATAATCAATTATTTAAGGAATTTTTGACTATGAAATATTTGGGTAATTCAAGCTATTAAAATTCTTAATAGTTCAAATATAAAACAAACAACAGCAAACTGACTTCCTTGTAACAGGTCAATTGAAAAGTACCCGGCCTGACACATAGATGGCACTACTACAATTAAATCCATATGTTTTTTAGTTAGCCCTAACCCTCAAAAGATGCTTGTATAAATTTGACAGCTGTCGGATCATTAGTTTGTGAATTATAGCATTTTGAGTGAAGCAACTTTTGTTATTTTGAAAAAAATGGATAAAAAGGAATTTCGCGTGTTGATAAAATATTGCTTTTTGAAGGGAAAAAATACAGTTGAAGCAAAAACTTGGCTTGATACCGAGTTTCCGGACACTGCCCCAGGAAAATCAACCATCAAGGATTGGTATGCTAAGTTTAGACGAGGTGAAATAAGTACCGAAGACGGTGGACGCCCAAAAGAGGTTGTTACTTACGAAAACATTAAAAAAATCCACAAAATGATTTTGAATGACCGTAAATTGAAATTGAATGAAATAGCAGACACTCTAAAGATATCAACTGTACGTGTACATCATATCATTCACGAATATTTGGGTATGAGAAAGCTCTGTGCAAAGTGGGTGCCGCGCGAGTTCACTTTTGACCAAAAACAACGAGTTGATGATTCGGAGCGGTGTTTGAAGACGATCGAGCGTAATAAACCCGAGTTTCTGCGTCGATATGTGACAATGGATGAAACATGGCTCCATCATTTTACTCCGAAGTCCAATCGACAGTCATCCGAGTGGACTGCACACGATGAACCCGCTCCAAAGCGTGGGAAAACGCAACAGTCGGCTGGCAAGGTTATGGCGTCTGTATTTTGGGATGCGCATGGAATAATTTTCATTGACTACCTTGAAAAAGGAAGGACCATCAACAGCGACTATTACATAGCGTTATTGGACCGTTCGAAGGACGAAATCGCCGAAAAACGGCCGCATTTGAAGAAAAAGGAAGTGCTGCTTCACCAAGACAATGCACCGTGTCACAAGTCAGTGAAAACGATGGTAGAAATCCATGAAATGGACTTCGAATTGCTTCCTCATCCACCGTATTCTCCAGATTTGGCCCCCAGCGACTATTTCCTGTTCTCAGATCTCAAAAGAATGCTCGCTGGGAAGAAATTTTCGTCGAATGAAGAAGTGATCGCCGAAACTGAGGCCTATTTTGAAGCAAAGGACAAATCGTACAACAAAAATGGTATCGAAAAGTTGGAGGGTCGCTATAATCAGTGTATCACCGTTGAAGGGAATTATGTTGAATAAAAAAAACTATTTTTGCCAAAAGAATGTGTTTTACTATGGTAGGCCGGGGACTTTTCAATTGACCTGTTATCTAATGATTTCATCTATAGCTTTCTCTTTTGTAATTGGAAATTCAAATGAACTTATTAATGGTACCTTTCTTTCATTATTTAAGAAATAGTTCTTACTGTTCTTACTATATTTATTTATTTTTAGGTGTTTAACGTAATTATGACTTTAATATGGCAGTAAGAAAGCTAATAATTTCAATAAATAAGTTACTGCAAATGATAAAAGTGCTATAAATTCGTGATAAATCCTTGTTTTATTTTATGTATAAGCAATTTTTCTAATCTGGCTTTGTTAAAATGATAAACACACAATTTTAATGTTCAACAATATAATATTTTCCTAAAAAATCAAAAACTTCATAAAACAGGATAAAAAAAATTTCATAAGATTAACGGGGCAAAATAAACTTCATAAGATTCCTCTGTTTCTGAAATAGGTATTCCTTTTTTTTTTATTATCTCAATCTTATGAAAAATGCAGTTTTTTATTTTTGTGTAAAAAAAGGTCCGACATTTTCAAAATGTATTGAATGCCAAGAGTTTTGACTCCATTACCTTGTATCGCATTTGTAAAAAAGTATATGAATGTAATTCAAATTCTTTTTGACGACACAAATTGCTTTGGAAGAGATTTCTTATTACCCTTATAAATTTCAACATTATCACGTCAGTTGTTTTAATACTGATATGCAAAACACAAAACTTTTTTTTTCTTACAACAAATTTAAATTTTCTGGTTTTTTCCCCTTAAGAATAAAACACAAAAAGCTGATTCAACAGCTCTTGACAATCAACATTTCATTAATGATCCTAATCCCATTTGAATTTTTTAAAATTTAATTCCGTATTTAATATGCAGAAAAGTTTGGCTTTCTTATTTCTGAAATATGTATTAGATTTAGTGCAATATTGTTTGGGAATACCTGATTTTGATGAGAATTTGATCTTTATTGCCAGTCAAAAATGTACTCAGAGAAAAAAGGAAGTACAGCTCATTAAAAGTACTAAATAAATAGAATATAATTTCTAATCATACAAATCAAAACTTTAATATTTCGCATACACTGGCAGAAAATAAAATCAGAACACCAAGAAGTAGTTATGCTAGATTAACGAAATTTGGGAAGCGTGTTTGCACACATTTGTAAGGTGACTTTTATTAATATTTCGCGCTAGATAAATATGAGTTGCTTGACTTGTGCCACTATGAATGTACAAATAAAATTTGCTTCAATTACGTGATGTAAACTTCGTAAACATTATTTTCTTCCAGAATAGGCGTTAGATTTGACGCCTCTGAGAAGAAAGTTTACTGAGTTTAATCGAGGCCATGTAATAGAGTTACGAGAAATTTCCTTTCGCGATATTATAGAAAGACTTGGCAAAAATGTATCATTTGTGCTTGTCGTTTGGCAGTAGTTGTTACGGGAAGGTAATGTCTCAATATGACAGGGCTGCACATGGGGCGAGATGGAAGGCCGCTGTATAAGCCGAAAGTTGTGGTGCATCGTACTGCCCCTGCTGCAGATAATCGAGCTTCTGTTGGCACCAGAATAACACAAGTAACTTTAACAAATCAATTATTTGAGGGACATCTCCAAATCAGACTCTCTGTAACGTTCATGCCACTAACTCAGAATCACTACCATCGGTGATTTCTAGTTAGAGCTTATTAGAGTGGATATCTTTTCAGATGAAAACTAGTTCTATCTCGATGCCAGTGATGGTAGTATGTTGGTTCGAAGGAGGCCTGGTGAGTGGTTGGAACCAAGCTGTCTGGGGCGGAGACACAGTGAACCTACACCATGATTTATGGTCTGGAAATCAATTTCCCATGACAGCAGGAGAACTCCTGTTCTTATCCTAAACACCTTGTCAACAAATTTGTACATCAGACTGATAACTAAAAAGGTTATGCTGCCTTTCATGATCGCTGTTCTAGGAGGCATTTTCCAACAGGATAATTATCGTCTTCATATCGCTTCTGTCTATCAACGGCCTCCACAGAGTGCTGATATGTTGTCTTCGCCTGCGAGATCTTTCTTCCTTCGAGCACGTGTGGAACATTGCTGTTCAACAAATCCAACGTCATCTACAACCAGCGGGGATCGTTGCTGCTTTGACTGATTAAGTACAATAGGCATGTAATTAACTCCATCAATAGAATGACATATGATACATGTACAGGTATTTACATGTATATACATCTATCATAGAAGGACATATGATACATGTACAGGTATTTACATGTATATACATCTATCATAGAAGGACATATGATACATGTACACACCTGACACAATGCATGCACATTTGCAAGCTAGCATTACAAAACCGTACAAAATGAAACACAATTTCACATTTGAAATGGATCTTCTCACGCCTGCTTTAACCTGTAATCTTAAAATTTTGATGAAATACATATGTTACAAAAGCATTGACGAAATTCCACTTCTTAGTGTTCATTTTGCATCAGTGCACATACATTTTTTTGTATATTAAACTATGATGGATCTTTTTAATTCTGTGAAAGTGCAATATGTATAAAGATATGTACCAAAAACAGTTGAAAACAAGTACAAAAAGAATTGTACTTTATAAATAACATAAAATCCCTCATCCGGATAACTTCTCAAAATGTAGAATTAAGGGCACTTTAATTTGGACTCTCTCGTACAGCCATCTGAATACGGTTACGAATACAGTGCCTCTCGTCGCTCTTTTAATTTTAGGAAACAGGCGCTTTTCTGTCATTTCAATTCAATAGCAAAAATTTATTGTGTCCAAAACCAAGTAGCAGATGAATTATAATCAAATTCTGTTCAGCGAACTTTTCATTCTAGTTCAATCAATCGGAGATTCGCTTATGATTGTCAATACCATAGAAATATAATTTATTGAATTTCAAATGTTTTCATTTCATACAAACAAACAGAAATATAAACAATACAATAATAAGAATCTTTTGACTGAGCTATGCACACTTTTCGGAAATCGAAAAACGGGAACCACATGACATATTAATAAAAATTTAGAATCACCTTTTTAAAAAAAGAAATCAATAATTGTTCTTTGAGTTCCCCTAGTAAATTCAATTTTTTACATCTATTGAAATTATTATTATTTTTCTTTGAATCGGTATTTTAGTAAATTAAATAAGTAGCTTTTTGATACCTGTAGCAAGTAGGAAGCTATTGTATTTTTTTAGCGGTTCTCTACTAGTATAGACTGTCATTCCTAATTGGAAGTATTATTAATCTAATTGGACTTTGCTGAGAGGGGAGAATGTGATGGTACACTCTTCATCGAGTCACCGCGACTGACATCTGATAGTGATTATTTATTAACGTGGCACTGAGAAGCAACACGAAGGCTATTGGCGATAGACTTCCTAATCTTGAACCTCGCTCCAGTGAGAAGGATAACATCTGAGCTGGCTCCTCCTCTAAGTTTCCACACCACGCAAAGGGAGGACTTTGAGCCCCGACAGATTTAGCTTGCAGGATGATTTAATGGCGGGTCTTTAGTGGCATCAGAACTTGAATTTACGATTCGACAAAAAATTGCCGGCCGCAAGTCCTCGACCATGACCATGAGGTGCCGAGCCAGTACCCCGGCTGAGATCTACAAGCTATGTCACGAATAGACTCATATGTGTGTGGCACGTTAATTTGAATTAATTCTCTGCACATTGCTTTGTGCTATGTACAACTACTCGGTATTAATTTTCAAATAATTTCTTTCTCTGCCAAATTTTCTTATTTAGACTTCTTTCATACATTCTTTATTCATACATTGAAGAGCCAAAACGTTAATACATCTTTGAGGAATAGAAACAGCAGCATCTTTGAGGATCTTTGAGGAATAGAAACAGCAGCAAACTGACTTTAAGCGCATGCATTCCCCACAGAAGGGTATGAAAAAGATACAAAAAAATGGCAGCTATCATTAGGATTGTTTCATGTCATCATCATACGTAAAGATTGAAATGTAAGAGAATTCGCCAAAGAACAGATGGTCATGGCCCAGCGACTGGGAAGAAGCATTTCGGAAGCGCACAGTGGTTTGCTATTCGTGTACTGCTGTATGTTAGTACCTACGGGAAGGTGGATTACTGACGGCGATGCAAGCAGTAGGAGAATAGGTGTTGGCCGTTCACACGATATCAAAGACCATGACTGCTGTCACGATTTGTCAAAACGCAATCCGTGCCATTTCATTGCTTACTTGACCACAGATGGAGGACAAAGCAAAAAAGTTTCGGAGTTCTGCGGAAACTGTTAGATTTGGGATTCCGCTGCCTCAGGTCCTACAAGGTTCCGTTGTAGATATCATCATGCTTTCCGCTTGCAGTGGCTCACTTATAGTTTGGAGAGTGTTCACATCGTCTGTCCTGTGATGGCTATAGATAGTACCATGAAATATATAGACTACATTAATGTCATTACGGTCCAGGTACATCCGTTTATGATATTTGTTCCCCCAAACAGTGATGGAATATTCTTACACTACAATGACCCCTACCACAAGGCCATGATTGTGTCCAATTGAATTCAAGAGAATTACTCAGAATTCTTGTCCAGGTTTCTTAATTCTCCAGATCTTAATTCAATAATACACTAGTGGGATGTCATGGGAAGGCTTATCTGAAATCATGATCTACTACCTCGTAATTTACGTGACCTGACGAACTGATGCTTGGACATATGGTGAAAATACACCAAAAGTAAGTGGTGTTCAAGACCACCTACATTGATGCTGTTGAGCGATCTAAAAGGGCTAACAAGGTCTTAGGTAGGTGATCCTATTGTTTGGACTCTTCAGTGCATTTGAGAGATCTGTTGGTAATCTCACTTAGTCAAACTGAGTATTATGATTACTCCATAAGAGGTAAACAACTTTTAAAAATGTCATTTCTAAGACAGAAAAATAATGAACCGATATTTTAAGAGAAATCTGCAAAGTAAAGAATATTAAAGATATATTTACAAATCAAAATATCAATAGTATGTTAAATTTAATCGTACAGAAGTCATTCAACTTGAAAATTTTCAAACATTTTGGTAACAAGAAAAAATTTACTGACTTCTTTTCCATAATTACACAAAATATTATATCTTTAATAAACGTAAAATTACTCAACAAATTAATATTTAACACAACAATATATATTAATTCTTTTTAAAAAATGAAACATTGTTAAATATTCTTATTCTGGGACTAGTGCAAAGCAAACTGACTACTTTCATTTTAAGCAAATATAAAAAGATGCTCCATCTAAAGCAGTGAGTTTAAAATCAGGGAAAGGAATAAAAAAAGGCAATTCACAGGGGTTATCTGAAAATAAATTATTCCAATTTTACCTCAAGTACTTTGACTCAACAAATTGCACTTTTAAGAAAACACAACTTTCACATTAAATTAAATTGTGTTAATTAAATTAATCAGAACTTCAGAAAGTAAAAGTTTACTAATAGCTTAAAATTTCCTAACTGGAATTGATCTGTGAGCTACTCCTTGTAAAATTAGTCTCCTAATTCTGAACATTATAGATATTTTTTTCCATTTAGTTTTCAGTACCGGATTTGTTTCAAGGAAAAATGACTTAAGAAATGGCAAAAGTATGAACATTTAGTAGAAGAAATAATGATCTATGCGGAACCTTCAATTTTGACCCACAACGGTTTTACTTAAGCCAAGAAAAACAGAAACTAGTAAAGGGAATTTTTGACAGACGCTAGAGGCGAGAAAGGCCCCATGCCGTTGCTGTTGACAAGTGAGTGCAGGTTCGGCGCCGTTAATTAAAGGTTACTGTCTCGACTCTCAACGGGTAGTCCGCGCTCTTTAAACCTTTCCCTGCCAGACGAAGGAGACTAAATTAATCGATCGCAGGTCACTTCCCCCCAAAAGTACGCTTCTTATTGCCTTATTAAATAACTAACCTTACACATATCTCGGTAAAGTTTATGACCTGTAAAGACAATGTAAAAGAAATGATGAGCATTTGAATAAAGTTTCGTCATTTGAATCTTTAGGTATATTGCCTTTGCGTTCTTCTATAATTGAATATAGTACAGTATATTGAAAGAGGTGTATTTAAAATGAATGTCCAAAAATGTCAAAAACGACACAAAATATCGGGATTTCTTGTTTTATCACAGTGTTAATGTTTGTTTCTTGTGAAGGAAAATATCTTTAACTCTCAGATAGTTGCCTTAAGAAATCAGTTTTTACATAAACAACTATTGCTATAATTTTAAGATTATATAAATGATATTCAGTTCAAATAATACGGTTTTGTGTATGTGTGCTTACAATTTTATTTACCGTTCACTTAATCATATTTAAAGCACAAATTCAATATATTAAATTTTATTCTATTTTCTAGTAATGATTGAAATTTGCAATCCAGAAGTGATTCGGAAAACTTTCGAATGGGGTTTATCTTCATCATTCAGAATCTGGGGTTTTATTCAAGTCCATGTGCTTTGAAGTTTCGAGGGAGGGTAAGCACGCTTTATACCCCATGAATGAATCGAAGCACCAATTATCAAATTGAAATTCCATCCACGCGATTCTTCTGATTCTTTCATTGCTTACGAATGATTGATAGGATATAGGCTGATTCAAAGAATTATATGGATAAAAATACTTTGTATATTATTGTTTGTTTCACTAATGACAAAATGAAAGTCTATTTGCTTTTTTTCGCCTGATATAGAGCATTTCTATTCATAGTGATGATGCGTTTCATAACTATTCAGTTGTAGTTAAACATTTCACACATTGTTATAAATTTTGGACTTTTGAAAAGGATTCTTTGCGACCAAATAAATTTTTATTTCTAAAACACTGAGGATTGATATTTTGTTTTACACAACATGAGAGTTTATTTAACATTAACTGAATATCATCTAGGTCAATCGTGTTATTTTTTAGGGGGGAGGCGAAATGGAATATAAAAGAAGTGTACAGAAAAACTGCATATATATATATATATATATATATATATATATATATATATA
>BMAW01063481.1:75958-102319 GCA_019974015.1 Nephila pilipes | reverse complement strand
TCTACACTCTTAAACAGCAAATACTGTTACACACACACACACACATATATATATATATCTTCCAAATTTAAAATGCTTTTATACTTTTAAAAGTTCTTTTCCAAATAAGAGTTTGTATTTGTGTGTGTTTTGTAAACAATATTTGCTGTTTTCATACACGTAGTAAGTTGTATGCATGCAAAAAATTATGCTCCTTTTGATATATTTTTTAAATAACATTTTTGCTTAATAGCTCTTTTGGCTTTTGTTTTTAAAATTTTAATTAGGCATGCATTAGGTTCTTATTTCTTATTAAACTTATCTTTAATGTTTTTGAGTTTTTTAAGATTGTTTTCAGTTGTATTTTTAGTTTTACAATCTTTTAAATTATTTATTTTTTTGATGGGATAGTTTGGACAATAACTCCAGAATAACTCAGCCTAACAGTTAAAAGCGTGCTTAAATTTTAAATATAATATTTTTAAATTTTTCCTTCAAATTTTTCATTAACTACAACATTTTTTTTATATTTCTGGTTTTTGTCTACTTATTTTAATTTATTTTCTTGTGATTTTTTTTTTTTTTTTTTTTAATTTTTTATTTAAATTTGTTCAATGCATTAAGATTAACTTTTTAATTTGCAATTCTTATTCTTCTATTTTTGGTTTGGTTAATGTTTTTTTTCCTTAATATTTCAATTGGGATTTTTACACATTTTTAATCACATAAAGACACACACACATTCATATATATATATATTATAAGAATTTTTAACCAAAGATAATTTTTTGATAACTGCAAAAAGTATAAATATCCAATTAATTTTTTAAAAACACATTTACAGCTCCATAAATATATTATTGATTGATTATCGGTTATTTCGCTTAAACTATAAGAATATTGTATTGAAATTTCAATATTAAAATAAGTTAGTGTATTAAGTTTCTCACTAAAATAAACTTCCTTTTAGTCAACAGATGGTGAAACTAATTTTTTTTATAAAAAAAACTTTAGGAACTATTATTTTTGTACTTTATATTACAATAAAAAATTTGCGATATTCTATACAGCTTGATTAATGGACACAATTATGATAATTTATGATTGGCTTAGACTACGATTATTCATTAAAAGTTAGGATAATCTTGTTTATATTAATAATTTATTTATATTATTTCGGTTATTTTCGAAGTTTTGATTATTTGCAGCGCATTACATTTTTTAAATGTTCAGTCAGAATTAAGTAAGTTTTCTTCATTTTTTCTAATTCAATTTTAGGAACTGTTTGTATCTTAGTTCAAATAACTATAGAGTATTAAGCATTTTACATTAAAGTAGTTTGCTTATTAGTATGATTTGGATCCGTGACACATATTCGTACACCTATGCTCGATGAAATTCAGATAAAGTGAGTGAGCTGGCCACGACATGAGTAAGATTTTTTCAGTTTTAAGGAAGTCGTTAATCAGACTAGCACGTTGAGAAGGTTCATTATCTTCCATAAACATAAAGTCAGGATAGAAAGTATCTCGAAACAGAACTTTCGGCTCAAGAGCTTCACCTGCGTATATTTTAGGGGTCATAAACCCCATCCCAAATATATGCCGGTCGGTTTGGCTGTCCAGAGTGATGCATGCCCACACTATGACTTCCCTTGACGGAAAACAATATCATTCCATGACATTTCTCGGAGGAAAACGAGTTCCTGTCGTATCGTTAGCTGAAAAGAATTAGTGTTCAGACTGAAGGGATATTCGTCACTGAACAACATACTGGCCCACTGTCATGAAATCCAGTAATGATTTCACGACAATGTGTCAAATTCCGCTTTAAGCGAGGGCGTTTAGGCGTAATTGTGAGGGGCATGCAAACTGCTGGTTGTACGAAATAGAGACCAATATGAATGATACTCCAGTGAACAATTAGTCTGGTAACTCGGGCTCCAGTAGCGCCTATGAACACTGAACCCAGTTCTCTGGCACATCTATCCCCCGTACACAGTGCAGTTATTGCCAGATTTCGGCCTTGGTGAATGGTTGTGACTCTTGGCCTACCTAGTCTTGGTCACCGGTTAACATTTCCAGCACTCTGAAACCTATATCACAGTCTTGATATCATACACTGATGCATATTCAGAATTCGAGAGACTTCGGTTTGCAATCGTTCGCATTCGATCATTCCAACGATTCTTCCTTTCGAAAACATGCCATTTTCGTGTCATCCTTCTTTATGTTTAATTCTTAACAACGTCTGTTTTCCGACATGCGCAGGTGTTTTGCACATGAAGAGTTCGACTGAAATATTTTGCATAAAAATGAAATATTACTTTGAACAGATGGTTCTCAACAAGTGTTATTTGGAACCCATTCAGAAATATTTACTTACATTTTTATTTTATATATATTTACTTGCATTTAATAAATTATGCTTAACTTTTGGATACTAGTGTATATTATGAAACATAAATGGTAAGAAACAAATGAAACATATTCATCAAGAAAAGTTCAGCAAAAATTATTCTTACAGTGCGATGTATTAAATAAGCTTAGACATGAAAATATTGAAATTCTTGAAATGGAAATAAAAGTAACTGTTGCGGTCTCTGACCTTGGTCAGACAATATATATACCCTGGTTGACAGTTGCTAAGGATGAATCTCAAAATGAGCTGTAGAAAAATAGAACAGGGTTGGACGCAAACCATAAAATATTGTTGCTGCACTATTCGGATATTAAAACAAATAATATTTAATGTCTTTGAAAACATAGGAGTTTATGAAACATCTATGAACATCAGATGAACACATACTCAGCTGATGCTGTGTATAGAATAATGCAAAAATACATATAAATGACAGCAGAGACTTTTGTTAAGAGCATTAGTACAGGGAATGTCTTGCTTGAAATGCAATGTAAAACTCCAAACGTCGTGTCATACTTTCTCAACAACATAGAGCAGCTAGGAAAGCAATTTATTCCACTTCTTTATAAGAGAATGGAAGAGGTTATTCTGGTTTGTTGGAGGATACTATTTTCAACAAGCAAGTCGCTTACCCAACACATCACAAATATTTTTAAAAGAGTTTGAATCTGGAGAACATGCTAGCTTTATGAGCGTTGAATACCTCCGCTCTCTAGACATTCCTTAACAGTGATTGATGGATGACATGGTGCGTCGTCTTCCATGAAAATAAATTTATCACCGATCACACCACAGAAAAGGTGATCTAGAGACAGTATTCTCATATACGAGTACATGTAAGGACATGCTGCCGATGATCATAATACTTGTACATACCATGATCAAGGACGTCTTAAAGCATGGGCCCGGGCCCAGGGCCTCGTCATTGAGGGGGCCTTTTCTTGTTCTCTACTCGGTCTCAAAAAGATCATGATCAGAATAATTTTAAGCGTCAAATGTTGCTCCAGGACATGACTGGTTGAAGACCGTTACTTCTATACTAAATATTTCTATTTACAATGTTTGCTGAAAATCAGGAGAAATATTAGTTTTATTTCTAAAGCGAGATATTTCAAATTTATCGATAAAAATGCTGGTGTGGGAAGGACCGTCACAGACATAACAAACACTCCTTCCAGCGAACTTTTCTTTATTTGCATACATGAGTTAAGGGTCGCTCATGAATGGACAAGAGATACACTTAAGCCTCCAACAGAAGTGACAAAAAAACATTCTCTATTTTATGACAGGCGTCAGGGCTAATAAAAAGAGGGTTGAAATGACCCTGAAACAAATTGCGCTTTTTCGATCAAACGAGTAGCCTACAGCTCTTAATCAGCAATTCCTTCCTTTAAATTTAATTTCTTTGAAATAGCAAAAGGTAATTGTACTTTTATTTTTGAATTGTATTTCTTTTAAATTTAAGACAATATACAAATATTTATATCGTATTAAAAAAGTAAAATAATATGCAATAGTATTTGCTTTTTTTACAGAGAGTCATAAAAATAATACCCAGTTTAAAAAAAATTTCTCTTTTTTTTTGTAAATTTTCTCTCTTTCCCTCTGAACAACATGAAATAATCTCTTAATTGTTTTTAAAATTATGTATAAATATTTCAATGGACTCTTTAGAATATTTTTGTATTGATTAATATGCATAATCCTTCCTTATATATAATCATTCATAATATATAATCCTTCGTTTTGAATGCACTATGATCTTCCAAAAAGAATTTCGATGTATATTGTAATTCAGAGAAATATTTTTATTTGTTTCTAATATGGAAAGCGTTATATTGCTCATTTAAAAATTCAAATGACAGGTTTTTTTTTATTATTATTGAAACCCAAATAAAAAAGAACATTCATAAAACAAATATATTACATTACTACAGATTGTAGTAATGTAATATAAATGTAGAAAAACAATCATATAACAGGAATCCTAGAGTATGATTTGATAATTAGATAAATAAATGTCTGTACGATAATTTAAAGTTTTAAGAATAAACGTCAAAAATGGAGAAATTCTCGTCCAACACAGTACAAAATAAGAGATTTTTAGTCTATAAGATCCCTCACTAGAAATTTTCTATTTGCTTGCGTATGTTTAATCAGATTTTCCTGCAGAAATTGAAATTTATTAAATATACTTTAACTTTAGTTCTTATACTTTAAAATTTATAATGTATTTCTACTTTATCACTTATCAATACTTTGTTATTTATTATTACTTTATCACATATTAGTATAAAATACTTTTAATGAAAATTATTTATTTAAGTATAATTCTCCTAATTAATAATTTATGTAATAATGTTCTTTAATTCTTAGAATCTATAACTTCTTTTTTATCATAATTTTTTTTTCTCGTTTGATAAGTTAATAACAAGTATATATACATATTTCGTATAATTATAAAAATAAATTTTTCTGAGAACTTTTAAGATAATCTAAATATTATGTAAGACAATACACTATAGAAACTTAAAAACATATCATTTCCAATAAAATAGTTTACTCAATATTTTCTTAGATATGATTTTAGATTCGGAATTTAAAAAAATATTTAAGGAATTCTAATAATTAACTGTATGTAATAAAACTAATGTAGATTTATATTCGTATATAGTAGTTACATATGTATGTCTGCATTATAATGATAATCTGAAATATTATATTTTGTGCATTAATAATAATAATAATGAAATAATCATATTATGAAAATAGGAAAATTTTATACAAGGAGTATTAACAGCGAGTTTTCTCCCCCCCCCGAACAGAACAAAAAGGAAAAAAGCGAAATGTTGCACATAGTTATGAGCATATTACGTGAAATATGGCATAACGATTTTTAGAACATTGTATTTATTTATTTATTTATTATAAGTAGAAAAATAACAATTCTTTTTCGAATAAATGCTCCTTAAAATGCGTTATTTTAAAAAAAAATATCTTAGTTATTTTTTAGGATATTAATAAAAGGGGAGCCATCATTTACTGAATCATTAATAATTTTTCTGCATATTATCTCGTACCGGTTTTAAAGTGAATTCTCTATAACTGGTTATTTATTTTAAATTTTACTTGTTATTTATTTTTACTTGCTTTTTTTTTTTTTTTGATAACTAATCATTTTGTTTTAAAACTTCACTCATACTGAAAATGGGTACTTTAATATTGAGATAAAATAACATTTCCCTCAGTGTTTGTAGAGGTCAAAATTACGACAATGCCTCGAATATGTTTGGGAAATATTCAGGATTGCAAGCCCGACTTCATGGGAAAAAAAAAAAAACCGCTATATTCGTACCATGTGTAGAACGTTCTTTGAATTTAATTGGCATTCAAGCAATATAATGTAACAATTTACTTTGATTTTGTCCAAAATCTTTATAATTTTTTCTCATCGTCAAACCATCGTTGGAATATACTAATATTTAATTTGAGCTGTGATAAAAATAAAAATTTTCTGAAAAACTTACCAAAAACATGTTGACCAGTACGCGCAGATACATTTAAAGCTTTAAGCTCCGGATATTCAGAAATTGTCATGAGTCTGGATTGTTTAATTAATGATGAATTACTCTTAATGATATATATATAAACCAAAAGAGAATCTTTTGACTACTATGAGCCATAATACGTGGTATAAAGGAGTATCAAAGTGTTCACTAGCGTGTAAGACAACGCAGGGTTAGGGTAACGTTTCTTGAAGGAAATAGAAACACCGACACAACGTTTGAAAACAGCCACAGCCAGAAATTTAAAATAGGATCCTTTTTACCAATAATCGATTCTTTAATTTGCAATATGCAAACGCGTGGTAAAAAATATGAGGAGCTTTTTGAAATGTTTGGATTTTTTAAAAATACTTCTAATTTGGATAAGACAGAAATTAAAATAGCATGCGAGAAAATATCGAAATTTTACGATAAAGACATTAATGGAGGAACTGAACTTGGAATGTCAACATTTCAGGTCAAATATGATCATTGATGGCGAAAAGCTGAAGAAAAAGCAAAGAGAAGAAAAGGAAAAAAGAAGGATTAATAAAAAAATATAATTCTGTAAATGCAGATGAAGATGAAGAACAGCTGTTGTATAAGGGGACTGGAATTGGGATCAACACATTCTTTACATACATGTATAATGAAAAACTATTCAAAGTGTTTCCCAGTATTGAAATAATAATGAAAACTCTTCTTATCAATTATGTTTATTAAAGCGAGTGAGCTTTCACTTTCAACTAAAACTGGTCAAAAATTAATTGAGAACTCGTATAACTCAATCACGTTTCAATAATTTTGACTTGAAGACATTGAAAATAAAATATTATTAACAATTCATTTTGAAAACATAATTAATGATGTTTCGAAAATAAATGGAGAAAACGAATATTCACATAAAACCTAATTTTCTATGGATTGCTTTTATTGACCTGTACATGTATGTAAACCAAATTAGATTAAAGGGTCACATGTTGGGCCTATTTTTTCATAAAGGCCCAGGGCCTCAAGAAGTCTTAAGACATCCCTGACCATGATACTACACATAGTATATCAGTCTCTTTCTGGATATTTTCTTGGCAGTGTGTTGCGAAACTCTCCCACTAGATCAGTTCGCATCTAAATCCGATTGTAGACTGAACCTACTCTCATCAGAGAATAGAATATGCATGCACATTCCTGGTCGTTCAAATTTCTAAACTCACGATACCATTGCAACAGGACTCTACGTTGCAGTTAGATCATAAGTAATAAGCAGAGTAAACCGCGGGGCGGAAGTGACGTCATACTCCCCGTCCCTTTCTTGACACGTTGGTCTGGATATATTGATAAGAATATCATGTGTACCTACTGTATTGATAAGGAACCCTACCCCGTTATCTTTAGGATTGCTATATGCGGAGCGATAAGCTCGTTGTGTTGATATATAAGATCTATTCTAGATAAATGAATATAATTGGAATAAATAAATCAAAAGTATTTTTTTTACTCAAGATAAATTAAAAATTTCTTTTTTTACACAAGTTAGAAGAAATGTATTTTGAATAAATGATTCACTTTTCCGTGCGAAGTTGTTGAATTGGATATTATTATTTAATATAGTTTTTTTCATTTGAATGAACAGAACGAATATATTTTAATCTGAATTAATTGGAAGATATTTTTTTGATTTTTTCGCATAAGGCTTAGGAATTGGATATTATTATTTTATCCACTTTCTTTTCATTTGAAGGAACTGAATGAATATATTTTGAAGGAATTAGTTGAAAACAATTTTTTTTCTTCTTATTATATCTTACATAAAGTTACTTGTACTTGTTTAAGTATTAGCTGGACGAAGTTCAAAACTTTTACATATGCGTATATTGTATGGTATCGAAATAATTAGTATTTTTATAACTGAAAAGAAAATCTTTTTTTAAGCAACGGGTTATTTATTTTATTTATTTTGCAATTATTTTTTCTTAATGTTAGAAAAATAAGAATAAAAAAAAATTAATACAACTTTTAAAATAAAATGTTAAACAGTTTTAATGTTAGAAAAATAAATTTTCAAAAACGGAATATTTTTTCTTAATGTTAGAAAAATAAAAAAAAAAAATTAGTATAACTTTTGAAATAAAAAATAAATCATTTTATTTTAATATAAGAAAATAAAATTTTTAAACTATAAAATTTTTTCTTATTGTTAGAAAATAAAAATATATATTAAACTTAACAGTTTTAATACTAGAATGTAAGAAATTAAACTTAACGTCTTTTTTATAATTAGATAAATTTTTATATCATAATATTTTTAAGTAGAAAATACATTTTTAATATTATAGAATATTTTAAACATATCATGTTTCATGTTAGAAAAATAAAAATATTTTAAATATAATTTTTTTGAAAAAGCGATAAATATCAAAAAAAAAAAAAATTTCAAAAATATATTTCAGACAAATTCAAGAATAAATTATTTTTACTTAAAAACTTAAAAGAAAACCTATCCATAATTTTATAACCACACAACAGCGTACTTCGAATAGAGCAGAAACGATCATTACATACAAGTCAAAAGTACATTACTTACTCGTTTGATAGTACTGTTTGAGTAATTTTTTTTGAAGAATATGTTAATTTTATCAAAAGAGATTGTAGAAACATGAATTGTCTTTTAAAATAACGTGTTTTGGTTAAATAGCGATTTTTCTCTAATTAAATACTAATAATTAAATGTTACAAAAATTAAAATGTAATTAGTATTATTCAACAAAAAATTAATCATCATATTTTGTTACACATAGTTAAAATATTACATTGTGAGTTATTTATTTGAATTCCAATGCATACTTCAAAACTTACTGCTTGCATACGTACGAGTATTAAATACATAAGAGTAGAAATATCGTATGTTTTTTGTTTTTACCTTTTAAATATTGAACAGCAATCCAAAAAAAAAAAAAAAAAATTTTTTAAAGTTCCTCACGTGTTTTCATATCTCCTCCAACGTTTACCCATAGTAAGAAATTTTAACTCAACATGCCTTCAGGATCCAAAGATTAGATAACAAGTGTCATCATGGTAGTCATATTACTAAATTATTATTTAAATAAAACTAAAAGTAATTAAGTAAATTAATAATAATAATAATAATAAGCATATAGTAAAAAAAAAGTGTTTATATAAAGCCTATGTAATATATCAAAACAGAAAAATATTAAGAAATTGTAAGACAAAGTACCAAAATTTTATAGAAAATAGTATAATCATTACAGTGTTTTGTAAAATGTTGAAAGATAAAGAAATTATGTTCAGGCAATGTTAGCACCTATTTTCAAAAATTTTGAGTTAAAGGCAGATGGAAAGAAAATAATCATTCGTTAGCATACATTTTACGCTAAAAATAGCTAATATTTACCATTATTGTTCAAAGTTTCAAACAATTTCTTCTATACATTAGTAAAAATGTAGTTAGAAATTTTGGAAAAATGTTGCGTATTAGCTTGTTGGTTTCAAAGAATGTAGTCAAATTCATAGAGTAAGAATTTGACTTAAAATTATTTTCCTATTCATGTAAAATTTATTTTGAAATTCTAACTTGATATTCAAAATCAGCAGTATTCTAAGTAATTTTTTTATCAACTAATTGTTAATCAATGTAATTGTTTTATAATTTTAGATGTTCTAAATTAAGAAAAACAAACTAATTTATTCAGAATATATTAATCCAAATAATGCATTTAATTAAACTAAGTAATATCCGATCCCACTACTTTGAGGGTAAGGACAGGAACCTAGTATTAATTCCCCCCCTCAATTTATTCAGATTGTATTAGTAACATTTACTTTAAGTTGTGTAAAACCTTTTAATTTATCTTGAATATAAACACAACTAGCTTGTTCATATGCAGATAACATTCCAGTAAGATTAAAATACGTCTGGCCAAACTTAAGGCTCTGTAAAAATATGCATTGCACAAAGCGATAAGTTGAATAAGCAGGGATTTCATGGGGTTTCTTTGTTCAGGGTTCACACAAAAAGTATTGCTAGAAATAAAAATCTAACTTGATAGTTAGCTGTATTAACATTATAAAAAAATAAATTTATTATTCGACACAAGTACTAGAGTTTGATGCTTTCATATTAAATCCAGTTTTTAGGTGGTTAGTTCAAGTGCTAAGAAAAATTACGAAAATAAAGAATTCAAATCGTCATATACGAAATAGACAGCATGAACCAGTGATTTTCGCATAAGTTTTTCAGAAAGATATTATATATTTTAATAAGTACAAAAAAAGAAAATGATAACCTTAAATAATATAGTCTGACTTCTATTGTTAAATTTATTTTCGATTCAGAAAATGTATTAACTTGCTCATTATTTAAGTCTTAAGAATGAATAATACAAGTGTGGAAACTATGTAAATGTTTTTTATAAGCAATAATAAGGATATAGTAAAAATAATATAATACATCTAAACAGCAAAATATTCAGATATTTAGAAATTGTAAGGCAAAGCTTTGAAAAAAATCTTGGGTAGAATAGTGCATTCATTACAGAGTTTTTCTAAAATGACAAATTATAAAGTAATAATGCTTACATAAGAAGGTAAAAGTTCACAATGAATTCCAATATCTTTATGTTAAGAGCAGTTTCTTTTCAGTTGTAAAAATAATAATAATTTCGGTATCATAAATTTTGTGCGAAAAATAGCTAATATTTATCGTTATTGTTCAAAGCTTAAATCAATTTTTCTGTTCATCAGAAAATTTATAATGTAATGTTTCGAATAAGATTAATACAACATATTTAATGTTAGTTTCATATAATTTAATCAAAACTCATTGGTTACAAAAAGAAAAAGTCTTACATTTATTTTACCTATCCATATAAAATTCGTTTAGAAAAGAATTGTTTGTAGAAATTCTAACTTAATGGTTTTTCAAATACTAACAGTATATTTTGAATAACCTTACTGCAGATCAATGTAATTATTTCATAATTTAGGATTTTTACACTAAATAAATCAATCTAAATTTAATCGGAATATATTAATTCATTTAACTAAACGTTGTTAGAAAAAGAATGCATACATGAAAAAAATTAACTTGAGCTATTACAATATAAAAAATAAACTTGTGGAATGTTAAAAAAGATTGTTAGACTTTAAAGAAGTGAGTTTTTCGAAAAATCTAAATATGCATGTGTGTGTGTGTGATAAAGAAAAAATAATTAAAGAAGTTATCATTAAATAATTATTATAATAAAAAAAAAGTTGTAGTTGAATCATTTTAAAAATAAATCGATTAAATATTTCAAAGATTTCATATTCAAAAGAGGTTTAACTCGTTTACCTATTCAGATAATGTATAATATTTGTTAGAAAAAAAATGTGTGTGTAAAAATTCCAACTTGATATTTCCAGATATTAATGGTAAAAAATAATTTTTTCCTAATAAACTTACTGATGATCGAATGTAATTATTTCATAATTTAAGGTTTTTTATACTAAACACAAATCAATCGGAATATATTAATTCATTGAACAAAATAAAAATGCAGTTAAAAATATATATGCATAAGAGAAAAAAATAAGCTAACTGAATATTTCTATAATTTCAAACTAAACATGATTGTATCAGTCTTCAAAGAATCAAGTTAAACTCAATGGGTAAGAATCAGATGTTAAATTTCATTTCCTGTTCATGTAAAAATGTATTTCTTATAGTATATTCATTTGAATTTTATTAAAATGTTAAGATATATAATAACAATGTTTACTCCAGGAGGTAAAATTACAAAATAAATAAAATAAAATCAATAACCCGTTGTTTAAAAAAAGATTTTCTTTTCAGTTATAAAAATACTAATTATTTCGATACCATACAATATACGCATATGTAAAAGTTTTGAACTTCGTCCAGCTAATACTTAAACAAGTACAAGTAACTTTATGTAAGATATAATAAGAAGAAAAAAAATTGTTTTCAACTAATTCCTTCAAAATATATTCATTCAGTTCCTTCAAATGAAAAGAAAGTGGATAAAATAATAATATCCAATTCCTAAGCCTTATGCGAAAAAATCAAAAAAATATCTTCCAATTAATTCAGATTAAAATATATTCGTTCTGTTCATTCAAATGAAAAAAACTATATTAAATAATAATATCCAATTCAACAACTTCGCACGGAAAAGTGAATCATTTATTCAAAATACATTTCTTTTAACTTGTGTAAAAAAAAAAAAAATAATTAATTTATCTTGAGTAAAAAAACACTTAATTTATTTATTCCAATTATATTCATTTACCTAGAATAGAATTTATGTGTTATATCAACACATATCGCTCCGCATATAACAATCCTAAAGATAACGGGGTGGGGTTCCTTATCGATACAGTAGGTACACATGATAACCTTATCAATATATCCAGACCAACGCGTCAAGAAAGGGACGGGGAGTATGACGTCACTTCCGCCCCGCGGTTTATGCTGCTTACTACTACTATCGTAACATAAACAAAAAATGTTTGAAGATTCACAGTACTCCCTTTCTCAAATGTCTAGCTACAATTTTTTACAACTTTCCTGTGGCAGAAAAATACTCATTTGTTTCCGTCTGATCTGTAGTGCTTCGTTTCCTTTTTGTTGATATGACAGTGAACCTGTCTTTTGCTGGCATCTTAATTTTCCTACGACATTCTGCGTGACACACAATGCAGTAGTTTTAAAGGTTTTCCACATTCGCGAAAGAACGCTACGGACAATATTGAACTCTCTGGAGAGATCTCTTATTTTTCACCCTTTTATAGTCTTTCGAATAATACGGATACGTCTAAAATCCCAAAAGTGATATCGGGAAGATATACCGAAAACTTCGAATTCGTCAATTAATTATTTCCCGTCAAACTTTTGCTTTTAAAATAGCTCTCCACTGCATGATATCCTCTAAATCTCTTATCGGTGCTATCACGTGAGGAACAAACGTGGAAAAGAAAATTTGCATACCCTCTCCTCTTCTGTCTGCGACTACATCCTGTTCTTATTCTAATATTCTACATTTTGCATCCTATCATCCGTCCTTAGCAATTGTGCACAAATGTAGATAATTTCAAAGCAATCGTGAACGATGTTCATTTACAGGTTTTTAAAATTACATAGTAAAAAGAAGTTCATACTCTCAAGAAAATCTTGTTTAAAAAAAACTCCGCATTCGAAAATTCCTTAAAAATCCATGAGAGTTTTGCTTTTCTCACGCAGGGAAACATGGTTTAGGTACGACTTACCAGTAGAAATTTATTTATTTTCTATTTATATCATCGTTAGGATACTAGCACAAAGGTGAATTTACAATGAGTGAGAAATGTGCAGAATAAATCGCAAGCAGCTGTGATGGTCATTTGGAAAATCAATTTGGACTCTTAGAATTGGCGCACTGCTTTGCTTATGAATCCGGCATTTCTTTATATTTTAAAGAACTCATTGCGTTTAATATTTAACCGTGATATATATATATATATTGAAAGGTTGGGGACATAATAAGAAAGGTTGTGAGTGAAAGATTCACAACATAGAAATATCCAACCACTTGAATGTTAATTAATGACTGGGATGATTTGAATATTTTACACTCGCACAAAATTATATAATCTAATCTGCGAATTATTACAATCCTGTTCATGTTTTGTTGATCTACATGGAAAAGGTGAAGTAATACACAAGTACTAAGGGAAAAAAATAAATACAGATAATTGAAAATGTGATTCACTCTATAGGTTCCATATGTCTAGGAATAGACAACAGTTAGGCGACAAAATAACCTATTGAGAAAAGACTTCTTTTAGGATAGGATCATAAATTATATTCAGAGTTTTTTTCATGCGATAAAGTTTTTTTTAAAACAGAAGACTAGTTTTAAAAATAATTGTACTTTTGTAAGCAATGTTTTTTTAATTGCTTTCAAAATGGCACAGGAGTTTAATTCTATTTATTACACTAAGCGGATATCTATTTCTATCTTGGTTTCAAGATGAGGCTTCCAATTTTCGTATTTTGACATTTTTTTTAATTCTAACCATATAGCAACTTTAATCATGTGAATGCCAAATAAAAATAAGGTTTTAAGAACGTCTTTCAAAATAAGTGTTTTCTTTGAATAAAGAGAACATGTTTCAATCCGCAAAGAGAAAAACCAATTTTTTTGCAAACAAAATGTGTTTGGGAAATTTTCTTGATCTAGATCTCATGACACAGTGGCACAAACCGAAATTAGCAGATTTTTCGAATTCTTTTTGCTTTTAACTTTTCAATTTGTAATGCCTGTCCTGTGCGTTCTTTTCGATTCCCACTTTTGTTTTGTGCCATAAATATTGAATCGGTCGTTTTCATTTGCTCGATGCTTAAAAAAGCTTCTTCCAAGGGAGAGCTTAATATCCGGAGAACTTGTTTGTTCTCTACACTTCCACTAGTAGTGCTCGATGGAGTCCCCGATTTTTATTTATGACCTTTTAATAGCCGTCTACAATTGTGTCCTCTCAAACACGGTAAGAAAGAAAAAAAAAAAGCGATCCATAAAGTATTCTAAAAAAACGTATGAAAGTATCGCCATTATAAAAACATACATAAAGAACAGCATGTCTCTTTTTCCCCTGGTCCCTTGTTTTAAGGTCACACGAAATAACCCCCCGAACCCCCCCCCCCCTCCACCTTATTAAAAAGAAAGATTAAAAAAAAGTCACTAGCGAAATAGACGGAAGTTGGTCCGTCGGCGCCGCCGTGGCTCTCTGCCCGCAGGCACGGCGATCTGCTTGCCGCTGATGGGCGGAGAGAGGCCGGCAGTGAGAGAGAGGCGTGTCCCGACAATACTGCGCTGTCGATTCAAAATGAATTTTTCCCCCTTTCTGACGTTTAGACACTTTTTTTTTCTTAATGTTCCGAGTTTCTTTGCAGACAAACGCATCCCCCTCCCGATTTGGGGAGCGCGGCTACCTTTTCTTTTTCTTCGCGCCTCCCCTCCTGCGTCTGTGGATTTCTTGAAAGAAAAGAAAAATAAACACTTGAGCATTCGAACTTGGAACGGATGAGAAATGCATTAGAGAAAGAGCATATGGAGGAGAGGGAAGTTTGTTCCGTAACAGCGAGTTCATTATATTTAAGGTTGCCAACAAACTTGAAGAAGGCGAAAGAAAATTTAATAAAGGCCCTACCTACCCGATATATATATATATATGTATATAAAAGCATTGTTTTGAATAATTATTAAGGATATATTTATCTTAAGGATCGCTTCTCTGACCAAAATATGTAAATAAAAGCATAAGGACTTAGATAAGAAAAAAAAATACATTCTATTAATTACAAACAATAAAAATTGGAATCTTTCGCAATTTATGCTTTGAAAGACAACTGGATAAAGTTTGTTCTTCAAAGATCTATTCCTCTCAAACTTACACGAAATTTAATTCCAAAAATTCTGAACCGAAATATTTGAATGGTAAGTAAATT
The DNA here is from genome assembly GCA_019974015.1 of Nephila pilipes. Taxonomy (NCBI): domain Eukaryota; kingdom Metazoa; phylum Arthropoda; class Arachnida; order Araneae; family Nephilidae; genus Nephila; species Nephila pilipes. The sequence continues at coordinate 86,875 of BMAW01063481.1, read as the reverse complement.
TTATTTCTTTGCACTTACAATGTAAAAGAAATAAATTACTTCAAAGAGTTTTTTTCACACATATGCTACTTATAATGTGAACGTTGTTGCACCTTTTACAGAAGACTTTTAAAAGACTTACTAAGCTCTCTTTCACATACTGTTTCATGTAAAACATTTGAATTGATTAAGTTGAAATAATTAGTTCCATTTTATGGATTTTTTGATAAAAATAATTCATTTCAAAAATTGCAAAGAAAAATTTGAGATATATCTATCAGAAGCTCGGGCTAATTTTTGAAGAAGAAATTTATTCAGAATCACTCCCGCCCACTTTTTTCCAATTCCTATCTATTTCTAATTCCTTTTCTAAAAAAACCTAATACGATAAGTTCGCTTCTTTCAAGTATTTTATAACTTCTTATTATATAGAAGAAAAAAAAATCGGAAGAGAATTTTTGTTAAAAAAAGAATAATAAGTACAATAGGGGGAGGAAATGAATGCACTTAATTTTGTAGAATGTACTAATTGCGTTCGAAATTGAAGAAGTGTGCATCTTCAATAAGCATACATTCATCCATACTGTTGTGTTTCATGGAGAGATTCACTTTGATGTTTCGTTTAGGTTTGATTTCATTTATTTGAATCGGTAATTTTTTTAAAAAAGAGTGAATTCGGAATATGTCGATGATGCCATATTTCGAAGCTACTTGCATTAAACCCCAAAAGAGGCTTATCAACCCTTCTTTTATTTAACACTTTAATTCTTGCGAAGAAAATTTTGCCATGATTATGCGGTAGTATAGCCCCGCTAGAATTTTTATAATTGGAAATTATCCTCCAATCATTAATATCATTTGCATATCACACGTGAAAACTCATAAGCAATTGTAGCTCGATGAATTTTATTTTCGTTTTTTGCTCATCGTTTCTTCAGACGCATTTATTACTTCTTTATTTTTAAAAAAAGTCTTTTTAAACTTAAAATCTAATGGGGGAAACCCGAACAAAAGCCCCCTTTATTTTTCCTTGAAGAATCGAATGGAACTGTCTTATTAAATACGTATTCTGAATTGAAAGTAGTACTTCCCATGGTGGTCAAAGCGCCAACTGTACAGATAGGCGGGCCAGAGTCAAACATAATGATTAGGGGTAATTCAGCGTTTCTTCTGCGCGTTAAATTAGGGGTTGAGAAAAGTTGGACGGCCTTTTGGAAGATGTTCTCGTCGCCACCGCAATAGCATGGCTGAAGGAGGTATTGCGCGCAGCAATTAAACATCGCGTGCGGAAGTTATTTCAAATGGAAGCTTTTGCAACAAGGCCACAGAGCACGCCTTTGGACACGATGTGCGTTTTGTCCTCATTTATAACATCCAACGGAATGACAAAAAGGTTTCGTCCTTTTTATCAAAAACTGATTGACTTATCATTCAATTCGATATCAAACGAAGCGAGCTCATGAAAACTCGTAGCTATTACATTGATATGTGCTTTACCTTGAGCTTTTAACTCGTGTACAGATCTGCGTTAAAATCTGACCAGTTTTTGTTAATTACCCTACAGCTTACTGTTTTTCGTGAGGGGCTCTCATACCTCTTTATATCAATAAAATAAACATATTCTCTATCTTAAGAATTTTTTTCTAAAGTATGTAGCAGAATTATTAATTTTAACTGCCTTATAACATAAGGAATCAATTTGGATAATACAGAGATGGAAAAGGAATTGTTTGGGCTCAGATTAATTTACTATTTCAACAGTTTCTAGATCTCTTGATCATCTAAAGTAAATTGATTTAACTTCTTTTCTAGCTCAAAAGAACGCGGAAAACAAGTAAAACGGTTTTAATGTCTTATTAAACGGTTTTAATACTAACATTTTTAATGTTCCAAAATGATGGTCATTGAATGTTTCTGTATTCCCTATTGCTGTTAACATAACTTTTGCTTTAATTTTGAAAAAAGCAAATATTTCTACCAAGCTTCCTTATCTTGTGCTCTTCTTGTCACTTTTAGAGGACAAATGGCGCTTCCGTTGTTGTTTCCCTTAAACTAAAAATTCACAATAACAGTAATTATAACACTAAAAATAATATATATATATAAACGTTTTCCTTTCAGTAAAATTTGATTTGTAACTGATACAACATTAGAACTCACATCAGAATTTTAGACAATCAAATGAAACTACTCACTTCATATCTCGGAAAAAGTTTCTATTTAACAATTCTTCAAGTCACCTGGAACCTCTGATCATACAATTGTAGCATTTCACTGTCGGATAACCAGCTTTTATATTTTTTAAAACTATTTTTTGGAAATTTATCTCCGAAAAAGCTGCTCTTTTCAAAGTAATTCATTTACATTCACTTAAGTGTAGTAAAAATCAATTTGGATAGAGTTTTCTCGATATTTCTTAAATGTATTTTTAAAATCCACAGAACTCGCAGGTAACTTAATGGGGGAAGGGAGTATTTTGCGGATTGTATCCTTCTTCACTTTTCATTGAATCTGTTTAAAAAAAAAAAAGAGTCGAACGCACAGAACAGATCCATTTCTATAAAGATAGTTGCTCTCACAAAATACAACTAAAAGTCCTCGACACAGAAATAGGATTCCTTTCTATAAAAATGGCCTTTGTTTGTATAACTTAGTAATATATACAAAAACGAGCTATTTTTGTAGACAAGTTCCTTTTTTTACTTTTCCCACATATATACATTTCTCTCTATCTATTTATATATATATATATATATATATATATATAAATGTGTGTGTTTACCATTTATTTAGAGATAAAATAATATTTGAAGAAAAGGTCCCGAGAAATCTGGGATCGTCTCTTATAGGACAGATACGAAAAAATTAGATTGTCTCAGCTTGCATTTTATTAAACAACATATCACAAAATGTTGTGAGTTGCAAATAAATAATCCACCAAGGCAGAAATTATTTTAAGCAATCGCACTCTCTATTCTCATCCAGTAGTGACTATTCCTTTTCAAGATATTCAAAACATCTCCTTATTGCGTCTAAGAACACAGTCTAACTAGAAAACTTGAGATTTCTTTGAACAATCTCAAGAAATGAAACTGGAAGTAGTAGGATCATTAAAAGCGATAAAATTTTGCTTATTAAATATGTTACGGAAAATTAGAGCGAGTCTTACAATTTCTTACAAAAAATAGAAATTGATAAAATCATACTTTGAAATATAGAATGAAACTTTTGATTTAAATTAAACTCCTTTTTTTTCCTATTCAGTATTGATTATTAAATTTAGAATTTATTATGAAAGGCTTTAAATTAAATATTGATTTGTAGTTCAAGTACAGAGTTAACATTAAAATCAAAGTTATGTTTGAGATCCCATTTCTGTTTCATATTAATGTAGTAAATAATTTATTAATCATTTTGGTATGAAAATAATTTTAAAGGATTACAACTTCATTGATATTTATATAGCATAAAACTGAAGACTATCGTATAGCATTGAACAAGATTTATGACCCCATAGATTTCATTTTACTCCACTGCTACGATATTTCCGTAAGAATTCCACTTCTTTTACTTTACTCTTTTGTTTAGCAACTTAGCAGATGGATTGCTTTGATTTTCTACTATTCCATACGTTGAAGTTGAACTATTGGTTTAAAATAAATAAATAAATAAAATAAAATAAAAATAAAAAACGTAAAAAATAAAATAAATTGAAAATTTTTTCTGATTAACTTTTTACATAAATTTTACTTCATTTCTTTTTTAAATAACTTTAAGGAAAACACCTTCATTTTGCGCGAGGGAGGGGGGAGAACCTGAATCAATCCTAAGAGAATAAACCCGAAGATATTTGCTTACTGTTTCGTAAAACGGTATCTCATTGAATGAATCACCAAAATAATATTTTAGATGACAATGATTTGAATGCTGATAAGGAATGAATTTTCTTAAATCGTTTCTTGGAAGTCTTTTAATGTTGAAGATGCATGTGAAGAGATCTCTGTCTGTAAGTTTAGGGTCTCTATGTTGCTGCCAGCAAAATAGGGATGAGATCATATTTTTGAGTATTTCTTGCGCGGAGCCACTAACAGTGTGACATTCTAAATGTCAAATTATAATCGGAAAACTATCCAAAATATAGACAAGTCAATATCAGCTGTAAGAAACTGAAATTGCTGCAGAGTAAATTTAAGCGCATGTCCTTTTTTTCAGAATAAAAAAAAAATTAATCTATAAACCAAGTTATTAAGAACTTATAACAACACATCTAAATAGAAAAATAATAAAGTTGCAGCTGCAAATTAAGTTTAGAACAATAAATACATTGTAAGTAGTTTTAGCTACGAAGATAATAACATATATTTTATTAATTTTTATGTATTGCTGTTTTTATCCAAAGGAATTATTTTACGTAAAACCTATGACGTCAAGTTCCTTTTTTCCCCCAGTTTTTATCTAGTGTAGCTTTTTATTTCGGATGCCATGACCAATATTCTATGGATAAGCGCAGGCTCGAGTTCTTGACCTTTAAAATTTCCCATCTACGCTAAATGTTTAAAGATACAAAAAAAAAAAGCTCTAAAATGCGGCAAAAAAGTCGCACTCTAAAAATATTGATTGGCGATGCCCTTTTCAACAACTTACCTTCCGTTCAGTATCAAAGCAATACATGAGGGCAAATTAGAAAGAAAAAAAAGAGTACAAAAGATTGTTGATGAGTCGCTCGTAGGCACTTGATCTGTTCTTGGAACGTGCTACAATGAATTCTGCGAATGCATCGGGATGAGTTCCCATAATGTGCTAGATTAATAAGGCGCCATCACTCTGACGAGGAGCGCCGACGTTTCATCTATTGATTCAATGAGGCCGATACGTCACCCACTTCCCATTTGGGGGTGTAAAAATGGGACGGAAATTGTTGCAATTTCAAACATCCGACTACTTTCTCAACTGCTTTTCTACTTGGTTTCTTAAAATGCCCTTTTAGTAGCACTCTCATCAAGTTACCTTTTATACGTAATCTAACTGATTGGATGATATACTTTGGACACTTATGAATCATACAAAATAGCTGAGAGTTTCAGTTCTAAATTTATAATTGCGAGTCAATAGCGTATGGTAGGTTTGATAGGAATAAAAATGCTTTTCTTACTTGTTTGAGTAATTATAAATTTTCAATTCACACCACAAATATTCATAACAACAGCTAATTGGTGATTTTTTTAGTTTAGTTAGTTTTAGTTTAGTTTAGTTTTTATTAACGTTGCACTAGAAGCAACACGAGGCCTATTGACGACGGACCTCGTAATTTTGAACCACGGTCAAGTGACGAGGACGACACCTGAGCTGGCACCCCCCTCTCCTAACATCCACACCACGCCAACGGGAGGACTTTGGGCCCCGAGCAGATTTAACGTGCATCAGCCCCGGTGATTTTTTTAGAAGAACCCTGTATCGTCAATACTTCTAATGTAATTTTCGTTGTGAAAGAAGATAACAAATATTAGTGAACATTGGCGAAAGAAAGTAATCCCCCCTCCCAAAATTATAGGGACATGCACTCTTCATTTCTTAAGGTATCAAAAACGCAGGTATGATCGAAAATGGTTAAAAGGCTTATTTTCATTTTATGTCATTTTTAGCTTTCCCAAATAGTTTTTGTTAATTCCTAAAACAAACATAAATGAAGCTATTAAAAAAACAGAAATAAGTATTTCAGTTACACAGAATGAATATTTAGAAGATCTTTTAAGTATCAAAAAGGAATTTAAATAACATTTTCTCACATACATACTATTTGCGTTTTTCCTTTTAATAAATAAAATGAATGGACAGCTTATAAAGATAGATAATTTTTAGTTCGTGTTGGTTCTTTTTTTTTTCCATGTTAATTAAAGTCTTAACTAGCCTTGACTCAATTTCTATTTTTATATGACATTTCCATACTTAAATTGCTACTCCTATAGTTACATGAGATTCTTTAGAAATTTATCTTTTAGGACTTATATTAAGTACATTTTCATAGAGTAATTATTATCTTGTTAATGGCTTAGTATTTTAAAAATAATGGTGCTAGGTGTATTGCTAATCGTGCCTTAAGTGGTGTATTTTATTTTTACAAGTATATTGTAGTTGCAAGTATATTTTGCAAGTAAAAAAGTGTACAAATAAATTGGGTAGAGAACATTTTCCTAAAAAAATGAGTTATTTTCTTCTAGTTCTTCTGTCAAGTTTTTTTATTTTTATACATTTTCTAGAAATTTCAGTGCATCCACATTTTTGGCAAAATCATAGAAAATCATTATCCACTTTTTTTTTCAGTTGAATTGGAGACAAAAACTAATTTTGGGCTAATATAATTTTTTGTCTGAAATTTGTATTGGAAAAACATCATCGAAATGGTTTGAAATACTGTATTTAAAAAAAAAAGAAAAGAAAAGCACCCCGAACGAATTCGCATTCCGAAAAATTTCTACTAAGCTTCGAAATAATGCAGGTGGCGGGCCTCTTAGTCTTCAATGACAGTATGAAGACGACATCTGAATTAGTACTTCCCTTTTTTCTAGCTTCCACGCCACGACTATTGAAGACCCATTTCGAATGAATAAGCAGCAGTCTCTATTATTCTATAACATGTATTTAGTTGGAATCGGGTCTCAAATCCACAACGACGACATCGCCAATCCACAACTCGCGATCTTAAGCACTTGTTTGATTTTAAAATCTATAGAAAAATTATACTCCACTAAAATTTCGCGTGTAATTCAAGGATAACTTTTCATTTAAAATATATTAAAAATGATCAATATAACTCATCAAGTGTGTCTTACATGAAAAGAAGAAAAGTTGATAAAAATAAATTGAATTTTTATGAGTTTGTGTGTAAAGAAACATTTTTAGTGAATAACGTAAGTACTAAACTTTATTTTCAATAAATCTAAATTTTATCTAATTTTCCTATAATCAAATTAAGAACTTAAAATTTCGATATTTTACCTAAATACCAATAGAGTGCACAAGGAAAAAAAATCGAATGACTTCTTTATATGATATTGATCTCCTTATTACGATATAAATTTGAGAAATTTATCAAATTTGTTTTCCTAAAATTGTCAAACGTATAAATTATTAATTTTTTTTATTGATAATTATTGATTTATAATTTACTGTTGATGTTTAAGTTTGATTTCTGAAATGGAATGATGATTTTTTTTAACAATCGTTTCGTTAAAGATATTGAAACCTTATTACACTCATTGTTTTTTTTAAGAAACTGTAAGTAAATCATTACTGAATTTAATTGGAAAAAATATTTTTACAATCAGTAGCAAAAAAATTAGGAATATCCCCGACTCAAACTTTGACCCTTTTCGTGCAGCACATGGACTGACGTAATAAACTGGATTCAGTGAAAAAAAAAAAAAACTGTCTTCCAATTAGTAGCACCAATTTCAATTCTCTTGTTTATGGGGGAAACAAGAAATTTGATGATTGTGGATAACCAAAGAGTGAGTTCCAGTATTTGCGAACTTTCTTGGCTTTCCTCGAACAGCAGTGTCTCGAGTCTTCAAAGATGGCAACTAAGACAAAAAAACATCGACCAAAATAGAAGACAGAAATTGCTTGTGAACAAAATATTCTAAGTGATAATGTGTTTATCAATAGAAGGACTATCACGCAACAAATCGTAGTGCAATACAACTCGAGTTAATCGCAAAGCATACTCTATACAAAACAAATTTTAAGACGGTTTTAGTAGATGGTGACAAACAAGAGTCACTTTGATTTCGCTACAAAACAGGAGAAAAAAGACTTTTGTAATTCTATAGAATGCAGAAATTGGATAATTGATGAATGGAAAAAGTTGTCTGGCCTGACGAGTAGTGTTCTTAATAACACTGATGGCAGGGTCTGTGAAGAATGAGTGTGGATTCTTGGGTCCGGCATAACAACAGTTCAAACGGATGGCGAAGGAGTCACAGTCTGAGGAGCGTTTCGCACTTTTCGTCCCAATGAAAACATCAATCAATGCCAGTACCTACAACCCTATTGCTTTTGACCACCCGTTGATGGTCATAATGTTTCTTAATAATTATGGCTATTTCTAGCAGAGTAACGCAACCTGCAACAGCGTTATAACTATTTCAGGTTGTTTTGAGTAACATGAATACAAATTTTAATTATTTCAATGGCTTCCTCATTCACCCGATCTTAACCAAATTGAGTTTTTATGAGGGAAATTGAAATATATGTTAAAATTTCCGAAACATCACTTTCCAACCTGAGAGAGCTTCCATTTCATTAGAATGTCAGCTCTAAATTATTTCGAGAACCTCCTCAGAAATCTCCTTAATGGTTTCAGAAATTTGAGTCCACACCTAATCCAGCTTCTGTGCATAGAAGAATATCTACTGTCATCAACGCCAGAGAAAGTCCCTCACATTATTAATTACATTAATCACATATTAGTAGCAGGAAGTCCATAATTTTAATTTTATAGGGACGCCTGAAGAATAGAACGAATTTATACTAAATTTCATGTACCATTGTGTAATAATTATTGTTATAATTATTTAACTCGTTTTAAGTTAAAACTATTAATAGGTATAGGTTCTTAAGTTATAATTATTAAATATTTTAGACGATTATTTACAAGTACTTTAGAATATTTAAGCCCAAATGAATCTGTTTCTTTTGTTTACTTACTTACTTTCTTTCTTTTTTTTTTTTTCTTTTTCTTCTTCTTCTTCGGTTTAATTTCGTAGTTGTGATAGCCTAGTGGTCATAACTCGCGTCCGGCGGTTTTCGTCAAGTAGGAGGTTCGAGCCCAGATGCCATGAATGATACGTTGTATAGCGAGGCTGATGCTCATTAAATTGCATCCCATTGTGTTGTATGAAAGTTTGGAAAGGGCGATGCCAGACCAGGTGTTGTCCTCTTCACTTGGCGTGGCTTAAGATTACAAGGTCTGACGCTTATAGTCCTCGAGTTATTTCTCAAAGTGACGTTAATTAACAATTACATTGATTGAAATATTGAATTTTTAATTTTTGGCTTTATTCTCATCTTTTCATAATTTAATTCACAAAATTGTGATGTGTAGAACTATAATACCAGTATAAGCTTATATTATTCCATTCCAAAGTATGAAACAATATTAATTGTATTGTCTCGATTTTTCTAAATTTTTGCTATTCTCTTAGCTTGCTTTCTTTTTAATAGGCTCGATTCTTTAATAGTATGTTATGATTATTTAGATATCTTGAGTTTTAAATTAAGAAATTGATGTATTTCAGTAAATTTTTTGCTTTTTTTCATTAGAATTTTTCATTCGATACATTTTGTAATTTGATTTTTAATTATTTTTTAATTATATGGATTTTTAATTGTTAATGTTCTAAATAATTTTAAAATATATTCTTGTTGATATATATATATATATATATATATATATATATACACACCAGTGTACGAAAATTAGAAACGAGATGGACTTTTCAATACAACTTTGTGCAAAAGCTTTCGAAATCAACACAAATAATACCATAAGATCCACAAAATGTATGGAAATGAATTATGTAAGAAAAACTTAACAACAACAACAAAAAAAAATAAATAAAAGGGATAAAAAGGAACTTTATTGAAACAGTAGCAAGGAGCACAATGTGACTGAAAGCCGATACATCCTTGTGATAGATATCCAACCCTTAGTAGGGGATATGATCTCCCCTGACTGCTATGCAGGTTTCACATCGCCTGACCATGCTGAGTAACAGGTCAATTGAAAAATCCCCGGCCTGACACATAGATGGCGCTACTAGAATTAAATCCATATGTTTTTTAGTTAGTCCTAACCCTCAAAAATGCGTGTATAAATTTGACAGCTGTCAGATCATTAGTTTGTGAATTATAGCATTTTGAGTGAAGCAACTTTTGTTATTTTGAAAAAAATGGATAAAAAGGAATTTCGCGTGTTGATAAAATATTGCTTTTTGAAGGGAAAAAATACAGTTGAAGCAAATCTTGGCTTGATGCCGAATTTCCGGACACTGCCCCAGGAAAATCAACCATCAAGGATTGGTATGCTAAGTTTAGACGAGGTGAAATAAGTACCGAAGACGGTGGACGCCCAAAAGAGGTTGTTACTTACGAAAACATTAAAAAAATCCACAAAATGATTTTGAATGACCGTAAATTGAAATTGAATGAAATAACAGACACTCTAAAGATATCAATTGAACGCGTACATCATATCATTCACGAATATTTGGGTATGAGAAAGCTCTATGCAAAGTGGGTGCCGCGCGAGCTCACTTTTGACCCAAAACAACGACGAGTTGATGATTCGGAGCAGTGTTTGAAGACGATCGAGCGTAATAAACCCGAGTTTTTGCTTCGATACGTGACAATGGATGAAACATGGCTCCATCCTTTCACTCCGAAGTCCAATCGACAGTCATCCGAGTGGACTGCACACGATGAACCCGCTCCAAAGCGTGGGAAAACGCAACAGTCGGCTGGCAAGGTTATGGCGTCTGTATTTTGAGATGCGCATGGAATAATTTTCATTGACTACCTTGAAAAAGGAAGGACCATCAACAGCGACTATTACATAGCGTTATTGGACCGTTCGAAGGACGAAATCGCCGAAAAACGGCCGCATTTGAAGAAAAAGAAAGTGCTGCTTCACCAAGATAATGCACCGTGTCACAAGTGAGTGAAAACGATGGCAAAAATCCATGAATTGGGCTTCAAATTGCTTCCTCATCCACCGTATTCTCCAGATCTGGCCCCCAGCGACTATTTCCTGTTCTCAGATCTCAAAAGAATGCTCGCTGGGAAGAAATTTTCGTCGAATGAAGAAGTGATCGCCGAAACTGAGGCCTATTTTGAAGCAAAGGACAAATCGTACTACAAAAATGGTATCGAAAAGTTGGA
>BMAW01063481.1:56349-75558 GCA_019974015.1 Nephila pilipes | reverse complement strand
ATATATATATAAGCGAAATACCACTGACTGACTCATCACGATATCTCTAAAACTATACAACCGATTGACTTGAAATTTAGTATAGTTACTCATTTTGCGATGTAGACGCTCACTAAGAACGGATTTTACGGAATTCTTATCCAAAATGTGATTTTCATCCGTTAATCTTTTCTTATCCATCAATTATGTCAATTTTGGCGACTTTATCGCCATAAATGACATGACCGACGCCAAACGGAAAATATTTTTTTTTTTATATGTTTTCTGTACATTGCTACCAATTAAGTTTACTTGGCGAGATTTAGTTTTATTGGCAAGAGTGGGATTTTGAAAAATACTAAAATCGTGACTTCTTACGGAGTATCGCACACCCAAGACAATCCGCTGAGTAGGATGCATTGTATGTTTATCATATATAATGTAAATGTTGAGCCCCGAAATTTCTACATTTAGAGATTTATCACCAAATATCTTCCACCGCCAAGTCAAAGCATTTCAATGACCTTGCATTGTAAATTTTAAGAAGCTATAGTATTGTAACCCCAGCTGATTTCCATCCCGCTTTGCTCAGCAAACGATAATTTTTTATAGTTGTGGAACCTAGGCGTAAGTTTTAAATTTATGAGAAAGTATTTTATTATTAATAATGATTGATAAATTAATGATTGAAGTTGGCTTTTAACAAATAACTAATAACGGTATGTTATTCATGTCATTGATAAAAAAAATAAGTAGCTATCAAAATATTTATTTCGATGTACGCATTCATTGTAACCTAATGTTTATGCAAAAGGTTTTTTTCTGTATTTTGACTATTTTTAGTTTTTGGTTTTTAGAAAATAAATGTTTTTGATTTTTTAAAATGGCCGAATATTTTATCGTTTTCAGAATACAGAATTATTTTAAATGCTATGATTTTTTAAGAGCTATTCTGTCTTATTCAATTGCAGTTCCAGATATGCTGCTAGCGTAATAGAGCTATCCCTTTGCAAAAAGGATAACGTAATACGGGTGACTTTTTCCTAAAAAATATTATTATACTTCATTTTTTTGTTAGTATTTTTTGTTGAATATTTAAGTAATTTGATTTTAAAAAATTAATTTCGGTTATATTTTTTAACTTGAAAAGTATTTCATTGTAGGTTAATACAAATTGATTTTTCATATTTACTTTTCAGTTATAATTTTAATAATGGATGTTAAATATATTTGGATAGATGGAATACCTACTCCTTTCAAAGTTTTTGAAATTCTTGGCGACGGAGCGTGTTTATTTTCGTCTCTGTCTTTGCTGGTGTTCGGTGACATATCGATGGCGCATAAAATGAGAAATATTATTGTTTCTCACGTGTTTAACAACTGGGATCGGTTTAAATGCTACACTCAAATGCTATCTGGCGCCTCTTATAATACTAACGATTTATACTTTACCGAAATGTGTAAACCAAACTCGTATGGATCTATTTGCGATATTATGGCGGCGGCAAAGCTATTTCTCTATCAGTTCGAAGTGTATCAAGGTGACTGCCTTATAGCTTCTGTTGGTGAAGTAATTCAGGGGGAAAAAAGAATACATTTTACGGAAACTGTAATAGTGGTCATTTTGATGTTTATATTGAAATAGTTGGATTAGCAAATAGAAGTAAAGTCAATCCTGATGATGATAATGTGAAACAAAAGGAAGAAAATGTGTCATCTTTAGTGTTTCAGCCTCAAGAAAATGTGTCTGTGTTAGTTTCAAAGACTCAATCAATATCTAACATTGATTTTTCAAGTTCAAGTGAATCAATTATTAATGATGTAATATCTCTTCAACTTAATAAAGGTAAAAAAAAATCACAAATTCAATTAGATATAAACAAGTAAGACAAGCTGCTACAAAATATACTCAAAGTCATTCTGAAGTACATAGAGAAGCTGCTTCAAAATATACTAAAAGCCATCCTGAAGTACATAAAGCAGCTGTAAGAAAATACTTTTCTAATAACCTCCATGTGAATTAGGCAGCTGTAATTAAATACAATGAAAAAAGATCAAAAGTTAAATTAGCGCCATGGACTTCCAAAAATTTGTCTGGTTCTAAATATAAATTATATATTGACTATTCAAATGATAAAATTTTCAGTATCGGAAAACGTTTGCCCTGTTCGAGGTGCCGTGCTTTAAAATGGATAGAAGAACCTCCAGAAATGTTTTGCAGTGGTGGTCAAGTCCAGCTTCCTGCTATTAGATCCTACCCTGAACCTTTGAATAGTCTTCTTAGCCATGAGGATCAGCTTTCAGAACATTTTCTTTCTACAATTCGTAAGTATAATAGATGTTTTCAGATGACGTCATTCGGAGCAAAAGAATTGAAGGAGGGAAATTTTATGCCAACATTTAAAGTCCAGGGGCAGGTATACCACAGGATAGGTAGCCTATTGGCTGAGCCTCCTCAACAACCTTCTTTTCTTCAGCTATACTTTCACTGTGATGATGAACGGGAATGAAACATTCGTTGTGGTATTTTCCCAGTTGTTAAGCCAGAATTAGCCAATTGCAAAAGGCGCTACATGAACATAACATGTATATTCACGATTTCAAAGCTGCTATTGATTCAGTTCCTAAAGACCAAAAGGAGTTCAAGGTTATAATTAATGCTGATAAAAAAAACCATCTGGAGGACATAAAGGTCGTTTCAATGCTCCCATTTTCTTGATATTTTATGTATAGGTTCCAAAATATAATATTATCGTCTGCCCAGCGAAGCGGGCGGGTATCAGCTAGTATATATATATATATTCATATACACAATATTAAAATGTTCTGTTACATTTACATTTTACTGTATATGTATAACTTGCTATTAGATAACTTCCGAGATGTTACTATATTGAATTAATATTTAATAATTATGAATATCATTTGTTAAATTCTTTTCCAGCCTATAATGGAATGCTTTTAAAATGTATATTTGAAAAGAGGTACTTTTTACTTATGACCATAGAACGATTTTTCGTATTCGAAAGCAATTGTATTGAATCTTTAAGAATATATCATGCTCATTTGTTATATTTCCTCCCAGAATACCGAAATATTAGCCCTAAATGATTCAACCAACTATATAAGCAAATGAAATGACAGCAACTCCTGCACAAAGGGGTGTTGCCGTGTATAAGGGCGTCATAGCGATTAGTCAACTCTACTGTCACGAGTCGCAGATTTTCCTCTTGGGTGTCCGTTGAAAATAAGCCAATCGAGAAAAAACACCCGAACCGAATGGACTAACAAGCTGTTATGAATAATCAGATCTAAACTGTCGCCAGGGAGTAGGTGTCGACCCACTTTTAGGAGGATTTCATTAAGGTTTCGATCCGCATTTCATAATGTGTAAGACTCGCTTCCTTCAATGTAATCGAATAAATGACCAATGAATTCGTGTTTTATTCAAATGTGCATGACATAAAATTGTCGATACTGTTTTAACACTACTGTTTTCAATTTTCCTATATTCAAAATAGACTTGTGTATTAGTTACTAAGAAATATAGTAATTTTTCAAACTAAGCACGCCATTTTTTTCTTTCTTAAGAAATACAATGAATTAAACAATTTTACGGTATCGATATTATTTTTGAATAATGCCAACATAGTTACATATCATTATAAATAATGCTGTTAACAAATCAAAAGATCACTTATCTGCTTATAGGGATCTTATTAAATCTGTATAAACTTGGCCCCCCCCCCCCCCAATCATTATTTCTTATGATTTCAAATACGTTCTTCTTTCATTTAACGTATCATATTAGATTTGTTATACTGTGCAAGGAATCGCTAATGATACGTCCAGTTCATTAACAGAAGAAAAATATTTTTTATTCTCATAAACTCAAAATACTTCATATTTTCAAGAGATTTAAATATCGATTTTGACCGAGTCAATGATAAAGCATGACGCAATTATTTTTCTTTTGGAATTTATTCAGGAGAAATGTATGAGAAGAAAAATTATTGAACCTTCCATTACGGAGTACTTAATAGTAACACAAATGGTGTAAAATTATTATAAAGTCTTGTATGATATTCATGGGTCTACGTATTCAGAATGGATTGCATAACCTAAACGCACGTGAGCTTCTTATATTATTACAGATATTCTTTCCATTTATCGATTGAAGCATATTTGGGTTCTTACTCATGCCATTACTTATATAATTATCCGGATCATCTAAATAAAAAAAAAAATTAGTCCTTGTTGTGTCCCAACGTTTTTAGCCCCGGTACAATTATTTTTCCTTTACGATTTTCAATAGTTTTCTTCCTGTACTTGGAAAAAAATGTGATTGGTGACAAGCAATATTCTTTGTGATTTTGTTTTGAAATTTCACGCATCGAAATGGTTCTTTCCTCTCACAGTGTTTTTTTCTGATCTCTGTGCATTGTCTCGATATGAATTCTAATCATAGAGAAACAGCCCTTTGTCCTTTTCTAAAATTCTTATTTTTATCTTTGCCACTGAAAAAATTAATATATTCAAGATGTTAATTTCCTTAGAAGGTCTAAATGCCTCATTGGCTTGATTTTTCAGCAAATTAAAAGTTCTGCACAGAATTAATATTTCATTTTAAAATCGTAATTTATACATTCAGGATTTTAATCGTAATTTTAGATAAAACAATCAAGTTGCACATATTGTTTCTTCTTCGTTCCTCATATAATATATTCGTATAATATGCGAGAGATATTCTCTCTCGCTTTTATTCATATAGGCAGTGAGTAAGAGTGAATTTTTAAAATTGGAAGTCATTTGTGATTGATTCTGTATTCCAGTAGTACCAGATTATAATACGACCGCTTATTACAGATTATTATTACGCTTATGCAAGTATACTAGGCACAAAGTCAAGAGTTAATCCATCCCCGCTCCAATAATTTAAAATGCATTAAATTATTGGTTCTCTAAGTGTTCGCATTGAAACTAACTCTAACACCCGTTCATATACCAAGAAAGTCAAGGGACTATGAAGGAGACTTTAGATATCTCCTTTTTTTTCGTTGTGACACTTTTGTAATTGTTATTCGAATTCGGTAGAAGTATGCTACTATAGTTGACAAAATACATTTACTTGTTGAAAAGTACAATTATTTATTTATATATACATATATATATATATATATATATATGAGTATATTTTTTTTAGTTTAGTTTTTATTAACGTCGCACTAGAAGCAACATGAGGGCTATTGGTGACGGACCTCCCAATTTTGAACCTCGGTCAAGTGACGAGGACGACACCTGAGCTGGCACCTCCTCTCCTAACTTCCACACCACACCAACGGGAGGAGTTTGGGCCCCGACAGATTTAATGTGCTTCAGCTCCGGCTACTCGGTAGGTCTTTAGAGGCGAAGGATCGAATCCGAAACTAAACGAAAACTGCCGGCCACGAATCCGAAGCTATGACCACTAGGTTACCACGACTTTATATATTTGAGGTGTAGATATTAAATAACGAGACTGACACTGCTACAGATGAAGAACGCATGCGCAAAACGCCAGGGCCTGACAGCTGCTTAACGTAAAGCCTTCTCTTTCGAATATAATGCATCTCGTTTCTGTAAAAAAATATGTATAGCCATAGCCTTCATTCACATTAGTTATTCCTTTGTTTCGCCAGAAAAGTGATAAGTTAACAATAAGTCATCGAATTGCTGGGAAATTTCTCATAAAACTTGGAAAATCCTCTACTAAAACTTTTAATTTATTGAAAGAAGAGTATGACAATGAATGCATATCGTGTACACATATTTTTGAGTGGTTTAAGCTTTTTCTAAGATGACCGAGAAGATATTGAAGATGATTCACACCCTGGTCGCTCTTCCACGTCAAAAACAGGTGACAATATCGAAAGAAATCTGTAATCTGGTTCGATCTGACATCGATTAATTATTTGTACGATTGCTGAGATTATATGAATTAACAAAGAATCCGTATGGGAAATTATACTACCAAGACAATGAGCAGGCCCATTTCACATGTTTGTCAAGAGGTTTCTAGCGAAGTACTGCATCCCAGTGTTAGACCATCCACCTTATTCACCTAATCTTACGCCATATGACTTTATCAGTTTTCTAAGGTGAAATCTATATTAAAAGGAACAAGATTTTAGTCCGTTGAAGCTGTGAAAGAGAAATGGCACGCGTCCTGAAGAAGATAGAAGACTTTCTGCACTGTTTCGATCAATGGACGATTTGCATGAAGCGTTGTAGGGATAGAGGAGGGGTGTATATTGAAGGTGATAGTAACTAAATTTGTATGATATCAAAATAAATTATTTTTATAGCGTCAGTTTCAATATTTAATAACTATGGACCACTTCGGCAGTAATTCTCTGCACTTCCAGGGCAGGCTCCGACAATTACCGGCAGATACACGCTGCTTCTCCGCAAATTCATCCGGTGCGCTCTTCTTCCAAGTGTCTACTATTTTCAGTCGATTTTGCAATCGATCTTCTCTACAGAGTCTTCAAAGACAGACTCATTCCCCCTCTCTCAGGCTTTCCGCGTATATAAAACATTTATAAATATATAAAACCGCGTACATTTTCCTCCCATGGGAAAATTCAGGAAAAGTCTTAAACTCGATCAATTCGATTGCAACATCTTCGGGAACATTCCAACATTTGTCCCCAAATTTCCCGTCAAGTTGCCAAAATGGTTGCCAAATCCGTCGCCAAGGTTAAAGGGTAATTGCTTAAACTTCGCTCTGCTGACTCGTATCTTTTTCTTCATAAAAGAGCCTTTTATGAAGAAAGGAGTTTCGACTCACAAAGAGGAAGTTTCGACTCACATTCGGACCAATATTCAATAAAGAGAGAGATTTTTTTTACCTCAATCTATCATTAATATAAGGAACAATTTTGATTATGCTCTCCTTAAGACTGACAAAACGATGTAAATGAAAGTGCCAAATTTCAATTTTATTATTATTATTATAGCTTATCAATGGTTTTTGTGTCAAACCTATGTTGTTAATTCTAATAATAATATAATTTGAAGTCTTATCAATATATTTACAATTGCAAATTTACAATTTACTAGGTAAATACAGTTAAAAGTTTTACGAAAAATAAATTTAGAATTCCTATTAGCTTAATTTTTATTGACTACTGTACAAGTTTTCATCTAGAACTGTGACATAAAATAAGAAATTAATTTATTATTTTTACATATATTCTTGTCATCAGAATAGTGGAGAATAAAACTCTTATTATTCTTAATATCAGTAATATCATTACCTTATTTATTACATCGTGAGAACTCTTAGTCTAAATACTTTTACTCTGATACCTATAGTCACATAGAATGTACAGGTAAATTAAATAAAATGTACGGAATAATCTCAACTCGAGACTTTTATTCAGCAAACTAATTCAGAACTATCAGTTTGATAGAAATTATAAAAGTATGATTTTATTTTAAATTAACATAATCAATTTTAAATAAGAGTATTAAGATGCAAGGTGTAACAGCAGGAAAATTATAACCTATCTCCACTTTCCTAATTATCGAGAGGTATATATAGAAAAAAAAAACTTGAAGAGGCACTTCGCTTCCTTTCATGCATCTTAACACAAGTTTTCGAGAATAAATGTGGGTTTGTGCAGGTGGATTGCATCTGTCGACCATGGTAATCGAAGTATAACTGTGAGCAACCTTTGGATCGATTTTTTAATAAGATGCAATATTGCTGCGACCACAATAGACAAAATGAGTGAATGAAAGTAGGTCTATGGCTCAAGTGCTGAATCTGGTTCTTACGAAATTGCGAGAAAACGAATCTCGTCACAATATATATATATATATATATATATATGTGTGTGTGTGTGTGTGTGCAGTAATGAAAATTATAAAAAATAATAGAAAATGTGAATTAAAATGTATGAAATATGTTATCTAAAATTAAAGAAAATTAGAGAAGAATATAAAGTAATTTAAATTGCTGTATCAAGCATAGTACTGAAACGTGTCAGCAGCTACGTATGATAACCGGATGATTGGTACCTTTATGTGGCCAGACGTCTGCATAAAGGTGGCTTATTCTTCCGTCGCCCCGAGAGCTGCATTTCTTTAACAACACCCTATCGACAGCACCGTTTGCATTGGTGTCAATAACACAAAGACTGGACTCTCATCAATGGAGTCTTGTTCTGCTCATTGATGAAAGTCGTTTTATTCTGAGCAACGATTCTCGGCGTTAGGTAAGGAGGGAGAGAGAGATAGGTTTCATTCCACTAACGTCAGGGAAAGAAACCGTTGGGTGGCCCTGGCGTGCTTGTGTGGGGAGGCATTATGGTGAACGGACAAATGGAGTTCTGTATTTTTGATAGCGGCTCACTTACTGGAGTTCGTTACTGCTATGAAATTATCCTCAAACTCGTGCATCTGTTTCCGAGCTGTCATTGTTTCATACTTTATTTTTGTGGAGAACAATGCACATCTACAGAGGACCTCTACTGTTGAGGAGCTTCTAGAATGTCAGGATATCTTCAGAATGGATTGGCTTGCGTTCTCCCCTAAGTTATATCCCCTCAAACATGTGTGCGATGCTTTAGAGGGAGACGTGTAGCAGTAAGATCGTATCTTCCGGAGAACACCAGACAGCTGAAACAGATGTACCTTGAAGACTAGCAGTTCTTACCTCAAGAATTGTCGGATAATTTGGTATTGAATATGAACAGCCATTGCAGTTAGGAAAGCCCTTACTAAGAGACTTAATTCATTTTTTGGCTACTAAGCTTCCATCAAACTTTTAATGCTACGTTATGACTTTGTAGTGAGAATTTTATGTCAGCCAGATAGTTTTTTTTTTTTTTTTTTTTCAGAATTACTGGACAATCTGAAAAGTTGCTTGACTTTTGCACACTAGTGTATGTATATCGCACCGTATTAGAAAGAGATGAGTGCATAACAATTTCGTAAGTAATAAAAGTTATAATTTTATTAATTTTTTAAATAATTTCTTAAGTGTGTATTAATGGGTTTTGATTTTTTTTAAGCTTATGTTTTTTTTTTCTTTTTTTTTTTTTTTTTTTTGGTTTTTATATATTTGTAAACTATTTTCTATTTCCTAACTCGAGATTCTTTTTTTTCAAATTTTTTTTGATTATTCTTGGTTTATACTTCATTTTATAATGTAATTATAGGGGTGGGATAGTTGGATCCATAAAACTTGCTTAAGCATACTTTTCCTACTCGAAAATATGAAATATAGTTTTTTGTTACATTTCTTTTATTTTCTTTTTTCGTTATTTTTCTTTTCTTTCTTGAAATATGCTATGTTGTGGAAAGACTTGTATTTAACTTTTATTATTAATTAATAACTTATATGTGTTTTTTTTAAATTAAAATTATAAAGTAAAATTTGTATTTCAGTAAATTTCTGCATTTTAGTACCTTGTGTGTTTTTAGTTTAGTATTATAATATATTTTTTTTAACTTTGTATGGTTATTTTGATAATTTACTGCATTTTTAATAATATATGCAGGTAATTTTAATAATTTTTTTGTTTCTTTTTAGAGTTCATAGTCTGCATTTTTACTTGATTTTGTACACTTAAAAATTATCTATTTATGATTT
Source organism: Nephila pilipes (assembly GCA_019974015.1). NCBI lineage: Eukaryota > Metazoa > Arthropoda > Arachnida > Araneae > Nephilidae > Nephila > Nephila pilipes. The sequence continues at coordinate 65,939 of BMAW01063481.1, read as the reverse complement.
ACATTCTTATACGCAAACATGCATATATATATATATATATATATATATATATATATGTATGTATGTGTGTGTGTGTGTTTGTGTACACTGGTGTGCAAAAATTAAGGACGAGATCGTTTTTTCAATATAACATTGTGCAAAAGCTTTCCAAATCAACTCAAATAATACCATAAGATCCTCAAGACGTAAGAACATGAGTAATGTAAGCAAAACTCAACAAAAAAGAAATTAAGGGATAACAAGGAACTTTATTGAAAAAGTAGCAAGGAGCGCAATGTGACTGAAAGCCAAAACATCCATGCGATAGGTGTCCAGTCAGAAATATTCAGCCATTAGTAGTGGATATGATCTCCCCTGACTGTTATGAAGGTTTCACATCGTCCAACCATCCTAAGTCTGAAGTTGTCAATGAGTTTTTGAGGCATTTGCAGTCCATTCGTCTTGTACTTCCAATCGGAGCTCCGGAATCGTTACTAGAGGTAGGTTACGTGTTTCCAAACGCCTAACAAAAAAATTTACATACGTGCTCGAGGGGATTTATATCCCAAGACCTTCCCAGCTAATCCATGCGTTCAATATCCTCACTATCCAACAGCTCTTCGACAGCTACTGTGCTGGCGCATTGTCGTCCATGAAAAGGAACTGCAGGCCCATAGCTCCTCTAAAAAGATGCACATACGGAAGAGAATCTCGCTATAACAGTGGGCTCCGGTGACTGAACTTCTTTCGAAGATGTGAAAGTCGGTACGGCCACAATGCATGATGCCTCCCCAAACGAGAATACCACGACCTCCAAGCCTGTCTGTTTTGATGATGTTGGAAGGGTTATTGCGGGTTCCCCACTCTCTCTAGATGTGTATGTCTCCAGAATCGCTACTCAGATTAAACATGCTCTCTTCCGTAAAGAGTACTCGACCCCATTGAATATCTATCCAATTCTGGTGTTCCCAGCACCTTAGATAACGCCTTCTCCAATGAGCAGGCGTTAAAGGTACTCACAGTACAGGTCATCTGGTAAACTGATCACCACTGAGTCGCCTCTAGGCCACGGTAAAACGTGATTTCTTTCATCCAATCACCTGTTCCGTGTGTCTAGTTATTTTTCCTCCTGGGTGCCGCTTGTTCATCCTGGCCATCTGATTATCTTTATACCGATCGTCCGTTGGCGTGGTTGCTCGTGGACAACTACAGCTGAACCTCGCCGGCAGTTGTTCCTTAGTCGTGAAACAATGCTGTGAGCTATCCTGAACGTCGCAGTGACACGTGTCACTGCGACACTTCGACTTTCTTCTATATTTCTAATGATTCGACATGGAGTAAAATCATCCGGATGTCGTGTAACAGATTGATTGTTCGACATTTTACACTGAGGCATCAACTCGAAAGTCGCGTCGTATGTCAGCGATTTACGCTGACATACGCCGTACAATCGCTTTCCCAGAAATGCTGAGCTTACACCGCCGGCGTACCTTACCCCGCTCTGACTCACCCACTTTATATCTAGATGCATACCTGCACATGTACCACCGTACCTTACCCTAATAACTTCTGATTAATCTATTAGTCTACTCCTCCTCTTCGTTCCGCTGATATGCTAATTTTTCGACTCAGTATATATATATATATATATATATATACACCCAATCCTTTTTTACACGGTAGATACGTTCCTTAGAAAACTGTGCAAAAAAATCGTGTAAAAAAATTACTTGACATATGGTTATTTTGGGGATATGTTTCACAACTTTAAAAATCGTTTAAGATGAAAAAGTCTAAATATTTTTCCAAAAAACCGTGCAAAAAAAGTAATAATGAAATCCATATTATATATTCATAAAACAAAAATAATTTCTTTTTATTACAAAAAAAAATTAAATTTAGTATACAGTGAAAATTCAGTTTATAGGTACATACAATATATAAAAATTCAAATTAGGAATAAAAATACTAACAACTGTTTAAAATAACAAGCGGGCACTCTTACTATGAATTAGATAAAAAATGCTACCATCAGTAGATGTGTCAGATATGTCTAGCATAACTGTCGGGCTTTGATTCAAATTAAGAATTTCATTCCTTATGAAAGCCCTCTGTTTTTTTTTTTTTTTTTAATTATTATTACAAGGCTTGTTATTAGTGGCTTTTTTCTTTTTCTTTTTTTGTTTCGCATGTTGCTTATATAAGTCTTGATATCCTCCTGCACAAAACTTAAGGTGACTTTGAAATTTTAATGCACGCTCCTCGCCAGAATCATGAGTCAGAAAATGTCATTCCATACTTGTAGCAAATTTCAAGCCCTCACAAATTAAATCAGCCGTTAATAACTGAGCTTCCCCTTCGACTTCGTCATTATCGACTTGAATTACCGAAATGAAAAAAATGCATAGAAATTTGTAAAAAAAAAAATCACACATGACTTAAATTGGGATTTTAAAGATATATTTCAAGTTAATAGCATGTTAAAACAGGTAATTTTTTAAGTTAAGCGAATGGATACTGTCGAAACAAGGACGTGATGGATTTCCAGTTTGTTCGGAATTCGAAATGCTGTGTTTAAGTTGAAGTACAATGAAATAAAGAAAAAAAGTCATTATTTAATTCAGTTTTACCCGTAACTCTAAAGTAAACAAGCCTTGAAGTAGACCAAATCACTCAAACATGTGTGGGCAAAAACCGACCGTCTTCTGATTATAAAGTAAAATTAAAAAAAAAAAAAAAAAAAAAATTAAGGGGAAGGGATTCGAGCTAGAACAAAAAAATTTGTGTGAAAAGTATAATGGTGAACCGGGTTATATCAAAATCGTGTAAAGAAAGGCTGTGTAATAAAAGAGCTGGGTTTCTTTTATATATATATATATATCAGGTCAATTGAAAAGTCCTCAGCCTGACACATAGATGGCGCTACTAGAATTAAATCCATATGTTTTTTAGTTAGTCCTAACCCTCAAAAATGCGTGAATAAATTTGACCGCTGTCGGATCATTAGTTTGCGAATTATAGCATTTTGAGTGAAGCAACTTTTGTTATTGTGAAAAAAATGGATAAAAAGGAATTTCGCGTGTTGATAAAATATTGCTTTTTGAAGGGAAAAAATACAGTTGAAGCAAAAACTTGGCTTGATGCCGAGTTTCCGGACACTGCCCCAGGAAAGTCAACCATCAAGGATTGGTATGCTAAGTTTAGACGTGGTGAAATGAGCACCGTAGACGGTGAACGCAGTGGACGCCCAAAAGAGGTTGTTACCGACGAAAACATTAAAAAAATCCACAAAAAGATTTTGAATGACCGTAAATTGAAATTGAATGAAATAACAGACACTCTAAAGATATCAATTGAACGCGTACATCATATCATTCACGAATATTTGGGTATGAGAAAGCTCTATGCAAAGTGGGTGCCGCGCGAGCTCACTTTTGACCCAAAACAACGACGAGTTGATGATTCGGAGCAGTGTTTGAAGACGATCGAGCGTAATAAACCCGAGTTTTTGCGTCGATACGTGACAATGGATGAAACATGGCTCCATCCTTTCACTCCGAAGTCCAATCGACAGTCATCCGAGTGGACTGCACACGATGAACCCGCTCCAAAGCGTGGGAAAACGCAACAGTCGGCTGGCAAGGTTATGGCGTCTGTATTTTGAGATGCGCATGGAATAATTTTCATTGACTACTTTGAAAAAGGAAGGACCATCAACAGCGACTATTACATAGCGTTATTGGACCGTTCGAAGGACGAAATCGCCGAAAAACGGCCGCATTTGAAGAAAAAGAAAGTGCTGCTTCACCAAGACAATGCACCGTGTCACAAGTGAGTGAAAACGATGGCAAAAACCCATGAATTGGGCTTCAAATTGCTTCCTCATCCACCGTATTCTCCAGATCTGGCCCCCAGCGACTATTTCCTGTTCTCAGATCTCAAAAGAATGCTCGCTGGGAAGAAATTTTCGTCGAATGAAGAAGTGATCGCCGAAACTGAGGCCTATTTTGAAGCAAAGGACAAATCGTACTACAAAAATGGTATCGAAAAGTTGGAGGGTCGCTATAATCAGTGTATCACCCTTGAAGGGAATTATGTTGAATAAACAAAACTATTTTTGCCAAAAAAATGTGTTTTACTATGGAAGGCCGGGGACTTTTCAATTGACCTGTTATATATATATTGTGTGTGTGTATTGGGAGACAAGTGATAAGGACGGATGTCATCGTAACCCTTAGCAATCACAAAATAAAAGAAAGCAAAATGTAGAATATTTGAATAAGTTGGAACGTAGGAGGAATAGGCGCTTGAGTATGAGAGATTTTTTTTTCTTTTCCAATCCAAGTACTACTATAGTCTTAGTAAAATTGTAACATATTACCAAAAATTTGAAAAGAAGAAACCGGGTAAAATACTATTAATTTAAAAGATAAAGTAATTTAAAGTGCTGTTTCTATTTTAGGACAGAAAATGCGAGGATAGACTGTTTTTATGAATTAAAACGTTCCTGCTTTGCAAATTATATATGTATGTTAACGTGAAAGACCGAAATGGGAGAATGTCGACTTTCTCCGGTGAATATCAACACGTACCAAATATGTCGATGGAAGACCGAAATATTTTGTTATATACTTGTACATTCGGACTATTACTGGTGTGCATGAATAAGCACAGATATGCTCTGGTGGAGGTCAGAGCAAGAAGCCTATGTCGACAGAGAGGTGACAGTCTGTCTGTAAATCCTTTATTGTGCCGCGTTTGTGGTCCCGTGGCTTCTATTTGTTATACTCTGGTACACTGCTATCTATCAGCCTTATGCTTAACAAAATATTTCGAATATAACGAAATATTTGGTGTGTGAAACGTTTTCTTAAATTTTACTATTTTTATACGATATCTTAACTTATATTGAATGATACTGCAGTGAGTAGTAATTTTTTTTTGAAAAGTTTTTTTTTTTTTTTTTTTTTTTTTTGTGAAACTTTTTTTATTATTTGTGAGTAAACGAGAAAAGACAATTCTTATTAATTTTCTTAAGAAAAGTACTATAAAAAAATTTCTGATACGATTTCTCCTAATATGGCAACACACCTTTAGATTATAGACGATTAAAACGTTTTGACGTTTTAAAAATTAATTTAAAAATGATGAAGAAAAGTTAACTGTACCATTAAAACCAAGAGAAACGAATATACAGAACTAAGTTTCCAATGAAAAATTTCTCAGTGTAGTGTCTAAAACTCACATCGGAATAGGCTATATAGGAAGATCATTTATGCTTACCGAACCTGAATGTTAAATATAAAAATATTGTAGTGATACTCGCTTTCTGGCAACAGTGCAAGACCTGTATTCAACTCTTGCGCCGTGAACCTGTATTCATTCACTCGCTGCATTCCATTAAACTTGGATAATGTAGTGATACTCGTTTGGATAAGTTGGAATTTGCTCGCTACATTTATCCAAAGTATTTCTATACTTTGGATAAATGTACAGTAAAAGGAAAAAAAATTACTTTAAATTAACATAAATTAACTATAAATGAAGATAATAGGATGCAAGAGGCGGAACACAACAAGAAGATGAAAATCTATCTCGAATTTACTGCTTTGTGAGAGGTAAATAGGTATACGAAGAGAATGTACATCGCTTCAGTTTAGGCTTCTCTTGCACAAGTTCCAGAGAGTAACCATGATTCACAGATGGAATTTTTTTGTCGACCATGGTTGAATGCAATCTACGGATCGAAGTTTAATAGGATGCAGGGAGTGAATGAATATTGGTTAATGGCGCAAGAGCTGAACCTAGGTTTTGCGCTATTGCCAGAAAACGAGTATCGGTACAATATTACAAATGGAATTGTAATGTTTTATTTAAATTTATGTAATCGATGTTAAATGAAACATAGTGCACCTAAAAAGGTATTGTTGGGAAACCAATTTTTAGTTCGGTGTTAAACTCAAGATGTCAGGTCGATTTGATAGACTTTCAATCAGCTACGATGGCGAATATAAATTAACAATGGTGTAACAAGATCTTTTAACGAAGTTTTCCAAACTACGACCTTTGAAAACTAAGACAACTGAAGAAGTAGCACGCGTATCACCTTCTCCAAATATTTTTAACATTTGGTGCCTCAGCTATACTTTCAGATAATGAAAGAGAATTCAGTAATCAAATCATAATAAAACCGCATTCCATGGGGAACGATGTTAAAATAATTCATGGAAAGCTTAGTCATAACTAATCACAAGGCTCGGTTGAAAGGACCAATCGAGATATACAGAATATGTTAACTGCATGGATGAACGATATAACGTTACAGATAAATGGTCAGACGGTTTGTCCTTTGTTCAATTTGTAGATAACACTACGTATACCGAAAGAATATGTTAAAGTTCTTATGAAGCCTAGTTTGGTGTTAAGCCAGAAATAAACACATCATTGTCATCTTTGCCTGAAAAAAAAACCGCGAATATTGAAGCCGAAGAGCAGCTTGAAGAAATTTTAAATACTTTTGAAGAAAATCTGAGCAGTGGTCATATCAAAAACCATATTCCAAAAAAAAAAAAAAAAAAAAAATATTGAAGAGGGGTTGCAACCTACCACGTCCTCAAATCAAGCCTTAACTGAACAACACGAGTTTATTTCCATAAGAAGAGCGGCAGTGAGAGAGAAATATTCTACAGCAAGCAACGGAAATGTTACCAACCTCAAAAAAGAAATTTCCCCTTCTTCAAACTGGTAATATATTAAACCAATTCAAGTCCCTGATGTTGACCGTGGTCATACAGATTCCCAAAATGTGGTAGCAGCTGTTATTGGAATAGAAGACTGATTTTTATAAATTAGCAAACAAAAATGTTACCTTCATGCAGCTTTATACCCGTAATCAATTCGTAATTTGAAACATAAAGTTACGTTCCATGCATGGGATTTCTCCTCAAAAATTGTCACTGAGAGAAGAAGAAGCAGGTAATTCTAGAAATGGTAGGCTATATAAGCTATCACTGCAAAAAAAAAAAAAAAGTGTTCCACGACTAAAAGCAGTTGTAAAAGCAAGAGATTTTGTACAATTAAAGTATCTAAACAGTTTAAGTTCTTGCAATAAATAATATTGTGTTTTATCAATTAGAATGTATTGTTCGTTTTAAGTTCAACAGTTTATTTACTTATGCTGTTACTTAATCTTTCTCTTATTTTAGCATATATTATATTTGGTATTAATTTTAATAATAAAGTACGATTTAAAAAACATAACAATAGTATTTTCACTCAACCTTCAGCATTAGTTCAAGGTGAATGTTAACATTTGCCGGTGTAAGTGAGAAATAAGAATATTTAGCAAATATTTCGGTCAGTCAGCAACATATTTGGTATGTATTGACATTCTGGAGAAAGTCGACATTCTCCAGATTTCGGTCTTTCATGGTAACATATATATAAAATTATAAAACATATAAATTAGTTAAAATAACTAAAAATTCAAGAAATAAAAATATATGAAATTTTAAATTTTTTCTTAAACAATTTGAAAAATGAAAATTTTAAAAAAGAAAAATACAAAATAAAGGATAAAATATTGAATTTTGAAATAAGTTTTAGGCTATTATGCTGCGTTATTCTAGACTTATAGATCTAACCATCAACAAATATATTATTAAAAATGGATGAAACACCAAAAATATAAATTTAAAAAATTAGGAAAAATAGAAACCAAAAAATAGAATTAGAAAGAAAAAAACACAGAAATATAATATATCTTTTGTGAAACAAAAAAACTTAAGAGAAAAATAAAAAATTTCAAAAATAATGCATTTCACGTGTATTAATACTACTTACATGAATACAAAAAAATTAAAACAAGTTTAGAAAATTATGTAATAGGAACCATTAAAATTTAGAAATAAGATTTATTCAAGATCTAATACTTTATTTCAAGTGATAAAAATATTTGAAAAGCATAAAAAATGAGTCGAAAATGGGCGTGAACTAAAACTATCTGCCAGCTTCCCATGTGAAGGAAACAAAAACAATTTGTAAACATAACCAAAATGAGAGTCCAAAAAACTTTATAGAATTTTTTTTTAAAATCTTCCCAGAATACCAGCACTAAAATTTTGAAAACTAATCAAAAATCAAAAGCCAGTACAACATACAAGAACTATTGAAACAAAATTACACATTTTAAAAACTACATATTGAACCTGAATCCTAAGGATCCTTAGGCAGAAATCCTAAAAGACGTAAATTAATTGCAATATTTGTAATTAATAACGAAAATAATAAATTCATAAAATCAAAATAAAGCAATATCATCTATCAACTATAACTATTTCATAACTAAATAAAAAAAAGAAAATATTTAGTCAATACAATTTAAATAAAAAATTAAATTGAACTAATATTAAACAAAAAATGAAAAAAAAAAAAAAAACTTAAATAATAGCTAAAAATTAAATTAAAAAATTTATAACATTTAAGGTAATGATATTAATTATAAAATAGAAGGAAATAATAAGAAAATAAAAAACATAAATCAAAAATTTTAAATTTTAAAATTAAAAAATAAATAAAAAAAAACATAAAGAATTGGGGAGAAATTAAAAATAAAAGAAAAAAAATTGAAAAAGTTATTAAAAATTATAATCCAAAATAAGTAAAAAATAAATCAAATTTACAATTCACCACTTTATAGTTTGTAAATTTTTTTATTAAAAAATGAATTAAATAGACACATTTAGCACAGTAAAAGAGAAATTCTTTAAATTATTTTGAATATTTGAAGGCATATAAATTAATTTGATATTTCTAATTAAAAAATTATATAAAAAGTTTCTATATGTATTTAAACTTAAAATGCTATCAAAGAAAGGAGCTTTTCTATAGGGATACTATAATTATTCCATTTGCTACACATGCTACTAACAATCATATTATTCTCAATTTTTATATTAACATCTAAAAAATCTGTTTCATTTGAGCTGACATTAGTTTTCATCAAATTTAAGTAAGAAGGATAAAAAGATAAAACTAGTTTAATTTCAGGGTCAAGATAAATTTGAAAAATTATGAGATGGTCAATATATATAAAAAGCTTGAAATTATTATTTTCTAAAAAAATATATTCATAAGAATGCAAATATATATATTAGTAAGAATATGATAAGTAGACCTCCTTGAGGAAAGCCTTCAATTTGCTTATTGTTTTTACCATTATAACCAATATAGTTTTCTTTTAAGACTAGAATACTTAGAAAAATTTTAATTTCTCATAAGAAATAGAATTATTAATTTTAAATTCTTCAAAATTATCTAAAATAACTTTAATTAAATCAGCCGTATCTATTGAATTAAGCAAATCTTCAAAAACATTACTATATAAATATTGTAAAACTTTTCAGCTTTCATATAACTAAATTTAATAGATACTTTATGAAGTTTAGGCGCTAAAATTGCAAAAGGAAATTTAACTATATTCATTACATAACCTTTTTTTTCTTTTAAGTTTTAATTTTCTTAGTTACTCTTCTATCACTATTATTAATATTAATAAAACATTATTATTAATTAAATGTTTATTATTTATATTAATATAAATAATAAACATT
>BMAW01063481.1:32023-56324 GCA_019974015.1 Nephila pilipes | reverse complement strand
TATAATTACTTGGAACCATATATATATACTCATATATATATGTATATATATAATATATATATATATTAATTGATATTTTAATACAATATAATAATTATTGTTAGAATTTATAATTCTAAATTAATAACCTGTACCCATACATTCATAATTTTTAAAATATTTATTTTTAATATTTAGATACTAGGAAAAACATGTTGTTATTCCTGCAACTACTTACAATTACAAACATACTTGACCGCAAATCTTTACAATTATTATAACTTTGTACATCAAACGACCCATATTTATTAAATTTGAAAGCTCTTTTAGCTAAAATATTAATAGAAATTAAATTTTTGTTGCTCGTAAGAATATTGTTAAAATTTTTTTATTTTCATAGGATTTTTCTCAATTTTATTATTAAAAAAATAAAATCCTATGAATTTTAATTTTCTATATTTGCTTTCAGAAAAACCAAAGAAAGTATTAGGGGGGGACGGAGAAAGCAATATTTGATCTACATTAAATTCAAACTAGATAAAATTTTGATCTCGAAAAAATTGCTGTAACTAGACATTTGGGAAAAGGAGTGCTGTTTATATTCAAACATGTTTTGTGCATATTATTATGCAACGTTGAGTCCCTGTTGCAATGGTATCGTGAGAATAGAATTTGAATGACCAGGAATGGCACATGCATACTCTATCTGATGAAAGTGAGTTCAGTCTACAATCAGTTTAGATGAACTTTGATTTAGAGGTAGAGTTTCGCAACATTGCCAAGAAAATCCAGAAAGAGACTGATACTTTATATGTAGTATCATGGTATGAACAATTATTATGATCATTGGCTGCATGTCCTTACATGTATAAATATCTGAAATACTGTCTCTAGATCACCTTGCTTTTTCTGTGGTGTGATCGGTGATAACTTTATTTTCATGGAAGACGACGCATACCATCCATCAATTACTGTAAGGAATGTCCTGAGAGAGACAGAAGGTATTCAGCGTTCGTAAGGCTTGCGTTCTCCAGATTTAATCTTTAAGAATTCGGCTGAAATTGATACAAAACATCTCTTTTATTTTAGAGTGAAGAAAATTTATCTTCCCAACCCACTTTGGAAGTCCTTTATGACGATTTTCATTACATATGGTATTGTTATGATTTTCGTTACGAAGGGGTGTGGGTAGGTAGTCAGTGATCATTCACGAGTAAAGAAGAATCTATATACTTTGCAATTTTATATCTCAATATTTTTTCTAAATTCCTGGTTCCCATTTTAATTGAATGCTTTCCGAACTTTCAAATGCAGGTTTCTTTTTTTTATTGTGTAAATTCTTCATGTCTTTTTTTAAGTAAATCCTAAAATTTGAATAGATATTTTCTGGAATTTGATGTACAGCGTATCAGAAGTACTAATGGAGAAAAGAATGTCAATGTTATGTTGAATAGGTAACCACACAAAAATAAAACGGATTATGTTTATTACTTTTAATTGCCATGAGCTAGCGACCATGATTACTGCTACTGCGGTCCTTTTGTGATTAAATATGGGCAAGTGAAGTTTTAAAAAAAATTCTCAACTTATTTGAATTTGTTTTCAAAGCTACTGATGAAATCTGAAAATTATTAAACAAAGGGAAAACTTACAACTAATTTCTTATATTCCAATGAAAAGAAATAATTTGTAACTCTTTTGATAAAATATAATCTTTTTTTTTCCGAATCTTTATTTTAAGAAAAAAATGTATTTTTTTTTTAATTGTTGTAAGCAATGCTTTTAAAATGTCTGTTTAAAAATGTTAAAACTCAAGTGATTTGCACTTAAAAATTTTTTTTAACTCTTAAAATAACCCTTTTTTTATATTATCTTTGTTTTTTTTATTATTAAGAATCTATTGGTTTTTTTTTTTTTTTTTTTTTAATTTTTTATTTTGGTTCTTTTGTTTTCATTAACATACATGCAGTTTATGCTAGTATTTCAGACGTTTTGTTGTTTGCTAGCATATTTTTTTTTAGCTGTCTTACATCTTCCTAATCTTTTCGTTTATCTTCAATGAAAATTTTGAACTATTATTTGTTCCAAATCTTTTATTACTAAAGGCTGTGTATTCTTAGGATTTATATTTTTTTTAATAGAGACGTTATTAAAGTCATTCTAAATTAATTTAAACTGAATTTTGAGGAAGTTCTGACTGAAATAAGAAATTCATTGACACACAAAGCAACAATATCGATGACGCTAAATAATAACTTATTTTTTTCCATTTTTCAACTACAGGTGTGAGAGTGTCGGTGGATACCATACGTTCTCTATAATAACATATTCCATGGGCTTGTTGTAAATCCTGCCACCATTTTTTGGCTTTATGGTTGCTTTTTTTATTTTTCATCAGCAGCGATCGTCAAAGAATTTCTAAATTTTTTTTTTCTTTCGACAAAAATAAATTCATTTGTGGGACTGTACATATTGGTAAGCATGTACACCTTTTATCTTTCCAGCACAAACCTGTCATTCTATTGCACATTTGCCAAGTTTCCGGAACATTCTGAAAAAATCGAAGAAAATCTAGAGAAAAGAAAAAATCTGTCCATCACGGACGTAATGTCGTAGATAGATGTTATTTCCAAAATTGAAACTAACTGTCATAAACATTGCCATTATTAATAAATGTGCACAACTTGATAACTTTGGCTTAAAAAAATGTCCCCACCTAACTACAAACAATGGTAGCACAAGTTGTAAGAAGGACCAGGAAGGATTTTCTAGAAATTGGGATTAACTATCTAGATAGCCTGGTACAACAATTGTCATGTCCAAATAAATTAGTGAATTTTTTTTTTTTTTTTTTGTATAGCATATGTATCCTAGAGTTGCAAAGTTTAAGACCTCTACAAAATGTTTGTAGTTAGCACGACTTTATGCCGAAGATATCCTCAATAAAACAGAAGCGCATTTTCGTTCATTAAATGAATTGATTATGAAGTGGTGTAAATCCAATTTCCATAGAAATTATTATATTCCTACTATTATGTATTCCGATAATTATTGAAATATGTATCTCTTTCAAACAAGGGATTTCTACGACAGGAAGGGATTGTGGTATGTGATAGATGAAACTATTACTTCTAAAGAATAGCAGGAAATAGATTCTTGCTGTCTGAAATTTATATAACATAATGACTCAGTCAATCCATTGCATACAGTGATATAGAAGCTGGACAAAATCAAGAGAAATTTACAAACGGCATGGGGGGGGGTGGGAGGTGTGAGATGTTAAGGAAAAAAAAACATTGAAGTAATTAATCTTTAATTTTTACTCTCCATTTGTATCTTCCAAAATGTGGAGATTTTGTATTATAGAAATAACACTACGGAAAAGAATTTCTTGTACTCACCAAAGGAGTTTATAATGTTATAAGGCAATGTTGAAAAAATTAATTTAATTTACAAAATACGAAGAATTTTGTCTGAAGAAAAAATCCGCAAAAAAGCAATTCGAAAACCGGATGTAGAAAAAAATACGTTAGAAACTAAGGTAAACTGTCTGAAAATATATGTTGGATGAGGTTTTGAAAAAAAAGTGTGCAAATACTATTTTTATATAAAATATCGATGGAGGACATAGAATTGAAGAATGATTTATCTCTGCATGTAGGAAAAGTGCTTTAAAATTTGATTGTGTCGCATTGGTGCCCTAGACATGTGACAGACCTACTACGTAAGAAAAAATAAAAGGATATAGAGTAGTTATTACGTTATATACCACCTATGAGGATCCACAGATGCTTCAAAATATTTATACAGAGAACATAAAAAAATAATAGCGATATTGTATGTTAGGATTTAACAATATATAAGTATAATTAACATTCAAAATAAAATAATTTATACTCTCATTTTTTATTTGTATTGTATATTTATAAGCAAATTGGAATTAATATAAAATATATTTTTAAGTGGTACATTTATTTTTTCATTAAATAGGTACATACAATTGACTAATGAAAATGATATAGGTCCACATTTTCCACCGGTAAATATATATTATATTAGTTCAATTCATGAAAAGTATATAATCAAATTACACATTGGTAAATTAATAGACATGTACCAAACTTGACATAAATAATTTATATTTCTGAATTGATACTATGTAACACATGGATCAATAAAGTTCCAAGACTTAACTGAAAAACAAAGCAGTAAACCAGTAACCTTAGGTCTTTCTAGGTACTTCTTTTTGCTTGAAACGTGTCAAAATTTTAAGTCGATCGGACCAGAAACAGCTGAATTCGAGGTTGGAGTAAAAAAATCGTTTTGTAGTTTGTTTAAAAATGGGGAAAAACCGAGTTTCGTGTTCTGATAAAACATTGTTTTAATGGGTAAAACACCAGAAGCGAAACAGTGGATTGAAAAACATTGCGGACTCTGTCCATCAAAAGCAACACGATTGTCGGTGGTTTTGCCAATTTTAAACGATGGTCGTACCGACACAAATGACGCGGAACATCGGTGAACCTGTGGAAGCCGTTACACCGGAAAATGTAGGTGAAGTAACAAGGAATTATAATGAAGATCGTGAAGCTCCGTGAGATTGCTGAGATGACACAGATATCATATGGAGGTATTTACTATCCTTCATGAAAATTGAGCATGAAAAGGTTTTAAGTGGAGTGCCGCGATAGCTTTCGATGGAACAAAACAGCAACGAGTCGATGATTCGAAAGCTGTTTATCGCTATTTACTCACCAACAAAAGGATTGCGTCGTTACGTGACCATGGACGAAACATGGATACATCACCACTCTCAGAGTCAAAGCGGCAGTCATCTGATGGCGCACAGCTGGCAAATCCGAAAACGCAGCAGTCAACTGGCAAAGTCGCTAGCGTCAGTTTTTGGGATACGCATGGCGTGATTTTCGTGACTACCTCGAAAAAAGGTAAATCGATCAACGGTATTATTATGACTTGCTGGTGCGTTTGAAGGAGAAATCGCAAAAAAAACGACCGCACAGTCTCGGGACTTATTGATGTAATGTGTTAGCTTTTATTTTCTCTCGAAAAAAAAGAAATAAAAATAGATGGACTTACCACTTCCAAATAAGCGATTCGTATATATATCTGGCTACGCAAACAACTGCCAATAAAAAAGGTCAATTTGGCAGGATTTTAGAGATCCACAATTTGAATTTACAGCAAAGTTCAAATTAAATAAATTCTAATTAGTAATCTTAAATTAAATTATTTTAAAATTATACTGCTTAAAAAATGTAAAATAAACAAGCAAGTATACACAGCTTGCCTTCAGATTAAAGATATCTTTATAAAATCCACGCTTATACAGCCTTATTTTTTTTTTGCGTTGTGGGGCTATTAGAATGTGCAGGTTTGCTTAAATCCGTTATTCTTTAGCAATTGTAATTGTTAAATGGCAAAACAATTTTTCAGGTTGAATATGGCTGCAAAATTGACATATGAATAATCCTTCTTATCTAATTTCCAATGTAGGCTGAAAAATAATTATAATTTTTTCATCCTTCCAGATAATTTTTTTTCAAGCTATTTCTTGGCTTATTATAAAGATAAAATTGCCTCACATTTTTTTTTTTTTTTTTTTTTTGCGTCACTAGATTCTTCATCTAATATCAAGTCTCTTTTCACAATAATCCTTTAATGATTCTGTGAGGTCAGTCTCATTAGTATTGCAATAAATGCTCAACTCAAGCAAAAAAATCCGTTTAAGAGGATCAGATATTAAAAAAGGTGTGTTCTAAATTATCGTCTATCTTCTAACAACTTCTTAAGCATGCACTTTCACCTTCCCATTTCTTTCATTTAACATCCCAAAAAATCCACAAATTTTTTGTCTCAGCTTACGCATTTGTTATCGTTTAAATAAATCTTTCTTATAGTCAGATCGGACAGTTCATTCTACAGGGGCAGGAGTTAAGCACAGAAGTGAAAATATTTTATTTGTGGCTTTTATTTGGTGTTCAAAAGTTTTTCAAATGTTTAAACTAAAACAAGTCAGCTGGGTTCAAATTTATGACATAGACAGTATCAGTAATTATTTCCATCATAAATTGTCACGTGTATTTTTAATAGAATACTACGGAAGAAAGAATAAAAAAAAATCAAATTTATGTTATAACAAAAAAGGTTTATGAATTTTCTAACTATTTTACACGTATGTGCGAAAGCTAGACCAAACCAGAAAAAAAAATTCAGCTAAGCGTTGTTCTTGAGAGTACTTACCGGAAAGGGTGAAATGTTTTGGCTTGTTCGTATGTTTGGCACCAAGTTTAGAATATAAAATTGTGCTTTTGATTTGTCTATCTGTCTGTCTGTCTGTGTCTATCTGTCTGTCTGTCTGTCTGTCTGTCTGTCTGTCTGTCTGTCTCTGTCTGTCTATCTGTCTGTCTGTCTGTCATCTGTCTGTCTGTCTGTCTGTCTGTCTGGCTGTCTGTCTGTCTGTCACATCACAATACTGTCTGTCATCTGTCTGTCTGTCTGTCTGTCATCGCATGCGTGCAATAAATGCTGTCTTGTCTGTCTTGTGCCGTGCGATAGCATTAGCATGCAATGCGTGCGTGCGTACTTGTGCGATAGCGTGCATGCGCGTGCATGCGTGCGTCTGTCTGTCTGTCTGTCTGTCTCATCTGTCTGTCTATGTCATCTTGTCGTACAATCGCGTGCACGTGCTGATAGCGTGCCGATAGCGATGGCGATGCGTGCGTGCTGATGCTGATAGCGTGCGTGCGTGCGTCTGTCTATCTATCTATCTATCTATCTATCTATCTATCTATCTATCTATCTATCTATCTATCTATCTATCTATCTATCTATCTTAGTAAAATTTTAAAAAAAAAACTGTGTTACTTCGGGCTCCAGTTTATCGTTCGGCGTAATATTTCACCTGGGGTACAATTATTGAAAGTCAAAAAAAAGAATGTGAGAATGAGAGAGAAAGAAAGAAATTTTAAGTAATTTCTTGGATTGAAAAAAGTTTCACATTCCTGCTTTAAAAACGAGAGAGAAAGCGTGTTGAAACAGCCATGTGAATGTATCACAGCGCCCTCCTTTGTAGATAAACTCTTTTGAATCCTGTAATCCAGTTGGGTTCCAAACACAGAAAAAAACAGCAGAGGAAATAAAATACAGCAAAGAGAAAATCATTAATCCTGTTCTGCTTTCAACTTCCTATCTGAAAACAAAAACACGAAGGGAATAACTTCTTTTTTGGATTTTGAATTTGGTAATGGACAAACTAGCAGGAAAAAATTGTGGTTGTTTATTAAAGCCTCATATCTTGAGTAATTATTTTAACAGCATTACCATTTTTTTATTTTTTTTGAAATATTAAATCACCTTGGCTGTTCTAAATAGACTAAGCTTAGTGTTTTCAAAGCATCAAGGTTACTTATCTTTTTTATAGTATAGCATGTCATTATTGTGATTTGAAATACAGTTTGTCATTCCTTACTGTTAATAGCAATATCTAAATAATCCGTCAGCAATATCCTTCTAAAGAGGCATTTAATATACCAGTATTTATGATTATTCCCAAAATTAATGTCTCTCATCAAGAAATCACAAGTTGCATTTAGTTTTCTATGCCTTATATACCATCTATGTATTTATTGGTTATATTAAAAAGAAAGACTGAAAAAAAGAGTCTCTCAAATTTTTTATTTAGAAGAGTGCGATAGAGACCATAATTTTAAATACACTGTTTTATAAAGTAATAGTGTTGGACTAGTAATTTTCTCTTCACTAACCTTGGGGTCTCCTGTTGACTAAATTGTACAAAATTACAATTTTTTCCCAACAAATGAAAAGTGATTTTGTAAATCAGTTGCAGGTTGAAATAAAGTAAAGCGATTCAGAATAATGACATATAACTAAGGAGAAATATTAAAGAGTGAGAGGGTAAGAATTGGTAACCCGAATACTGTGACGATCTTAAGTTGGTTGACTGGTTTTATTAACATCGCACTAGAAGCAACACAGAAGACTATTGGCTACCGACCTCGTAATTTTGAACCTCATTGCATTGACGAGGGATTACACCTGAACTGGCACTCCCTCTCGTAACTTCTACACCACGCTAATGGGAGGCCTTGAAGCCTGATAGAACTGGCATGGCGTGCCTGGCTACACGATTGGTGTTTAGTGGCCCACGTCAAAGCTCCTCTTCGACTCGACGAAAAGAGCTGGTCGTGATCCGCTACCATGACCACTGGGTTAGCTGCCCACATGACGACGATCTAAGGAGTTAGAAGAGGAACCGCTACTTAAATATAGCTCGAAAAAAGCTGCTGTGTAGATAGCAGTGTGACAAATCTGAGAGTTGAAGGAGGATGAAAACGATTTCTTCAGATGACTCTGTGATAAAATCAGGAGATTCCTCAGAGTTGTGTGAAAATAATTTATGCTTAACGATGATTCCTAAGAATTAAACACCTTATAACATGGAATACTAAAAACAAGCAAAGATCACGCAGAACAATAGAATCTACCTCGGAAGAACTATTTGGGTAACGTAGCTACATTATGGTCTTGGAGATTAGGTACGCATTGTGAAAAAAAAGAATGCTGAGTTGATTACAGTGCAGAGTATTTCAGGTCACGTGAATAGGAGTCTAAGGTGAGAAAATTCTGTATATTTCGCTATTCTCCAATAGAAGTCGTGCTGTTTTTCAATAAGAGTTTTAGAAAAAATAATTAAATTTAAAAAATATATATCCTTCAGTCACCGTACCGATGATCTTGGTCGCAATCTCAGGGATCTGGGCTTTCAGAGTCCCGATGCCACCCAAGACATTGTACTGTGCAGGGGTTCATGCAGAACAAGGGGCGTGGTGTAGAAGCTTGGAGAGTATGATTAAGCTCATCCTCGATATACACTAGATGGCGGATTAAAATGAAGAGATATCGTGAGAACCTCGATGTAGCCTAAATTTTGAAGTTAATGGAACAACAAGAAATTCAATCAAAAGATCCCACTTTGTGCTTTTGCAAACTCTTAGCTAAAATTCTCTGTGACCAAAAAAATGACCAAGTAGTTCCCTGCCTTACAAGGTTGGCAAGATACTTTGCCTCGTACTCTGAAGCAGTAAATGAAGATTATAAGGAAATTTTAGAAAATTAAAAGAATTTACAAATACTTTCAGTTCTGAAAACAAATGTGATCCTTTTTTTCATAACATTTGCAGTACTTTTGTAATTATAAATATTATTAACTCTATTTGTATATTTTGAATACCTTAATGAAAATAATGAAAAACTAAGACTTGAAACTTCTGTACTGTATTGAAGACTATTAATAAAATGACTTGTTTTCAGGTCATCCACATTTATTTGCACATCTTTTGAAACATAAATTCAAGACACAAATTTTACACAAGCACCACTTTTTCAACGTTCGTCTTTACCTCTTGGGTAAACTCAGTACTCAATTTCATATCCGTTGCCAGTAAGTTATCTAAGTCAAAACTATGATCTGGTGTTGCCAAAAAAAAAATCTTAATAAAAATATTGAAAAAAGGTATTACTTTTAAGTTTTAAATCGTCTGCTTTTTTTAAATGTAGGAATGGTAATATCTTAAATAAGGTATCACATTAGATTAAATCGTCTGCCTTTAAAGTTGGACAGATAATATCTTAAAAAAAAAAGAATTATATCACAATCGTTTGTTTTTTAAAATTGAATATGTCACAACCTCTTCCTCCTCCGAAATAAACTTTCAATTTTTTTAGATTAAAGAGGTTCTTAAGACTAAATTATTGTTCTTCCTATTTCCAGGAAATTGATTTGCTTAGCAACTTAATTTTTTTATAGAATATTTTCTCTTATAGCCATTTCATATAAACTTAAATTCCTCGAATTACATAAAAAAAATCAATAATAAACATACATAAATAATAAGAGAATATCTCTTACATAAAATACATACAGGTATATAACTTTCTTCCAAAATATTTGACGTAACAAAAAATTCAAAAGCACCCTTTTATTTTAAAAGTATAAGTAAACAACAAATGGATATGAACTGAAAATCACAATAGCAATTCTAAATACTATTTTTTTTTACCCCAATTCCACTAGGTATTGGATGGAATTGTTGGTCTGCAGCAGATACTACTAATTAAAACCCTTTTATAAAAATCTATACAGAAGGACTATTTATAACATAAAATAGAATACATATTAAAAGTAATATCTATAATCATCTACAATAAAAGGAATATTTTATAATTAAATAAAAAAAAAAATACAAAAACAAATATAACATTAGAAAACCCCAATTTTTTTCATAATTCTGCTTTTGAAAATGTACAATGAATATGAATTACATACAATTTGTGATGAAGAAAATTGATGAAATAATACAAACAATAAACCAATTTGTAAAAGTAAATGACTATACTCAAAGTCTGAAAATTATATTATTTTAAATATAATTTCTCTAAAATCAGGCCATGGAGTGAGACTTACATAGTATCTGCATGTTTGACTCACTTGCCACTACAGGAACTTCATATAAGTATAAGACTGCTTAAAATTCATTGCCGATCTCATAAGATGTGGATTCAAATTTACATTGGTATTTTTTAAGCAAACTAAAATAGTATGGTCCATCATGGTGATGAATTTATTTGACCAGCTCAAATAACATTGTAGTTTCTCCTAACAATTTTCTTTGTGGCCTTGTATCTTTCTCAGTAACACAATATCCTTCTCAGTTGAAAACTCCTTTTGAGAAAATATCAGAAACGATACATTTTTTCCTCAAAGGTATTTCTTTGTTTTTCATACAATTTAATTCATTATCTTCTACATTTACTAGTCTCATACTTCACCTTGCCAGTATCTGATAGTTATACTTTCATAGATTTGGAAGTTAACATCTTTTGAACAAATTTTTCTTAGAAAATGCTTTTTTTACAGCATTTTTTTCTTTTGGTCGTGTTATCTTGATTATTTCCTTCATCTGAACTTGATGTTTCAGATCTAGCAAAAGAACCTTCTGATCTGCCTTATTGTTCAGTTCAGGATTTACCATTCATTTCACCAAAACAATCTTCATTCAGTTCAAGCTTTTGGAATATGATTTTTCAGAACTTGATTGTTCAATATTTTTCAAATCCTGTTTTTTTAGGTTTCAACTTTCTGCATGGACAATTTGGGACTGCAAGTGGTTCTGTACAATTTCTTCCAAATTAATTTTAGTATTCTTTAATTACGAAATCTTCACTAGATGGTGGTGAAATCTCTTCATCAATTTGGAATAGAATTTCTTCTTTAAGTTAAAACATTGGCACGACATCACAATTTGCTTTTCACTTGTTGAGTCAGATAACTGCTGGAATTTCCGGGTTAGCCTATAGCTCTTCTTCCAGTTCTAGTTTTTGTTTCCAGCTCAAAGGATCTAACTCTTGCTTATATCTTTCAGATCCGTTCTTCTTTTTCCAGTCTTTCCTTCCTCGTTCTCTTTCCCTTTCTTTTTTTTTTCATCCTTTCTCGTTCTTCTTTTCCCATTTTTTCTTTAATTTCCCATTTTCTTCTTTAATAACAAATAATTCGTACAAATTCATCATTATAATCAGGATTTTCAACAATCAGTTTTATAAATGAATAATTTCATTCAGGTTTTGCATTATTAGTCTTCAGCTAACACTTTATGAAATCTCTTTCTTACTTCTAGCTAAGAAAGCCATGTTGGAGAACTTTTACTTGTATGTGAAATTAAATAATTTCGATAAATGAACGTTGAAACAAAACAGCTTTAAAAAGCTACTCGGAAAAGATGACGCTAATTTAGCCAGATCGTAAAGCGGTATATATGATGTCAAAGAATAACACAGAAAACAGTCACAGAAGAAAACCAAAAAAGGCGCTTGAAATCAGAAGAACTTTCACTACCACGCAAATCCTTCGGCAAAAGAAAAACAAATTCAGCAACATGTAATTTTTGCAAGTAGCTTCTTCGTGGCCAAATATCAACTGTTTCAATTTAGAAACTCGGAAGACCAGCGCATTGTTTAGTTGGTAAAGCGCGTTTTTTCTTGTGAGTCAGCACTACGCCATTCGAATATCAGCACATCTGGATTTCAGTTATCTTCGGTGGAACCTCCAAATAATAGTCTGTACTGGCCAGACTATTAATAAAAAATGACTTGTTTTCAGATTCATCTTTATTGCGCATCTTTTCAAACATAAATTCAGACACAATTTTACACAAGCACCACTTTTCAACGTTCGTCTTTACCTCATATTAAACTCAGTACTCAATTTCATATCCGTTTGCCAGTAAAGTTATCTAAAGTCAAAACTATGATCTGGTGTTGCCAAAAAAATATCTTAATAAAGAGATATTGAAAAATTGTTACTTTAAGTTTAAAATCGTCACCTTTTAAATGTAGAATGGTGTGTCTTAAATAAAGTATCACATTAGATTAAAATCGTCTGCCTTTAAAGTTGGACCCAATGTCTTAAAAAAGAATATCACAATCGTTTGTTTTAAAAAGTGAATATGTACAACCTCTCCCCCCTCCGAAATAAACTTTAGTAATTTTTTGAATTAAAAGTTTCTTAAGATTATTGTTTCTTCTATTTCAGAAGTGTTGTAGCAACTTAATTTTTTTTATAGAATATTTCTCTTATATACTTCTGTTTCATATACTGGCAAATTCGAATTACATAAAAATCAATAAACATGCATAATAATAAAGAAGATATCTCTTACATAAATACATACAAGGTACAACAGCTGATATTTGACGTAACAAAATTCAACACCCTTTTATTTTAAAAAGTATATTAAACAACAAATAGAATATGAACTGAAAATCACAATATAATTCTAAATACTATTTTTATATTTTTGAATTCCACTGGGTATTGGATTAGATTGTTGGTCTGCGGCAGATACTACTAATTAAAACCCTTTTTATGAAAATCTGCCACAGAAGTTGTTTGTAACATAAAAGATTGCATACTAAAACAATATCTATAATCATCACATTAAAAGGTATTTTATAATGCAAAAAAAAAAAAATGCAAAAAACAAATATAACATTAGAAAACCCAAATTTTCACTGGTATGTACTTTGAAAATGTACAATGATATGAATTACATACAGTTGTGATGAAGAAAATTGATAAAACAATACAAACAATAAGCCAATTTGTAAAAGTAAATGACTATATAAAGTCTGAAGTATATTATTTTAAATATAATTTCTCAAATCAGTGCATGGGTGAAAACGTATCTCTTGCATGTTTGTATTGTCTCTTACTTGCCAGGAACCATATAGTATAAGACTGTAAATTTATTTATCTCATATGAACTGGATTCAAATTTACACATTATTTTAAACCATCTTGTTGATAATTTATTTGACCCATCCAAAATAACATTGTAGTTCTCCTATGTAATTTCTTTGGCAGCACTCTTTCTCAGTAACTTTTAATATCAACTTCTCAGGTTCGCAACTCCTTTCTGAAAATATCAGAAACGATACATTTTTTCTCAAAGGAATTTCTGTTTTTCTTTGATTTAATTCATTATCTTCCATTTACTGTCTCATATACCTTGCCAGTATCGATAGTTATACTTTCATCAGATTTAGGAAGTTAACAGAAATATTTTGAACAAATTTTCTTGAAAGAATGCTTTTTTTTTTGCAACATTTTTTTTTGAATATTAAGTATTGTCATGATTATTTCCTTCATCTGAACTTGATGTTTCAGATCTATACAAGACACTTCTGATCTGCCTTATTATTTCAGTTCAGGATTTTCATTCATTTCACCAAAACAATCTTCATTCAGTTCAAGCTGAATATGATTTTCTGGAACTTGTTCAATATTTTCAATCCTGTTTTTTTTTAGGTTCAGCACTCTGGACAATTTCTGGTTGGACTGCAAGTGGTTTTCTGTACAATTTCTTCAAATTAATTTTAATTAATTCTTCTTTAGTACACAAATCTTCACTAGATGGTGGTGAAATCTCTTCATCAATTTTGAGATAAGGAATTTCTTCTTTAAGTTAAAACGTGGCACGACATCTTGAATTTGCTTTTCACTTGTTGATCAGATAACTGCATGGAATTTCCAGGTTGTACCTATAGCTCTTAATTCAGTTCTAAGTTTTCCAGCTCAAAGGATCTAACTCTTGCTCTCTCTTTTCAGATCCCGTTCTTCTTTCCAGTCTTTCCATTCTCATTCTCTTTCCTTTCTTTTTTTTTTTTTTCATCCTTTCTCGTTCTTCTTTTTCCCATTTTTTTCTTTAATTTCCGTTCTTCTTTAATGGCATAAATTTTCAAGGGTAAATTCCTCATTATAATCGGATTTTTTCAGCAATCGGTTTATATAAATGAATAATTTTAAATTCAGGTTTACGTTCAAAACCCAATTCTTCAGCTAACACTTGTAAATCCTGTTTCTTGCTTCTGGCTAAAAGCCATGTTGGAGAACTTTTGCTTGTATGTGAAATTAAATAATTTCGATAAATGAACGTTGAAACAAAACAGCTTTAAAGAAAGCCACTCGGGAAAAAGATGACGCTAATTCTTGAATAAACAAAACGGTATATGATGTCAGAATAACACAGAAAACAGTCCGCAGAAGAAAACAGGCGCTTGAAATCGAAGAACTTTCACTACCATAATCCTTCGGCAAAAGGAAAAAAAACAAATTCAGCAACATGTAATTTTTTACCAAAACAACTTCTTCGATTCAAATATCTTCATTTTCCAATTTAGAAACTCGGAAGACCAACGTGTTGATTGAGAATTAAGCACTCAATTTTTTTCTTGTGGAGACCAGCACTACCGCCATTCGAATAACATCTAATTTCAGTTATCTTCGGTGGAACCTCAAATAATAGTCTGTACTGTATTGAAGACTATTAATAAAATGACTTGTTTCAGGTCATCACATTTATTTGCATCTTTTCAAACATAAATTCAGACACAATTTTACACACAAGCACCACTTTTTCAACGTTCGTCTTTACCTCTTGGAACCAAACTCAGTACTCAATTTCATATCTGCCCATTAAGTTATCTAGAGTCAAAACTATGATCTGGTGTTTGCCAAAAAAATATCTTAATAAAGAATATTGAAAAAGGTATTACTTTAAGTTTAAATCCGTCTGCTTTTAAATGTAGAATAGGTAATGTCTTAAATAAGTATCACATTAGATTAAATCGTCTGCCTTTAAAGTTGGACAGATAATATCTTAAAAAGTATCACAATCGTTTGTTTTTAAAATTGAATATATCACACTTCTTGAAACTTGAAACTTCTTGATTCAAATTAAAACCCTCTTCAACTATGAATAATTTTTTATGCAGCAATTTTTATCAAGACAGAAACAAATCAAAATTCGTGCCAAAAAATTCATTCTGAAGTCAAAAAAAAAAAAAAAATATTATTAATGTAGCCTATTTATATACCAGGAATACATGCACATAATTCCAAACTACGCTGTTCGGAATATCATAGTGAAATTCTGTTTACTGATGGTGTGTCGTTGGGCTATTCATGATTTTTCTCTTCACTAACCTCAGGAACTTTTGGTAATTTGAAGTGTATAAAACTGCAAATTAGCAATTATCGCAACATGATTAGATAAATTAGATGAAGATAAAATGTGGTGAATTGATTGAGAAATAGTGATACATAGAGTGAAATAGAATCGAAAGGAAAATGAAGAGACATAGAGGATATGTAAGCTGATAGACTTTTGTTAATTGGATTGAATTATTGTAATGAATGAATTACATTGGAATTGAATCGACATTCTAGACGTGTTGAATCGGAATGAATTTTAGTAAGCTAAGACATTATTATCAAATTTAAACTAAGATCAACTGAGTTAAAGAGATTCAAAGATAGAGTGTTCTTATGTATTTCTATATTTCTAGTCAACATGTTTTGTCCTGCTTATATTGTATCTTATATTGGAGTTTTGAATTTATAGACTGAAACTGTATAGTTTAAGATGGCTGAAGAGTTAAGCCAAGAGGAAATGAATCATAATAGTAAAATTCTCTTTTAAACTCCTAAAATATCCTACAGTAATTATATATAAATAATGAAATTAATAAATTAAAATATAAAAAGAAATTTGTTAACGCAGTAGAGAAGTGGCCATGGCACCTAAACAAAAAGAGTCATGTTGTTCCAGAATAATGTCCCGATAAATTTGGCTATCATGGTTTAGATTTGAACATGTAGATCTGTTCTAGAGCCCAGGCTAATTCCACCCAAACGAGTAAACCTGCAGTACTCTTGGTCTCGTTCAATGATGTTCTTGGTGGCGGTAGACCTGCCATTCTCCATATGAAAATCCATTGAGAATCAGAGAGCAATAAACCTGGACTCGTTGGAAAACATATCACATAAAGCCCACTGTGATCACATTATATGTTCTCACGGCACTAACGACAGTTAATTGCACCAGTGACAGAACAAATTGACAAGCCTGCGAGGTATATAGACCAATATGTTCAATGTCTGTACTCTGTTTGCCTTGAAGTGGCTGAAGATAGCTGACGAGAAAATGTCTAATACTACAGTAGCTTTGTCAGCATTTTTTTTTTTTTTTTTTGCTGTTACCCAAATACCGGTTGTCATTCGGCGTTGTAACTCGGGAGCGACTGTGCTGCGCATCTACTGACGGTACCATCATTTAGGAATCTTTGCCCAAAGCCTAGAGATGACACTTTGGAGAGCGATAAAGAAGTTCCTCGGTTGCACTTCCGTCTGGTACGTCCATACTCCAGTTGGTCGATAATTCACCACGTAAGAAATCACTTACGTTCTTTGTGTCCTAACTTCATTCAGTTGTGAAAGCGGCAGGTGACTTGAAAAATTGAAATTTTTTTATTTTCTTTGCTATCATTTCTTTTTCCTCTTTCCGTTATGGCGTACCATCGGCGTCAACTGATGGTTTATGGTAATATATATATATATATATATATATATATATATATATATATATATATATATATATATATATATATATATTTGATAATGCATAAATCTCTCCTCTTTCTCTTTCTGTGTAAATCTCTGTGTGTGCATAGGCTGTCGATCCGGAGCACACATGACTCATGCAAAAACGCTTTCAAAAGAACAGGATCCGCCTCACCACCAGGAAACGCTGCTACTATTTAGACATTCCGCTAGGCGAGAGGAAGTAACTTGCGTGGGAAGACACTATGAATAAGCTTCGGTGGACACAGGGTCTTTTTTTCTTCATGTCGTGTCAGGTGAGCCAAATCGTCATATGTAGACTTTTACCGCATTGAATTAGCACGGTACCTAATTACAACAAAACTGTATATCTGTTTTTTAACGCCAGATATTGTATATATATACCTAAATTACGGCTATTAGTGTAAATTATTAATAGTGTTGATTTGATTAGTTTCGAGACCTAGATTGAATTTTTTTTGGCATTATTTAGAAGATACCAACTTGCATAGTTCTGCTATGATGGCATACAAAATGTCAAGAATCCAGTGAGAAATTTATAACCTTGGAATGATTTATATAGAGAGATTATATATGAAAGATTATTATATAGAAAGATTATTATGAATGGTTATATAGAGAAGTCTTCAGAATAATTAATAAAATTAAGCTTCCATCCGATTATTATTTTTTGGAAATAATTAAAAATTTTCGATACTCCAGGGTATTAATTAAACTTTATGGTGCTGTGGGTTACTTCAATCTATGGATTCCTGAAACACAAAAAAAAAATCATTATTAGCTGCAATTTGCAACATTTTGTATGTAAGGATCCCAATAATAAGCCGAATAAATTTTATCCAGATACCTCATTTTGCAGTGGTATTAAAATTTACGATACTCCCTTTTCGGACACAATAAACATGGTTACAGGACCCATGAGGAGTCTACAAACAATTCTGACACGTTAACTTGTGTTAGAATTCTTTTCGATCACTACACCCTTTTGAAACTTGTTTATATTCCGAAGGGCTTGGACTATTCGGAGTAGACAATGCGACGCACCACAAATTTCGAAATTTGCTATTAAGTGGCTCAAGAACTCTCTTTTAGCTTCGTCATAACAAATGAATATTGTAAAAATTCTAAATAGTTTTTAATAATTGACACTAATAAAGATTATAGAATACTCTAGTATAGTTTCTAAAAAAAAGTTAATTAATTAAAAAAAAAAGAATGCTATTACTAATATGTATGTTAGAGCCTATTATTGATATCAAAATAAAAATGTGCATAACAAATTAAGTTGCAAATTTAGTTTGGAACTTAATTGTGGAGTTGAAAAGTTTTACTACATACAGACCTCACCCTGCACTTGCTGGTGTTCGTAATGGATTTACGACCAGCTTCCTTAAAATTATATATAAATACTGGTTTCCATAAAACAGGAAAAATCCTGCAAGTGGCGATTATTCAAAAGTTACATCTGGAATATGAAACTTTTACAGCAGTTACAATTAGGTAAGGTAAAAGAAAAGTATGGAAAATAACATGAAAATAAAATACCAGATAATAAGATACTTTTTGAAATCAACACTAGTATAAATCTAACAAATTGAATGTATCAGTTTGGCACAAGGAAAAAGGCTTTGTATGGAATATAATCCCCTAGAAACACACGCAGCAGCACGCACAATGGTATGTGATACAATCAATTATGTGATCTATAGGTTCAGTGGGAAGTAGAGCCATTATGTAGAAACTCGGTGCAAGTGTGGCAAGAGCCTCAGGAGGGATGGAGAGTCGCAACAAAGTTAGATCGAGTTTGCCATTTCATACGCTGAATTGCTTAATGCTGAAGATAATCTTCTGGGGATAACCATGAACAGATTGGGTTGTCGTCCTGTAGGATCATTACCTGTGTAGTGACATAAGGGTAGAAGCAAGTATCAAGGATATTTCATAGATGTGAAGCATTCAATGTCCACACTGAAAATATAAAGGTCTGTGCGTCACCATAGCCCAGACACTGCCTCCTCTGAAAGAATCTCTTTTATGGATGTTTTAATAGACTGATAAAGGATGTTAAAAGACTATAAAGGACGTTTGATAGAAGATAAATGATGTTTAATAGACGATGAAGTGCTTCATGTTATCTCCTAATCAACAACGCCTACAATTGCTTTGGTGTGGTTTGGACTCATGTGAGAAGAGAAGCAGCCTATATTAATCATCTGTCCAATGAACATTACTTGACTTACGCATATGAAGTATTCATTCAATTATTCTTTAATACAATATAATAATTATTGTTAGAATTTATAATTCTAAATTAATAACCTGTACCCTTATTCATAATTTTTTAAAAATATTTATTTTTAATAATATTTAGATTACCAGGAAAAACATGTTGGTATTCCTACAATACCTTACAATTACAAACATACTTGACCGCAAATCTTTACAATTATTATAACTGTACATCAAACGACCCATATTCTTATTAAATTTGAAAGCTCTTTTAATACAAATATTAATAGAAATTAAATTTTTGTGCTCATTAAGAATATTGTTAAAATTTTTATTTTCATAGGATTTTTCTCAATTTTATTAACATTAAAAATAAAATCCCTATGAATTTTAATTTCTCTTACTTTCAGAAAAACCAAAAAGAAAGTATTAGGGGGACCGGAAAGCAATGTTGTTTATCTACATTAAATTCAAACAGATAAAATTTTGATCTCCCGAAAAATTGTAACTAGACATTTGGGAAAAGGAGTGCTGTTTATATTCAAACATGTTTTGTGCATATTATGCAACGTTGAGTCCTGTTGCAATGGTATCGTGAGAATAGAAATTTGAATGACCAGGAATGTGCATGCATACTCTATTATCTGATGAAAGTAGGTTCAGTCTACAATCGGATTTAGATGTGAACTGATTTAGAGGTAGAGTTTCGCAACACATTGCCAAGAAAATATCCAGAAAGAGACTGATATGCTATATGTAGTATCATGGTATGAACAATTATTATGATCATTGGCTGCATGTCCTTACATGTACTCGTATCTGAGAATACTGTCTCTAGATCACCTTTTCTGTGGTGTGATCGGTGATAACTTTATTTTCATGGAAGACGACGCACCATGCCATCCATCAATTACTGTTAAGGAATGTCTAGAGAACGAAGGTATTCAACGTTCGTAAGGCTTGCACGTTCTCCAGATTTAATCTTTAGAATTCGGCTGAAATTGATGCAAAACATCTCTTTATTTTAGAGTGAAGAGAAAATTTATCTTCCCAACCCTTTGGGAAGTCCTTTATGACGATTTTCATTACATATGGTATTGTTATGATTTTCACGTTACGAAGGGGTGTGGGTAAGAATTTTTAGTCAGTGATCATTCACGAGTAAGAAAGATCCCCATATACTTTGCAATTTTATATCTCAATATTTTTTTCTAAATTCCTGGTTCCCATTTTAATTGAATGGCTTTCGAACTTTCAAATGCAGGTTTCTTTTTTTTATTATTGTAAATTCTTCATGTCTTTTTTTAAGTAAATCCTAAAATTTGAATAGATATTTTCTGGAATTTGATGTACAGCGTATCAGAAGTACTAATGGAGAAGAATGTCCAATGATATGTTGAATGGTAACCACACAAAAATAAAACGGATTATGTTTATTACTTTTAATTGCCATGAGCTAGCGACCATGATTACTTTGCTACTGCGGTCCTTTTGTGATTAAATATGAGCAAGTGAAGTTTTAAAAAAAAATAATTCTCAACTTATTTGAATTTGTTTCAAAGCTACTGAGTAAATCTGAAGTACAACAAACAAAGGGAAAACTTACAACTAATTTCTTATATTCCAATGAAAATAATTTGTAACTCTTTTGATAAAGTAAATCTTTTTCCGAATCTTTATTTTAAGAAAAAAAATGTATTTTTTTAATTGTTGTAAGCAATGCTTTTAAAATGTCTGTTTTAAAAATGTTAAAAATAAGTGATTTGCACTTAAAAATTTTTTTAACTCTTAAAATAGCCCTTTTTTGCCAGTTATCTTTGTTTTTTTTATTATTAAGAATCTATTGGTTTTTTTTTTTTTTTTTTTTTTTAATTTTTTATTTTGGTTCTTTGTTTTTCATTAGCATACGTATAGATTTATCTTTAAATAACTTCGAAACAGTTTTGGTTCTTCTTCGTATATTTTTTGGCACAATATACACATCTTCCTAATCTTTTCGTTTATCAGCCAATGAGAAAATTTTGAACTATTATTTGTTCCAAATCTTTTTATTACTAAAGGCTGTGTATTCTTAGGATTTATATTTTTTTTTATTAGAGACGTTATTAAAGTCATTCTAAATTAATTTAAACTGAATTTTGAGGAAGTTTGGTCTGACTGAAATAAGAGAAATTCATTGACACACAAAGCAACAATATCGATGACGCTAAATAATAACTTATTTTTTCCATTTTCAACTTCAAATTGTGAAATTGTCGGTGGATACCATACGTTCTCCTATATCAACATATTCCATGGGCTTGTTGTAATCTGCCACCATTTTTGGCTTTGTAGTTGCTATTTTTTTATTTTTTCACAATCAGCAGCTTGATCGTCAAAAATTTCTAAATTTTTTTTTCTTTCGACAAAAATAAATTCATTTGTGGGACTGTGCATATTGGTAAGCATGTACACTTGCCTTTTATCTTTCCAGCACAAGCCTGTCATTCTATTGCACATTTGCCAGAGAAGTTTCCGGAACATTCTGAAAAATCGAAGAAAATCTAGAGAAAAGAAAAATCTGTCCATCACGGACAGCGTAATATTATTGAATGGAGTATTTATTTCCAAAATTGAAACTAACTGTCCTTAAACATTGCCATTAATACGAAATGTGCACACAACTTGATAACTTTGGCAAAAAATGTCCCCACCTAACTACAAACAATGGTAGCACAGTTGTAAGAAGGACCAGGAAAGTTTTTCTAGAAAAATTGGGGATTAACTACCTCTGAATAGCCTGGTACAGCAATTGTCCGTAGTCCAAATAAATTAGTGAATTTTTTTTTTTTTTTTTTTTTTTTGTATAGCATATGTATCACAGAGTTGCAAAGTTTAAGACCTCTACAAAATGTTTGCAACGGATTAGCGACTTGCTTGCCGAAGATATCCTCCAATAAAACAGAGCGCATTTTCATTGGTCATTAAATGAATTGATTATGAAAGTGGTGTAAATCCAATTTCCATAGAAATTATTATATATTCCTACTATTATGTATTCCGATAGTGTCAATGAAATATGTATCTTTCAAACAAGGGATTTCTACGACAGGAAGGTTAATAGGTATGTGATAGATGAAACTATTACTTCTAAGGAATAGCAGGAAATAGATTCTTGCTGTCTGAGAAATTTATATAACATAATGACTCAGTCAATCCATTGCATACAGTGATATAAGAGCTGGACAAAATCGAAATTTACAAACGGCATTCATGAGGGGGGTGGGAGGTGTGAGATGTTAGGAAAAAAACATTGAAGTAATTAATCTTTAATTTTTACTCTCCGACATTTGTATCTTCCAAAATGTGGAGATTTTTGTATTATAGAAATAACACTACGGAAAAAGAATTTCTTGTACTCACCAAAGGAGTTTTATAATGTTATAAGGCAATGTTGAAAAAAAAAATTAATTTAATTTACAAGAAATACGAGAGAATTTTGTCTGAAGAAAAAATCCGCAAAAAGCAATTCGAAACCGGATGAGAAAAAAATACGATTGAAGGCAAGGTAAACTGTCTGAAAATATGTTGGATGAGGTTTTGAAAAAGTGTACCGTATACTATTTTATATAAAATATCGATGGAGGACATAGAATTGAAGAGGCTAGATTTATCTCCTGCATGTAGGAAAAGACCTTTAAAATTTGATTGTGTCGCATTGGTGCCTAGACATAACGATATCAGACCTACTACGTAAGAAAAATAAAAGGATATAGAGTAGTTATTACGTTATATACCACCTATGAATCACGAATGCTTCAAAATATTGCCATACAGAGAACATAAAAAATAATAGCGATATTGTATGTTAAGTTTAACAATATATAAGTATAATTAACATTCAAAATAAAATAATTTATACTCTCATTTTATTTCTTGTTAATATTTATAAGCAAATTGGAATTAATATAAAATATATTTTAAGTGGTATTTATTTTTTCATTAAATAATTTTTATACAATTGACTAATTATGAAAATGATATAAGTCCACATTTTCCACCGGTAAATATATATTATATTAGTTCAATTCACTTAAAAGAAATTTATATAATCAAATTACACATTGGTAAATTAATAGACATATTACCAAACTTGACATAAATAATTTATATTTCTGAATTGACTACTATGTAACACATGGATCAATAAGTTCCAAGACTAACCCAGAGATGGCGCTCGTAGTAAACCAGTAACCAGGTCTTTCTAGAGTACTAACCTTTGCTTGAAACGTGTCAAAATTTTAAGTCGATCGGACCAGAAACAGCTGAGTTATCGAGGTTGGAGTAAAGTCGTTTTGTAGTTTGTTTAAAAAATGGAAAAAACCGAGTTTCGTGTTCTGATAAAACATTGTTTTTTAATGGGTAAAAACACCGTGCAAGCGAAACAGTGGATTGAAAAATGTTACCCG
Source organism: Nephila pilipes (assembly GCA_019974015.1). NCBI lineage: Eukaryota > Metazoa > Arthropoda > Arachnida > Araneae > Nephilidae > Nephila > Nephila pilipes. Next base: position 32,651 of record BMAW01063481.1, on the reverse strand, counting down.
GACTCTTGTCCATCAAAAGCAACGATTTGTCGGTGGTTTGCCGAGTTTAAACGTGGTCGTACCGACACAAATGACGCGGAACGCTCGGGTAGACCTGTGGAAGCCGTTACACCGGAAAATGTGAGTGAAGTAACAAAAATTATAATGAAAGATCGTAAAGTGAAGCTCCGTGAGATTGCTGAGATGACACAGATATCATATGGAAGTGTATTTACTATCCTTCATGAAAAATTGAGCATGAAAAAGGTTTTTTCCAAGTGGGTGCCGCGATAGCTTTCGATGGAACAAAAACAGCAACGAGTCGATGATTCAGAAAGCTGTTTATCGCTATTTACTCGCAACAAAAAAGATTTCTTGCGTCGTTACGTGACCATGGACGAAACATGGATACATCACTACACTCCAGAGTCGAAGCGGCAGTCATCTGAGTGGCGCACAGCTGGCGAAAGCCGTCCGAAAACGCAGCAGTCAGCTGGCAAAGTCATGGCGTCAGTTTTTTGGGATACGCATGGCGTGATTTTCATTGACTACCTCGAAAAAGGTAAATCGATCAACAGTGATTATTATATTGACTTGCTGGTGCGTTTGAAGGAGGAAATCGCAAAAAAAACGACCGCACAGTCTCGGG
>BMAW01063481.1:13488-31998 GCA_019974015.1 Nephila pilipes | reverse complement strand
ACTTATTGATGTAATGTGTTAGGCTTTAATTTTCTCCGAAAAAAAATAAATAGATGGATTTACCACTTCCAAATATATTGCTTCGTATATACTATTGGCTTACGCCAAACAACTGCAATAAAGGTCTAATTTGGACAATTTTTAGAATCCACAAATTTGAATTTACGCAAAGTTCAAATTAAATAAATTCTAATTAGTAATCTTAAATTAAATTATTTTAAAATATACTGTAAAAATGTAAAATAAACAAGCAAGTATACACAGCTACACTTCAGATTAAAGAATATCTTTATAAATTCCAGCTTATACAGCCTTATTTTTTTGCGTGTGGGGTATTAGAATGCAGGTTTGCTTAAATCCGTTATTCTTTAGCAATTGTATTGTTAATGGTAATTTTCAAGGTTGAATATGAGCTGCAAAATTGACATATGAATAATCCTTCTTATCTAATTTCCAATGTAGGCTGAAAAATAATGTATAATTTTTCATCCTTCCAGATATTTTTCAAGAATTTATTTCTTGGCTTATTATAAAGATAAAATTGCCCTCACATTTTTCTTTTTTTTTTGCTCACTAGATTCTTCATCTAATATCAAGTCTCTTTTCACAATAATCCTTTAATGATTCCTGTAGGGTCAGTCTCATTAGTATTGCATCTGGCCAACTCAGCAAAACTCCGTTTAAGGGATCAGATAGTTAAAAGGTGTGTTCTAATGGTATCGTCTATCTTCTAACAACTTCTAGCCGATACACTTTCACCCTTCCCATTCTTTCATTTAACATCCCAAAAATCCTGAAAATTATTTTGTCTCAGCTACGCATTTTTTATCGTTTAATAAATCTTTCTTATACAATCAGGACAGTTCATTCTACAGGGGCAGGATTAAGCACAGAAGGTGAAAATATTTTATTTGTGGCTTTTATTTGGTGTTCAAAAGTTTTCAAATGTTTAAAAAACAAGTCAGCTGGGTTCAAATTTATGTACATGACAGGTATCAGTAATTATTTCCATCATAAATTGTCACGTGTATTTTTAATAAGTAGCTTACGGAAGAAAGAATAAAAAATCAAATTTATGTTATAACAAAAAGGTTTATGAATTTTCTACAATATTTTGCACGTTGTGCCGAAAGCTAGACAACCAGAAATAAAAATTCACTGCGTTGCTGAAGTACTTCATGGCAAAAGGGTGAAAATGTTGTGTAGCTTCATATGTCATTGCATCTTTCAATTTAGATACTAAGACTTGATTGTCATTTTATTCTTCTATCTATCTATCTGTCTGTGCTTCTATCTTCTGTCTGTCTGTATCATTCATGTTCTGTCTGATCTGATCTAAGTATCTCTTCTTCATTACATCTGTCTGTCTGTCTGTACAACATCTGATCTGTCTGCTCTATCTCAGATCTGATCTGTCTGTCTGTCTGTCTGTCACTGCACATCTGTCTGTAGTCTGTCTGTCTGTCTGTCTGTCATCGCATTGCAATATGCTGTCTTGTCTGTCTTTGCGTGCGATAGCATCTACATCTATGCTGATCTATCTACTTGTGCGTAGTCATGCGCGCCATCGTCTCCACTGTCTTCTGTCTTGTCTGTCTCTCTGTCTGTCTGTCATTGTCTAAATGCGTGACGTGATGCGTGCTGCATCAGCGGGATGCTATAACGTGCGTCGTGCGTCTGCTCTATCTATCTATCTATCTATCTATCTATCTATCTATCCCCATCTATCTATCTATCTATCTATCTATCTATCTATCTATCTTAGTAAAATTTTAAAAAAAACATGTTGCTTCGCGGCTCCAGTTTGTCGTTCTGGCGTAATATTTCACCTGGATACAATTTAGTATTTGAAGAGTCAAAAAAATTGAGAATTGAGAGAGAGAAAATTTTAGTAATTTCTTGGATGAAAAAAGTTTCACATTCCTGCTTTAAAAACAGAGGAAGCGTTTGAAACAGCCATGTGAATGTGATGCACAGCGCCCTCGGCTTTGTGATAACTCTTTTGAATCCGTAATCCAGTTGGGTTCCAAACAGCAGAAAAACAGCAGAGGAAAAAAATACAGCAAAGAGAAATCATAATCTGTTCTGCTTTCAACTTACACATCTGTAACAAAACACGAAGGGACAACTTTTTTTTGGATTTTAAGTTGGTAATGGACAAACTAGCAGGAAACAATGTTTGTTTATTCAAAAGCCTCATATCTTGAGTAATTGAAATTTTAACAGCATTACCATTTTTGATTTTTTGAAATATATAAATCCTTGGTTCTAAATAGACTAAGCAGATGTTTTCAAACATCAAGGTTTACTTATCTTTTTATAGTATAGCATGTCATTTGTGTGATTTGAAATACAGTTTGTCATTTCCTTACTTTAATAGTAATATCTAAATAATCCGTCAGCAATCCTTCCTAAAGAGCATTTAATATACCAAAATCTATGATTATTCCCATAGTGTCTATCTCAAAGAAATCGTGGCATTTAGTTTTCTATGCCTTATATACATCTATGTATTTATGTGAATTATATTAAAAAGAAAGACGCAAAAAGATCTCCAAATTCTTTTATTTAGAAGAGTGCATAGAGACCATAATTTTACAATACACTTTTTATAAATAATAGTGGTGAATCTAGTCAATTTTCTCTTCACTAACCTTGGGAGTCTCCTGTTGGTAAATTGTACAAAATTACAATTTTTAACAATGAAAAGTGATTTTGTAAATCAGTTGCAGGTTGAAATAAAGTAAAGCGATTCAGAATAATGACATATAACTAAGGAGAATATTAAGAGGTGAGAGGTACCAGGATGGTAACCCGATACTGTGACGATCTTAAGTTGGATTGACTGGTTTTATGTAATCGACTAGAACAACACAAAGACTATTGGCTACCGACCTCGTAATTTTGAACCTCGCGTATGACGAGGATTACACCTGACTGGCCTCCCTCTCGTAGCTTCTACACCACGCTAATGGGAGACCTTGAAGCCGACAAATGATGGCGGCCTGAGCTACCACGATGGTGTTTAGTGGCCCACGTTCAAGCTCCTCTTCGACTCGACGAAAGAGCTGGTCGTGATCCGCTCTGTGACCACTGAGGTTAAGCTGCCCACATGAGACGATCTAGGAGTTAAGAAGAGAGAACGCTACTTAAATATAGCCGAAAGCTGCTGTGTAGATAGCAGTGTGACAAATCTGAGAGTTGAAGGAGGGATGAAAACGATTTCTTCAGGAATCTGTGATAAAATAGGAATTCCTCAGAGTTGTGTGAAAATAATTTATGCTTAACGATGATTCCTAAGAATTAAACACCTTATAACATGGAATACTAAAAACAAGCAAAGATCACGCAGAACAATAGAATCTACCTCGGAAGAACTATTTGGGTAACGTAGCTACATTATGGTCTTGGAGATTAGGTACGCATTGTGAAAAAAAAGAATGCTGAGTTGATTACAGTGCAGAGTATTTCAGGTCACGTGAATAGGAGTCTAAGGTGAGAAAATTCTGTATATTTCGCTATTCTCCAATAGAAGTCGTGCTGTTTTTCAATAAGAGTTTTAGAAAAAATAATTAAATTTAAAAAATATATATCCTTCAGTCACCGTACCGATGATCTTGGTCGCAATCTCAGGGATCTGGGCTTTCAGAGTCCCGATGCCACCCAAGACATTGTACTGTGCAGGGGTTCATGCAGAACAAGGGGCGTGGTGTAGAAGCTTGGAGAGTATGATTAAGCTCATCCTCGATATACACTAGATGGCGGATTAAAATGAAGAGATATCGTGAGAACCTCGATGTAGCCTAAATTTTGAAGTTAATGGAACAACAAGAAATTCAATCAAAAGATCCCACTTTGTGCTTTTGCAAACTCTTAGCTAAAATTCTCTGTGACCAAAAAAATGACCAAGTAGTTCCCTGCCTTACAAGGTTGGCAAGATACTTTGCCTCGTACTCTGAAGCAGTAAATGAAGATTATAAGGAAATTTTAGAAAATTAAAAGAATTTACAAATACTTTCAGTTCTGAAAACAAATGTGATCCTTTTTTTCATAACATTTGCAGTACTTTTGTAATTATAAATATTATTAACTCTATTTGTATATTTTGAATACCTTAATGAAAATAATGAAAAACTAAGACTTGAAACTTCTGTACTGTATTGAAGACTATTAATAAAATGACTTGTTTTCAGGTCATCCACATTTATTTGCACATCTTTTGAAACATAAATTCAAGACACAAATTTTACACAAGCACCACTTTTTCAACGTTCGTCTTTACCTCTTGGGTAAACTCAGTACTCAATTTCATATCCGTTGCCAGTAAGTTATCTAAGTCAAAACTATGATCTGGTGTTGCCAAAAAAAAAATCTTAATAAAAATATTGAAAAAAGGTATTACTTTTAAGTTTTAAATCGTCTGCTTTTTTTAAATGTAGGAATGGTAATATCTTAAATAAGGTATCACATTAGATTAAATCGTCTGCCTTTAAAGTTGGACAGATAATATCTTAAAAAAAAAAGAATTATATCACAATCGTTTGTTTTTTAAAATTGAATATGTCACAACCTCTTCCTCCTCCGAAATAAACTTTCAATTTTTTTAGATTAAAGAGGTTCTTAAGACTAAATTATTGTTCTTCCTATTTCCAGGAAATTGATTTGCTTAGCAACTTAATTTTTTTATAGAATATTTTCTCTTATAGCCATTTCATATAAACTTAAATTCCTCGAATTACATAAAAAAAATCAATAATAAACATACATAAATAATAAGAGAATATCTCTTACATAAAATACATACAGGTATATAACTTTCTTCCAAAATATTTGACGTAACAAAAAATTCAAAAGCACCCTTTTATTTTAAAAGTATAAGTAAACAACAAATGGATATGAACTGAAAATCACAATAGCAATTCTAAATACTATTTTTTTTTACCCCAATTCCACTAGGTATTGGATGGAATTGTTGGTCTGCAGCAGATACTACTAATTAAAACCCTTTTATAAAAATCTATACAGAAGGACTATTTATAACATAAAATAGAATACATATTAAAAGTAATATCTATAATCATCTACAATAAAAGGAATATTTTATAATTAAATAAAAAAAAAAATACAAAAACAAATATAACATTAGAAAACCCCAATTTTTTTCATAATTCTGCTTTTGAAAATGTACAATGAATATGAATTACATACAATTTGTGATGAAGAAAATTGATGAAATAATACAAACAATAAACCAATTTGTAAAAGTAAATGACTATACTCAAAGTCTGAAAATTATATTATTTTAAATATAATTTCTCTAAAATCAGGCCATGGAGTGAGACTTACATAGTATCTGCATGTTTGACTCACTTGCCACTACAGGAACTTCATATAAGTATAAGACTGCTTAAAATTCATTGCCGATCTCATAAGATGTGGATTCAAATTTACATTGGTATTTTTTAAGCAAACTAAAATAGTATGGTCCATCATGGTGATGAATTTATTTGACCAGCTCAAATAACATTGTAGTTTCTCCTAACAATTTTCTTTGTGGCCTTGTATCTTTCTCAGTAACACAATATCCTTCTCAGTTGAAAACTCCTTTTGAGAAAATATCAGAAACGATACATTTTTTCCTCAAAGGTATTTCTTTGTTTTTCATACAATTTAATTCATTATCTTCTACATTTACTAGTCTCATACTTCACCTTGCCAGTATCTGATAGTTATACTTTCATAGATTTGGAAGTTAACATCTTTTGAACAAATTTTTCTTAGAAAATGCTTTTTTTACAGCATTTTTTTCTTTTGGTCGTGTTATCTTGATTATTTCCTTCATCTGAACTTGATGTTTCAGATCTAGCAAAAGAACCTTCTGATCTGCCTTATTGTTCAGTTCAGGATTTACCATTCATTTCACCAAAACAATCTTCATTCAGTTCAAGCTTTTGGAATATGATTTTTCAGAACTTGATTGTTCAATATTTTTCAAATCCTGTTTTTTTAGGTTTCAACTTTCTGCATGGACAATTTGGGACTGCAAGTGGTTCTGTACAATTTCTTCCAAATTAATTTTAGTATTCTTTAATTACGAAATCTTCACTAGATGGTGGTGAAATCTCTTCATCAATTTGGAATAGAATTTCTTCTTTAAGTTAAAACATTGGCACGACATCACAATTTGCTTTTCACTTGTTGAGTCAGATAACTGCTGGAATTTCCGGGTTAGCCTATAGCTCTTCTTCCAGTTCTAGTTTTTGTTTCCAGCTCAAAGGATCTAACTCTTGCTTATATCTTTCAGATCCGTTCTTCTTTTTCCAGTCTTTCCTTCCTCGTTCTCTTTCCCTTTCTTTTTTTTTTCATCCTTTCTCGTTCTTCTTTTCCCATTTTTTCTTTAATTTCCCATTTTCTTCTTTAATAACAAATAATTCGTACAAATTCATCATTATAATCAGGATTTTCAACAATCAGTTTTATAAATGAATAATTTCATTCAGGTTTTGCATTATTAGTCTTCAGCTAACACTTTATGAAATCTCTTTCTTACTTCTAGCTAAGAAAGCCATGTTGGAGAACTTTTACTTGTATGTGAAATTAAATAATTTCGATAAATGAACGTTGAAACAAAACAGCTTTAAAAAGCTACTCGGAAAAGATGACGCTAATTTAGCCAGATCGTAAAGCGGTATATATGATGTCAAAGAATAACACAGAAAACAGTCACAGAAGAAAACCAAAAAAGGCGCTTGAAATCAGAAGAACTTTCACTACCACGCAAATCCTTCGGCAAAAGAAAAACAAATTCAGCAACATGTAATTTTTGCAAGTAGCTTCTTCGTGGCCAAATATCAACTGTTTCAATTTAGAAACTCGGAAGACCAGCGCATTGTTTAGTTGGTAAAGCGCGTTTTTTCTTGTGAGTCAGCACTACGCCATTCGAATATCAGCACATCTGGATTTCAGTTATCTTCGGTGGAACCTCCAAATAATAGTCTGTACTGGCCAGACTATTAATAAAAAATGACTTGTTTTCAGATTCATCTTTATTGCGCATCTTTTCAAACATAAATTCAGACACAATTTTACACAAGCACCACTTTTCAACGTTCGTCTTTACCTCATATTAAACTCAGTACTCAATTTCATATCCGTTTGCCAGTAAAGTTATCTAAAGTCAAAACTATGATCTGGTGTTGCCAAAAAAATATCTTAATAAAGAGATATTGAAAAATTGTTACTTTAAGTTTAAAATCGTCACCTTTTAAATGTAGAATGGTGTGTCTTAAATAAAGTATCACATTAGATTAAAATCGTCTGCCTTTAAAGTTGGACCCAATGTCTTAAAAAAGAATATCACAATCGTTTGTTTTAAAAAGTGAATATGTACAACCTCTCCCCCCTCCGAAATAAACTTTAGTAATTTTTTGAATTAAAAGTTTCTTAAGATTATTGTTTCTTCTATTTCAGAAGTGTTGTAGCAACTTAATTTTTTTTATAGAATATTTCTCTTATATACTTCTGTTTCATATACTGGCAAATTCGAATTACATAAAAATCAATAAACATGCATAATAATAAAGAAGATATCTCTTACATAAATACATACAAGGTACAACAGCTGATATTTGACGTAACAAAATTCAACACCCTTTTATTTTAAAAAGTATATTAAACAACAAATAGAATATGAACTGAAAATCACAATATAATTCTAAATACTATTTTTATATTTTTGAATTCCACTGGGTATTGGATTAGATTGTTGGTCTGCGGCAGATACTACTAATTAAAACCCTTTTTATGAAAATCTGCCACAGAAGTTGTTTGTAACATAAAAGATTGCATACTAAAACAATATCTATAATCATCACATTAAAAGGTATTTTATAATGCAAAAAAAAAAAAATGCAAAAAACAAATATAACATTAGAAAACCCAAATTTTCACTGGTATGTACTTTGAAAATGTACAATGATATGAATTACATACAGTTGTGATGAAGAAAATTGATAAAACAATACAAACAATAAGCCAATTTGTAAAAGTAAATGACTATATAAAGTCTGAAGTATATTATTTTAAATATAATTTCTCAAATCAGTGCATGGGTGAAAACGTATCTCTTGCATGTTTGTATTGTCTCTTACTTGCCAGGAACCATATAGTATAAGACTGTAAATTTATTTATCTCATATGAACTGGATTCAAATTTACACATTATTTTAAACCATCTTGTTGATAATTTATTTGACCCATCCAAAATAACATTGTAGTTCTCCTATGTAATTTCTTTGGCAGCACTCTTTCTCAGTAACTTTTAATATCAACTTCTCAGGTTCGCAACTCCTTTCTGAAAATATCAGAAACGATACATTTTTTCTCAAAGGAATTTCTGTTTTTCTTTGATTTAATTCATTATCTTCCATTTACTGTCTCATATACCTTGCCAGTATCGATAGTTATACTTTCATCAGATTTAGGAAGTTAACAGAAATATTTTGAACAAATTTTCTTGAAAGAATGCTTTTTTTTTTGCAACATTTTTTTTTGAATATTAAGTATTGTCATGATTATTTCCTTCATCTGAACTTGATGTTTCAGATCTATACAAGACACTTCTGATCTGCCTTATTATTTCAGTTCAGGATTTTCATTCATTTCACCAAAACAATCTTCATTCAGTTCAAGCTGAATATGATTTTCTGGAACTTGTTCAATATTTTCAATCCTGTTTTTTTTTAGGTTCAGCACTCTGGACAATTTCTGGTTGGACTGCAAGTGGTTTTCTGTACAATTTCTTCAAATTAATTTTAATTAATTCTTCTTTAGTACACAAATCTTCACTAGATGGTGGTGAAATCTCTTCATCAATTTTGAGATAAGGAATTTCTTCTTTAAGTTAAAACGTGGCACGACATCTTGAATTTGCTTTTCACTTGTTGATCAGATAACTGCATGGAATTTCCAGGTTGTACCTATAGCTCTTAATTCAGTTCTAAGTTTTCCAGCTCAAAGGATCTAACTCTTGCTCTCTCTTTTCAGATCCCGTTCTTCTTTCCAGTCTTTCCATTCTCATTCTCTTTCCTTTCTTTTTTTTTTTTTTCATCCTTTCTCGTTCTTCTTTTTCCCATTTTTTTCTTTAATTTCCGTTCTTCTTTAATGGCATAAATTTTCAAGGGTAAATTCCTCATTATAATCGGATTTTTTCAGCAATCGGTTTATATAAATGAATAATTTTAAATTCAGGTTTACGTTCAAAACCCAATTCTTCAGCTAACACTTGTAAATCCTGTTTCTTGCTTCTGGCTAAAAGCCATGTTGGAGAACTTTTGCTTGTATGTGAAATTAAATAATTTCGATAAATGAACGTTGAAACAAAACAGCTTTAAAGAAAGCCACTCGGGAAAAAGATGACGCTAATTCTTGAATAAACAAAACGGTATATGATGTCAGAATAACACAGAAAACAGTCCGCAGAAGAAAACAGGCGCTTGAAATCGAAGAACTTTCACTACCATAATCCTTCGGCAAAAGGAAAAAAAACAAATTCAGCAACATGTAATTTTTTACCAAAACAACTTCTTCGATTCAAATATCTTCATTTTCCAATTTAGAAACTCGGAAGACCAACGTGTTGATTGAGAATTAAGCACTCAATTTTTTTCTTGTGGAGACCAGCACTACCGCCATTCGAATAACATCTAATTTCAGTTATCTTCGGTGGAACCTCAAATAATAGTCTGTACTGTATTGAAGACTATTAATAAAATGACTTGTTTCAGGTCATCACATTTATTTGCATCTTTTCAAACATAAATTCAGACACAATTTTACACACAAGCACCACTTTTTCAACGTTCGTCTTTACCTCTTGGAACCAAACTCAGTACTCAATTTCATATCTGCCCATTAAGTTATCTAGAGTCAAAACTATGATCTGGTGTTTGCCAAAAAAATATCTTAATAAAGAATATTGAAAAAGGTATTACTTTAAGTTTAAATCCGTCTGCTTTTAAATGTAGAATAGGTAATGTCTTAAATAAGTATCACATTAGATTAAATCGTCTGCCTTTAAAGTTGGACAGATAATATCTTAAAAAGTATCACAATCGTTTGTTTTTAAAATTGAATATATCACACTTCTTGAAACTTGAAACTTCTTGATTCAAATTAAAACCCTCTTCAACTATGAATAATTTTTTATGCAGCAATTTTTATCAAGACAGAAACAAATCAAAATTCGTGCCAAAAAATTCATTCTGAAGTCAAAAAAAAAAAAAAAATATTATTAATGTAGCCTATTTATATACCAGGAATACATGCACATAATTCCAAACTACGCTGTTCGGAATATCATAGTGAAATTCTGTTTACTGATGGTGTGTCGTTGGGCTATTCATGATTTTTCTCTTCACTAACCTCAGGAACTTTTGGTAATTTGAAGTGTATAAAACTGCAAATTAGCAATTATCGCAACATGATTAGATAAATTAGATGAAGATAAAATGTGGTGAATTGATTGAGAAATAGTGATACATAGAGTGAAATAGAATCGAAAGGAAAATGAAGAGACATAGAGGATATGTAAGCTGATAGACTTTTGTTAATTGGATTGAATTATTGTAATGAATGAATTACATTGGAATTGAATCGACATTCTAGACGTGTTGAATCGGAATGAATTTTAGTAAGCTAAGACATTATTATCAAATTTAAACTAAGATCAACTGAGTTAAAGAGATTCAAAGATAGAGTGTTCTTATGTATTTCTATATTTCTAGTCAACATGTTTTGTCCTGCTTATATTGTATCTTATATTGGAGTTTTGAATTTATAGACTGAAACTGTATAGTTTAAGATGGCTGAAGAGTTAAGCCAAGAGGAAATGAATCATAATAGTAAAATTCTCTTTTAAACTCCTAAAATATCCTACAGTAATTATATATAAATAATGAAATTAATAAATTAAAATATAAAAAGAAATTTGTTAACGCAGTAGAGAAGTGGCCATGGCACCTAAACAAAAAGAGTCATGTTGTTCCAGAATAATGTCCCGATAAATTTGGCTATCATGGTTTAGATTTGAACATGTAGATCTGTTCTAGAGCCCAGGCTAATTCCACCCAAACGAGTAAACCTGCAGTACTCTTGGTCTCGTTCAATGATGTTCTTGGTGGCGGTAGACCTGCCATTCTCCATATGAAAATCCATTGAGAATCAGAGAGCAATAAACCTGGACTCGTTGGAAAACATATCACATAAAGCCCACTGTGATCACATTATATGTTCTCACGGCACTAACGACAGTTAATTGCACCAGTGACAGAACAAATTGACAAGCCTGCGAGGTATATAGACCAATATGTTCAATGTCTGTACTCTGTTTGCCTTGAAGTGGCTGAAGATAGCTGACGAGAAAATGTCTAATACTACAGTAGCTTTGTCAGCATTTTTTTTTTTTTTTTTTGCTGTTACCCAAATACCGGTTGTCATTCGGCGTTGTAACTCGGGAGCGACTGTGCTGCGCATCTACTGACGGTACCATCATTTAGGAATCTTTGCCCAAAGCCTAGAGATGACACTTTGGAGAGCGATAAAGAAGTTCCTCGGTTGCACTTCCGTCTGGTACGTCCATACTCCAGTTGGTCGATAATTCACCACGTAAGAAATCACTTACGTTCTTTGTGTCCTAACTTCATTCAGTTGTGAAAGCGGCAGGTGACTTGAAAAATTGAAATTTTTTTATTTTCTTTGCTATCATTTCTTTTTCCTCTTTCCGTTATGGCGTACCATCGGCGTCAACTGATGGTTTATGGTAATATATATATATATATATATATATATATATATATATATATATATATATATATATATATATATATATATTTGATAATGCATAAATCTCTCCTCTTTCTCTTTCTGTGTAAATCTCTGTGTGTGCATAGGCTGTCGATCCGGAGCACACATGACTCATGCAAAAACGCTTTCAAAAGAACAGGATCCGCCTCACCACCAGGAAACGCTGCTACTATTTAGACATTCCGCTAGGCGAGAGGAAGTAACTTGCGTGGGAAGACACTATGAATAAGCTTCGGTGGACACAGGGTCTTTTTTTCTTCATGTCGTGTCAGGTGAGCCAAATCGTCATATGTAGACTTTTACCGCATTGAATTAGCACGGTACCTAATTACAACAAAACTGTATATCTGTTTTTTAACGCCAGATATTGTATATATATACCTAAATTACGGCTATTAGTGTAAATTATTAATAGTGTTGATTTGATTAGTTTCGAGACCTAGATTGAATTTTTTTTGGCATTATTTAGAAGATACCAACTTGCATAGTTCTGCTATGATGGCATACAAAATGTCAAGAATCCAGTGAGAAATTTATAACCTTGGAATGATTTATATAGAGAGATTATATATGAAAGATTATTATATAGAAAGATTATTATGAATGGTTATATAGAGAAGTCTTCAGAATAATTAATAAAATTAAGCTTCCATCCGATTATTATTTTTTGGAAATAATTAAAAATTTTCGATACTCCAGGGTATTAATTAAACTTTATGGTGCTGTGGGTTACTTCAATCTATGGATTCCTGAAACACAAAAAAAAAATCATTATTAGCTGCAATTTGCAACATTTTGTATGTAAGGATCCCAATAATAAGCCGAATAAATTTTATCCAGATACCTCATTTTGCAGTGGTATTAAAATTTACGATACTCCCTTTTCGGACACAATAAACATGGTTACAGGACCCATGAGGAGTCTACAAACAATTCTGACACGTTAACTTGTGTTAGAATTCTTTTCGATCACTACACCCTTTTGAAACTTGTTTATATTCCGAAGGGCTTGGACTATTCGGAGTAGACAATGCGACGCACCACAAATTTCGAAATTTGCTATTAAGTGGCTCAAGAACTCTCTTTTAGCTTCGTCATAACAAATGAATATTGTAAAAATTCTAAATAGTTTTTAATAATTGACACTAATAAAGATTATAGAATACTCTAGTATAGTTTCTAAAAAAAAGTTAATTAATTAAAAAAAAAAGAATGCTATTACTAATATGTATGTTAGAGCCTATTATTGATATCAAAATAAAAATGTGCATAACAAATTAAGTTGCAAATTTAGTTTGGAACTTAATTGTGGAGTTGAAAAGTTTTACTACATACAGACCTCACCCTGCACTTGCTGGTGTTCGTAATGGATTTACGACCAGCTTCCTTAAAATTATATATAAATACTGGTTTCCATAAAACAGGAAAAATCCTGCAAGTGGCGATTATTCAAAAGTTACATCTGGAATATGAAACTTTTACAGCAGTTACAATTAGGTAAGGTAAAAGAAAAGTATGGAAAATAACATGAAAATAAAATACCAGATAATAAGATACTTTTTGAAATCAACACTAGTATAAATCTAACAAATTGAATGTATCAGTTTGGCACAAGGAAAAAGGCTTTGTATGGAATATAATCCCCTAGAAACACACGCAGCAGCACGCACAATGGTATGTGATACAATCAATTATGTGATCTATAGGTTCAGTGGGAAGTAGAGCCATTATGTAGAAACTCGGTGCAAGTGTGGCAAGAGCCTCAGGAGGGATGGAGAGTCGCAACAAAGTTAGATCGAGTTTGCCATTTCATACGCTGAATTGCTTAATGCTGAAGATAATCTTCTGGGGATAACCATGAACAGATTGGGTTGTCGTCCTGTAGGATCATTACCTGTGTAGTGACATAAGGGTAGAAGCAAGTATCAAGGATATTTCATAGATGTGAAGCATTCAATGTCCACACTGAAAATATAAAGGTCTGTGCGTCACCATAGCCCAGACACTGCCTCCTCTGAAAGAATCTCTTTTATGGATGTTTTAATAGACTGATAAAGGATGTTAAAAGACTATAAAGGACGTTTGATAGAAGATAAATGATGTTTAATAGACGATGAAGTGCTTCATGTTATCTCCTAATCAACAACGCCTACAATTGCTTTGGTGTGGTTTGGACTCATGTGAGAAGAGAAGCAGCCTATATTAATCATCTGTCCAATGAACATTACTTGACTTACGCATATGAAGTATTCATTCCTATTTTACACCAAACAACTGCCAATAAAAAGGTCAATTTACAGCAGGATTTTAGAGATCCACAATTTGAATTTACCTTAAGTTCAAATTAAAAATAAATTCTAATTAGTAATCTTAAATTAAATTATTTTAAAAATTATACTGCTTAAAATGTAAAATAAACAAGCAAGTATACACACAGCTTGCCTTCAGATTAAAGATATCTTTATAAAAATCCACGCTTATACAGCCTTATTTTTTTTGCGATTGTGGGGCTATTAGAATGCAGGTTTGCTTAAATCCGTTATTCTTTAGCAATTGTAATTGTTAAGTAGCGAAACAATTTTTCAGGTTGAATATAGCTGCAAAATTGACATATGGAATAATCCTTCTTATCTAATTTCCAATGTAGGCTGAAAAATAATTATAATTTTTCATCCTTCCAGATAATTTTTTTTTCAAGAAATTTTATTTCTTGGCTTATTATAAAGATAAAAATTGCCTCACATTTTTTTTTTTTTTTTTTTTTTTGCGTCACTAGATTCTTCATCTAATATCAAGTCTCTTTTCACAATAATCCCTTTAATGATTCTGTGAGGTCGATCTCATTAGTATTGCAATAAATGCTCAACTCAAGCAAAAATCCGTTTAAGGATCAGATATTAAAAAAGGTGTGTTCTAAGGGTATCGTCTATCTTCTAACAACTTCTTAAAAGCATGCACTTTCACCCTTCCCATTCTTTCATTTAACATCCCAAAATCCTGAAAGAATTTTGTCTCAGCTTACGCATTTATTTATCGTTTAAATAAATCTTTCTTATAGTCAGATCGGACCAGTTCATTCTGGGGGCAGGTTAAGCACAGAAAGAGTGAAAATATTTTATTTGTGGCTTTTATTTGGTGTTCAAAAGTTTTTCAAATGTTTAAGCAAACAAGTCAGCTGGGTTCAAATTTATGGCCCTTGACATAGACGATATCAGTAATTATTTCCATCATAAATTGTCACGTGTATTTTTAATAGAATACTACGGAAGAAAGAATAAAAAAAAATCAAATTTATGTTATAACAAAAAAGGTTTATGAATTTTCTAACTATTTTACGTATGTGCGAAGAAGCTAGACCAAACCAGAAAAAAAATTCAACTAAGCGATATTCATGAAATACCTGAAAAAAAGGAGTGAAAATGTTTATTGCTTATATTCAATATATTTGCTTTCAATTTAAGTCTCAAATTATGCCTGAGTTATCTATCTATCTATCTATCTATCTATCTATCTATCTATCTATCTATCTATGTATCCTCATCTATCTATCATCTACCATCTGTCTATCTATCTGTATCTAACCATCTATCTGTCATCTCTATCTATCAGCATCTATCTGTCTTGTCTGTCTGTCTGTCTGTCTTGTCTGTCTGTCTGTCTGTCTGTCTGTCTCTCTGACTCTGTCTGTCTGTCTATCTGTCTATCTATCTATCTATCTATCTATCTATCTAACTCTATCTATCCATCCCCATCTATCCACTGTCTATCTGTCTTGTCTGTCTGTCTGTCTGTCTGTCTGTCTGATACTTGATACATGATAACGTGTCTGTCCTCTATCTATCTATCTATCTATCTATCTATCTATCTATCTATCTTAGTAAAATTTTAAAAAAAAAAACTGTGTTACTTCCGGGCTCGGATTTATCGTTCATGGCGTAATATTTCACCTGTAAATTTCAATTATATTGAAAGTCAAAAAAGAATGTGAGAATGAGAGAGAGAAAGAAAGAAATTTTAAGTAATTTCTTGGATTGAAAAAAAGTTTCACATTCCTGCTTTAAAAACGAGAGAGAAAGCGTCATTGAAACAGCCATGTGAATGTATCACCAGCGCCCTCCTTTGTAGATAAACTCTTTTGAATCATAATCAGTTGGGTTCCAAACACAGAGAAAAAACAGCAAGAGGAAATAAAATACAGCAAGAGAAAATCATTAATCCTGTTCTGCTTTCAACTACAAACATCTGCTTGAAAAAACACGAAGGGAATAACTATTTTGGATTTTGAGTTGGTAATGGACAAACTAGCAGGAAAAATTGTGGTTGTTTATTAAAAGCGTCATATCTTGAGTAATTGAAATTTTAACGGCATTACCATTTTTTTATTTTTTTGAAATAATGAAATCACCTTGTCTGTTCTAAATAGACTAAGCAATTGTTTCAAAGCATCAGATTTACTTATCTTTTTTTATAGTATAGCATGTCATTATTGTGATTTGAAATACAGTTTTGTCATTCCTTACTGTTAAATAGCAATATCTAAATAATCCGTCAGCAATATCCTTCTAAAGGCATTTAATATACCAGTATTTATGATTATTCCCAAGTGTCTCATCTCAAAGGAAATCACAAGTTGCATTTAGTTTTCTATGCCTTATACATCTATGTATTTATTGAATTTATATTAAAAAGAAAGACTGAAAAAGAGTCTCTCAAATTCCTTTTTATTTAGAAGAGTGCGATAGAGACCATAATTTTAAATACACTGTTTATAAAAGTAATAGTGTTGGACTATTCACGATTTTCTCTTCACTAACCTTGGGGTCTCCTGTTGAGCTAAATTGTACAAAATTACAATTTTTTCCCAACCCAAATGAAAAGTGATTTTGTAAATCAGTTGCAGGTTGAAATAAAGTAAAGCGATTCAGAGATAATGACATATAACTAAGGAGAAATGATAAGAGTGAGAGAGAGGCCAAGAATTGGTAACCCGAGTACTGTGACGATCTTAAGTTGGTTGACTGGTTTTATTAACATCGCACTAGAAGCAACACGAAGACTATTGGCTACCGACCTCGTAATTTTGAACCTCGGTAAAGTGACGAGGATTACACCTGAGCTGGCACTCCCTCTCGTAACTTCTACACCACGCTAATGGGAGGGCCTTGAAGCACGACAAATTTAGCGTGCCCTGGCTACACGATTGGTGTTTAGTGGCCCATTCAAAGCTCCTCTTCGACTCGACGAAAAGAGCTGGTCGTGAGTCCGCTACCATGACCACTAGGTTACAGCTGCCACATGACGATCTAGGAGTTAAGAAGGAGACAGCTACTTAAATATAGCTCCGAAAAGCTGCTGTGTAGATAGCAGTGTGACAAATCTGAGAGTTGAAGGGATGAAAAACGATTTCTTCAGGTAATCTGTGATAAAATCAGGAGATTCCTCAGAGTTGTGTGAAAATAATTTATGTAACGATTCCTAAGAATTAAACACCTTATAACATGGAATACTAAAAACATAAGCAAAAGAATCCCGCAGAACAATAGGAAATCTACCTCGGAAGAGCATTTGGGTAACATGTGCTTCTATTTATGGTCTTGGAGAATTAGGTACGCATTGTGAAAAAAGAATACTGAGTTGTTGATTACAATGCAGAGTATTTCAGGTCACGTGAATAGGAGTCTAAGGTAGGAAAATTCTGTATATTTCATCAACTATTCTCAATAGAAGTCGTGCTGTTTTCAATAAGAGTTTTAGAGAAAAATAATTAAATTTAAAAAAATATATATCCTTCAGTCACCGTACCAAGTGATCTTGGTCGCAATCTCAGGGATCTGGGCTCAAGTCCCGATGCCACCCAAGACACATTGTACTGTGGGGTTCATGCAAGAACAAAGGGCGTGGTGTAGAAGCTTGGAGAGTATGATTAAGCTCATCCTCGTCACTAGATGGCGGATTAAAATGAAGAGAGATATCGTCAAGAACCTCGTGTAGCTTCAAATTTTGAAGTTAATGAACAACAAAATTCAATCAAAAGATCCACTGTGCTTTTGCAAACTCTTGGCTAAAATTCTCTGTGACCAAAAAAATGACCAAGTAGTTCCTGCCTCCATAGTTGGCAAGATACTTTATCGTACTCTGGAAACTGATATAAATGAGATTATAAGGAAATTTTAGAAAATTGACAAAAGAACACAAATACTTTTTCAGTTCTGAAAACAAATGTGATCCTTTTTTCATAAACATTTGCGGTACTTTTGTAATTATAATAATATTATTAACTCTATTTGTATATATTTTGAATACCTTAATGAAAATAATGAAAAACTAAGAACTTGAAACTTCTGTACTGTATTGAAGACTATTAATAAAAATGACTTGTTTTCAGGTCATCACATTTATTTGCGCACATCTTTTCAAACATAAATTCAAGACACAATTTTACACAAGCACCACTTTTTCAACGTTCGTCTTTACCTCTTGGAACCAAACTCAGTACTCAATTTCATATCCGTTGCCAGTAAGTTATCTAAAGTCAAAACTATGATCTGGTGTTGCCAAAAAAAAATCTTAATAAAGAATATTGAAAAAGGTATTACTTTAAGTTTAAATCGTCTGCTTTTAAATGTAGAATAGGTAATGTCTTAAATA
>BMAW01063481.1:0-13478 GCA_019974015.1 Nephila pilipes | reverse complement strand
ATCTCATAAGATGTGGATTCAAATTTACATTATTTTTAAGCCAAACTAAAATAGTATGGTCCATCATGGTGATGAATTTATTTGACCCATCCAAATAACATTGTAGTTTCTCCACAACAATTTCTTTGGCAGCGCGCTCTTTCTCAGTAACACAATATCGCTTCTCAGTTCCTGAAAACTCCTTTCTGAAAATATCAGAAACGATACATTTTTTCTCAAAGGAATTTCTGTTTTTCTTACAATTTAATTCATTATCTTCCCATTTACTAGTCTCATATACCTTGCCAGTATCGATAGTTATACTTTCATCAGATTTGGGGAAGTTAACGAAATATTTTGAACAAATTTTCTTAGAAGAATGCTTTTTTTACAGCATTTTTTTCTTTTTGAATAACAAGTGTTATCTTGATTATTTCCTTCATCTGAACTTGATGTTTCAGATCTAGCAAAAGAGACCTTCTGATCTGCCTTATTGTTCAGTTCAGGATTTTCATTCATTTCACCAAAACAATCTTCATTCAGTTCAAGCTGAATATGATTTTCTGGAACTTGTTCAATATTTTCAATCCTGTTTTTAGGTTCAACGCTTTCTGCATGGACAATTTCTGGTTGGACTGCAAGTGGTTCTGTACAGAATTTCTTCAAATTAATTTTAATTAATTCTTTAATTGCAAAATCTTCACTAGATGGTGGTGAAATCTCTTCATCAATTTTGGAATAAGGAATTTCTTCTTTAGGATTAAAACGTGGCACGACATCATGAATTTTGCTTTTCACTTGTTGATCAGATAACTGCATGGAATTTCCAGGTTGTATACCTATAGCTCTTAATTCCAGTTCTAGTTTTTCCAGCTCAAAGGATCTAACTCTTGCTCTCTCTTTCAGATCCCGTTCTTCTTTTTCCAGTCTTTCCTTCCACTCTCGTTCTCTTTCCCTTTCTTTTTTTTTTTTCATCCTTTCTCGTTCTTCTTTTCCCATTTTTTTCTTTAATTTCCCGTTCTTCTTTAATGGCACCAAGTAATTCAAGTGCAAATTCCTCATTATAATCAGGATTTTCAACAATCAGTTTATATAAATGAATAATTTTAAATTCAGGTTTTACGTTCAAACCCAATTCTTCAGCTAACACTTGTAAATCCTGTTTCTTACTTCTAGCTAAGAAAGCCAT
The DNA here is from genome assembly GCA_019974015.1 of Nephila pilipes. Classification (NCBI taxonomy): domain Eukaryota; kingdom Metazoa; phylum Arthropoda; class Arachnida; order Araneae; family Nephilidae; genus Nephila; species Nephila pilipes. The sequence goes on along the minus strand of BMAW01063481.1, from coordinate 12,310 downwards.
GTTGGAGAACTTTTACTTGTATGTGAAATTAAATAATTTCGATAAATGAACGTTGAAACAAAACAGCTTTAAAGAAAGCCACTCGGAAAAGATGACGCTAATTCTTGAATAAACAAAGCAGTATATGATGTCAGAATAACACAGAAAACAGTCCGCAGAAGAAAACAAAAAGGCGCTTGAAATCGAAGAACTTTCACTACCACATAATCCTTCGGCAAAAGGAAAAAAAAACAAATTCAGCAACATGTAATTTTTACCAAACAACTTCTTCAGGCAATTCCAAATATCTTCATTTCCAATTTAGAAACTCGGAAGACCAGCATTATTTGATTGAGGTAAGCACTCCAATTTTTCTTGTGGAGACCAGCACTACCGCCATTCGAATAAGCACATCTGAATTTCAGTTATCTTCGGTGGAACCTCCAAATAATAGTCTGTACTGTATTGAAGACTATTAATAAAAATGACTTGTTTTCAGGTCATCACATTTATTTGCGCACATCTTTTCAAACATAAATTCAAGACACAATTTTACACAAGCACCACTTTTTCAACGTTCGTCTTTACCTCTTGGAACCAAACTCAGTACTCAATTTCATATCCGTTGCCAGTAAGTTATCTAAAGTCAAAACTATGATCTGGTGTTGCCAAAAAAAATATCTTAATAAAGAATATTGAAAAAGGTATTACTTTAAGTTTAAATCGTCTGCTTTTAAATGTAGAATAGGTAATGTCTTAAATAAAGTATCACATTAGATTAAATCGTCTGCCTTTAAAAGTTGGACAGATAATATCTTAAAAAAGTATCACAATCGTTTGTTTTTAAAAATTGAATATATCACACTTCTTAAAACTTGAAACTTCTTGATTCAAATTAAAACCCTCTTCAACTATGAATAATTTTTATGCTTAATTTTTATCAAGGTAAACAAATCCAAAATTCGTGCCAAAAAATTCATTCTAAAGTCAAAAAAAAAAAAAAAAATATTAATGTCAAAAGCCTATTTATATACCAGGAATACATGCACATAATTCAAACTACGCTGTTCGGAATATCATAGTTGAAATTCTGTTTACTGATGGTGTGTCGTTGGGCTATTCATGATTTTCTCTTCACTAACCTCGGGAACTTTTGGTAATTTGAAGTGTATAAAACTGCAAATTAGCAATTATCGCGAAGCATGATTAGATAAATTAGATGAAGATAAGAAATGTGGTGAATTGATTGAGAAATAGTGATACATAAGTGAAATAGAATCGAAAGGAAAAATGAAGAGACATAGAGGATAACGCCAAGCTGATAGACTTTTGTTAATTGGATTGAATTATTGTAATGAATGAATTACATTGGAATTGAATCGACGGTATTCTAGACGTGTTTGAATCGGAATGAGTGATTTTTAGTAAGCTAAGACATTATTATCAGAATTTAAACTAAGATCAACTGAGTTAAAAGAGATTCAAGATAGAGTGTTCTTATGTATTCTATATTTCTAGTCAACAAGCTGTTTTGTCCTGCTTATGTGTATCTTATATTGGAGTTTTGAATTTATAGACTATTTATTATAGTTTAAGATGGCTGAAGAGTTAAATAATGAAGGAAATGAATCATAATAGTAAAATTCTTTTAAACTCCCTAAAATATCCTACAGTTAATTATATATAAATAATGAAATTAATAAATTAAAAATATAAAGAAATTTGTTAACGCAGTAGAGAAGTGGCCATGGCACCCCTAAACAAAGAGTCATGTTGTTCCAGAATAATGTCCCGATAAATTTGGCCTATCATGGTTTAGATTTGAACATGTAGATCTGTTCTAGAGCCCAGTATAATTCCACCCCAAACGAGTAAACCTGCAGTACTCTAACGGTCTCGTTCAATGATGTTGTCTTGGTGGCAGTGGGCACCTGCCATTCTCCATATGAAAATCCGACGAGAATCAGAGAGCAAGCTAAACCTGGACTCGTTGGAAAACATCACATAAGCCCACTGTGACGATGTCCACATTATATGTTCTCACGGCACTAACGACAGTTAATTGCCGTGAGCAGAACAAATTTGACAAGCCTGCGAGTATATAGACCAATATGTTCTAAATGTCTGTACTCTGTTTGCCTTGAAATTGGCTGAAGATAACTGACGAGAAAATGTCTAATACTGTGCTTTGTCAGCATTTTTTTTTTTTTTTTTTTGCTGTTACTGTCAAATACCGGTTGTCATTCGGCGTTGTAACTCGGGAGCGACCTGTACTGTAACATCTACTGACATTACCATCATTTAGGAATCTTTGCCAAAGCCTAGAGATGACACTTTAGGCGATAAGAAGTTCCTCGGTTACTTCCGTCTGAGTACGTCCATACTCCAGTTGGTCGATAATTCTACCACGTAAGAAATCATCCACTTACGTTCTTTGTGTCCTAACTATTCAGTTGTGGCAACGAGTGACTTACAGAAAAATTGAAATTTTTTTTATTTCTTTGCTATCATTTCTTATTGCACCTCTTTCCGTTATGGCGTACCATCGGCGTCAACTGATGGTTTATGGTAATATATATATATATATATATATTTGTGTGTGTGCGTAAAATCTCTCTCTCTCTTTCTGTGTAAAATCTCTGTGTGTGCATGAGCGTGTCGATCCGGAGCACACATGACTCATTACCCAAAACGCTTTCAAAGAACGGGATCCGCCTCACCACCAGGAAACGCTGCTACTGTTGGAGCGGACATTCCGCTAGGCGAGAGGAAACAGCTTGCGTGGGAAGACACTATGACAAAGCTTCGGTGGACACAGGGTCTTTTTCTTCATGTGTCGTGTCAGGTAGTAGAGAAATCGTCATATGTAGACTTTTACCGCATTAGTGTACGGTACCTAATTACAACAAAACTGTATATCTGTTTTTTAACGCCGAATATTGTATATATATACCTAAATTACGGCTATTAGTGTAAATTATTAATATTAGTGTTGATTTGATTAGTTTCGGGAACCCATAGATTGAATTTTTTGGCATTATTTAGAAGATAGGGTTCAACTTGCATAGTTCTGCTATGATGGCATACAAAATGTCAAGAATCAGTGAGAGAAATTTATAACCTTGGAATGGTTATATAGAGAAGATTATATATGAAGATTATTATATAGAGAAGATTATTATGAGATGGTTATATAGAGAAGTCTTCAGAATAATTAATAAAAATTAAGCTTCCATCCGATTATTATTTTTTGAAATAATTAAAACTTTTCGATACTCCAGGGTATTAATTAAAACTTTATGGTGCTGTGGGTTACTTCAATCTATGGATTCCTGAAACACACAAAAAAAAATCATTATTAGCTGCAATTTGCAACATTTTGTATGTAAGGATCCCAATAATAAGCCGAATAAATTTTATCCAGATACCTCATTTTTTCTCAGTGGTAATTAAAATTTACGATACTCCCTTTTCCGGACACAATAAACATGATTTAGGACCCATGAGGAGTCTACAAACAATTCTGACACGTTAACTGTTGTGTTAGAATTCTTTTCGATCACTTACACCCTTTTGAAACTTGTTTATATTCCGAAGGGCTTGGACTATTCGGAGTAGACAATGCGACACCACAAATTTCGAAATTTGCTATTAAGTGGCTCCAAGAACTCTCTTTTAGCTTCGTCATAACAAATGAATATTGTAAAAATTCTAAAATAGTTTTTAATAATTATTTTTAATAATTTAAAGATTATGAATACTCTAATTATAGTTTCAAAAAAAGTTAATTAATTAAAAAAAGAATGCTATTACTAATATGTATGTTAGAGCCTATTATTAAAGTATCAAAATAAAAATGTGCACCCAACAAATTAAGTTGCAAATTTAGTTTTGGAACTTAATTGTGGAGTTGAGAAAGTTTTACTACATACAAGACCTCACCCCTTTGCACTTGCTGGTGTTCGACCAATGGATTTACGACCAGCTTCCTTAAAATTATATAAATACTGGTTTCCATAAATTAAGGAAAAATCCTGAAATTAGCGATTATTCAAAAAGTTACATCTGGAATGTAATGAAACTTTACAGCAGTTACAATTAGGTAAGGTAAAAGAAAAGTATAAAATAACATGAAAATAAAATACCAGATAATAGAATGCTTTTTTAGAAATCAACACTAGTATAAATCTAACAAATTGAATGTATCAGTTTGGCACAGGAAAAAGGCTTTCAATATGGAATATAATCCCCCCTAGAAACACACGCAACACAACACGCACAATGGTATGTGATACAATCAATTATGTGATCTATGAGTTCAGTGGGAAGTAAGAGCCATTGCTCTTGCAAAGCAGTTGCAAGTGTGGCAAGAGCCTCAGGAGGGGGATGGAGAGTCGCAACAAGTTAAGATCGAGTTTGCCATTTCATACGCTGAATTGCTTAATGCTGAAGATAATCTTCCTGGGGGATAGCCATGAACAGATTGGAGTTGTCGTCCTGTAGGATGAAATCATTACCTATTGTAGTGACATAAGGGTAGAAGCAAGTATCAAGGATATTAGCTTCATAGATGTGAGCATTCAATGTTCCACACTGAAAAATATAAAGGTCTGTGCGTCCACCATAGCCCAGACACTGCCTCCTCTGTATGAAAGAATCTCTTTTATGGATGTTTAATAGACGATAAAGGATGTTTAAAAGACTATAAAGGACGTTTGATAGAAGATAAATGATGTTTAATAGACGATAAAGTGCTTCATGTTATCTCCTAATCAAACAACGCCTACAATTGCTTTGGTGGCTAAGTTTGGACTCATCCTTGAAGAGAAACAGCCTATATTAATCATCTGTCCAGTGAACATTATGACTTACGCATATGAAGTATTCATTCTTGTGACGTGAGGTGAGTGGCACAAAAATGGCTGGTCGTCTTGCACAAAGTCCACATTTGTGAAGCCATTTAAGCACGGAAGTCAACTACACCAACCATCCTTTGGCTCCATAAAGTGAGTCTTAATTTGAATTGAGGTTGCGTTCATATTCCTATGTGCACAAAACCGTATATATATATAGATCATCGATGCTTGTTGTAGCTCAAGGACGTCTTTGGCTAAGCCTTCAGAATGGTGAATCAATGGCTTGAAATTGCTGCCCAATTCTATGAAAATCAGAACTCTAATTTAGCCATCTGGTCACCTCTGTCAGAATTTGAACAGCCTCTATTCCCCTCAATGATTCTCCATCTTAGTTGGGTTTTTTTTTTTTTTGAATAAATCATGTCTTGAGGTAATTGTAAGGAATTCGCTATCCCTGATTTCTTATCGTACAAGGGGTGTTCAAATGAAAAAGTACGAATCGTCATATAATCGTAACCATTAATATATTTGCCTATGGCGCCATGGGATAAAGTAGAGAGACATCGAGTGATGAGAATGGAGTCTCTTGAGTGGATCAGAGTAAACGTGGGTGCCCGCATGCGCAGGAGAGAGCAGATGCTGTTAAAAAGAGCGCCATCCAATTGACGCGACGGTGCATGCCCTTGTTGAATCCTGCATGCAAAGAAGAACCATTAAGTCCGAGGTTCACTGTATGATACTCTGAAGTTCCATCAAGAACAAAAGACCAGAACTTCTCACAGAGGGGGTGGTTCTGTTCCATGATAACGCGCGTCTACATGTTTCCAGGATCACACACGTGGAATTGACTAAGTTCAAGTGGGAACAGCTTGATCAACCAATTTCTGTAAACGCGTCTTTAATTCGACCAAACTCGTAGGCTATCCAACTTGCCGTCCTAAATAATCTCAGATATGCTAATCGGTGATAAACCTGGGAATCGAGCAGGCCAGGGAAGAGTGGAACTGAAGCGGAGGCAGCCCTGTGAGACTCTTGCATGGTTGAGAAATCTCCTGTTGAAAAATGTCCCTACCATGAGTGACAACACATGTGGCTGAAGATTGTCACAAGCGTACTCGAGGATCTCATGGTGCTGTGGAACAATATTAGGAGTGACCAAGTGTCGTATGCGATGATACCCCATACCATCACACCAGTTGTGGGAGTGTTGTGCGAAGCTGTACAGTGAAGATAGGATTGAGAATTTCTCTAAAGGAACTCCACACACGTATACTTTTGTCATCACTGCCCAAATTGAATCTGGATTCGTCGCTAAAGACGATCTCATTCTATTTGGTTGCAGTCTAATCCCTTTGAGCTTGACACCATTCAAAAAGAGGGGTAGGTGAGTGAGTGTCAGTGACAGTACACGTAATGGCCGCCTTGCGATGGGACAGATTGTCAAAGAGGCCCGTAGAGAAGGTGTTGCCAGTGTATGGATGGATGGTGGACAATAAGACAGTTGGGGCTAAGCGTGAGTGCCGAATGATGTGACGGTCCTCACAACTATTGGTCTGTCGAGGGCGTCCTGAGCCTGTTTTCGAAGTAACAGGCCTCTCTCTTGTCCACAGGTAAGAAGACGACGTCACTGTAAAATCCGAATGGCCTAGGTGGCTAACTATTCGCTGTCTCTAACATTCTTCCTCTCTGAAACTCTGATAGCTGCCCATATTGACTTCGATGGAGGCGTAATGGTATCTTTAGTTAAAAAGCGTCCCTAAACAACACATTAATTACTCTCAAACGAGTTCTGCTTAACTCTTTTATAATCCTAGGAGAGCGAAGTTCAACACCCTGTGTTGGCATTACGCATTTCGCAATCACGCCGCTTTATTAATCATTTACCTATCCGTCTGAGACGCACCTCCTTGCCAAGTTTCGTAACGTTCCCAAATGAACTTCTTGTGAAAATTTTTTATGCAAATCAGTGTATATGTGTGTATATATATGTGTGTAAGTAGGTATATATATATACACTCTAAAACAAAAACAAAAATGAAGCAAAAGTAAGGAGTTGACCGATGGAGATAAAAATTGGAGGTTAGGAAAATTATGTACAGAATAGAAAATGATGAAAATTTCAGAAAAAATTGCAGAATTTATTTCAGAGTTACATAGTTACAAATTAACGAGCTCAATAAGGTGTTGACAACTTCTATCCAGGATGCCAGCTAGCCCTCGACGTGGCATAGAGTGATATAGCTCCCTGATGATCTGCGGTATATCTTGCCAAATTTGCTCAAATTGTCGGCCTGGGTCATCAACATTCCCTGGTAGATGCAGTCACCTTCCCATCATATCCCAGACACGCACGATTGGAGAGAGATATGACGATCTGGCTGGACAAGGAAGTGTTTGACAAGCTGTAAGATAGTTCATAGCTATTCGTGCCGTATGTAGTCTGGCATTATCTTGCTTAAAAATAAGGCCAGGATACTGCAAAAGGAACGGTAACAAAACAGGTCTCAGAATGTAGTCGAATTACTACTGTGTTGTAAATGTGCCTCTAATGACAACCAAAGGATCCAGCTATCAGGAGAAATGGCACACCAGACCATAACTCCTGTTTGATGGCCTGTGGGGCGTGCAATAGTGAAAGCAGAATCGACTCGCTGCCCTCTGAATTTCCAGACGCGTCTTCGATGATCGACAGGTTACAGTTGGAAGCGGGATTCGTAGCTGAACACTATACCTCCCCAGTCAGCATCATTCCAAGCTGATCGAGCCAAGCACCATTGTAACCTGGCTTGACAGTGTGCAGGTGGGAGTGGTAGGTGACGTAGTGGTCGGTACGAGCATAGATTTCGCTCGTTCAGCCATCTGTGAATGGTCATGGTGGACACTCGTGTGACGGTCGCACGTCTGATGGATGATAACGGTGAATCAGGCGATGCGACAGCTGATTTGACAGTCACTCTGTCCTCCCGATCTTCTGTGTCCCTAGGTCGACCTCTACCATCAGGACGCTGAAATCTGCCATTGTCCACCCATTCTAACCCGCAACTTCTAATCTCCGCATCGCTTCGACCCATATGACGAGTGATTCTTCAATTGGCACAACCTGCTCTTTCAATCCAATGAAACGACCCCTTTCAAACTCTGACAAATCAAAACTCTGAAGCAAAACTATGAACTTTCAAATTGTTCGTAATGAGCTCGAATACTGTGACGAGTCATTTTTTCAGTCGTTGAAAGGCATCCTGAATCGCAATGCAACAGAAAATTTAACCAGATTGAAAAACGCTTCTTATATACTGAGTGCTCTGTGCCGATGCGCTTTATCTCCAGCTATTCATTCATTGGACACAAAAATTTAATCATTTGCATGTTCTGTCTAAATGTCTTAGCTTACGAAGTTTCATTACAATCAGGCAACTTTTTGGTGCTCCGTTTTTTTATATTTGTGTGTATGAATATATATATATATATATATATATAAGGTGCGGTTATTAAATAACGACATTGTCGCCGCTGGAAAACATTTTATTTTGATTTGATACATATTTACTTATTATCACCTTCAAGATACATCCTTCTTCTATGCCTAAAATACTCCATGCGAATTTCCCATAGGTCGAAACAGTGCTGGAAGTCTTCTTTTGTCAGCTGCTTCAAGACGCGTGCCACTCTTTCTCTTTCACAGCTTCAATTGATTCAAATCTGGTTCCTTTTAATGCAGATTTCACCTCAGGAAAAAGGTAGAAGTCGGGCGGCACAAGATCAGGCAGATAAAACAGATGGTCTAACACTACGATACTTTACTTGTCTAGAAATCTCTTCACAGATAATGTGGAATGACTTATCCATTTTTAATTCGAGACAGATTTTCCCTTTTCTCTCTTAGAGTTCAGTTATAATGTAAAGATAATAATTTTGAATAATAGACCTTCAGGATCTCAGTGAACAATCCTATGAATATTGAACAAAAACCATCATCATTTCTTTAAATTTTGATTTACTCATTCGAGCTTTTTTTGCTTTCGGTGAAGATGTTCTCTTCCAGTGCTTGGATTGGGGATTCTTTTCAAGATCATAAGTAAAAATTCACAATTCATCCCACATTATTGTGCTTTTTAATAAGCCTGGGTCATTTTCAATGGCATTCAAAGTGTCAGTTGAAACGTTTTTGTGAGCTTCTTGTTGTTCAAATGCGAGAATTTTAGGCACCATTTTGACACATAATTTTTGCATGTTAAAATTTCTATGTAAAATTTGAAGTACTGATACTTTGTTGATTCCTGTAGTTTCAGCATTAACACAAATACATAACTGACGGTCAGATAGAACCAGATTACCGATTTTTTCGATATTGTTATCCGTTTTTGACGTGGAAGGACGACCTGGGGGTTAATCATCTTCAGCCTCGTCTCGGCCATTTTGAAAATGCTTAAGCTACTCAAAAACACGTGCACTAGATAATCTCTTATTTATTTCCATACATATCTTTCATTAAATTAAAAGTTTCAGAGAGTGGCGGCTCTTCCAAGTTTCATGGGAAATTTCATAATAATTCGTTGCTCTATTGCTACTCTTGCCATTTTTCCGACGAAACAAACAAAGAAAAATTCTAATGCGAATGAAAGCTACGACTATACGGAATTGCTTAAAAACGAGAGTTACTGCATTCAAAAAAGAAGACTTCACGTTAAACAGCTGTCGGTCGCTAGCATTTAGTGCATGCGTACTTCTATAGCAATATCACAGTCTCATTATTTAATATACACCTTTCGTGTATATATATATATATATATATATATATATATATATGCCTGTGTGTAACCTAAATGTTAAATGCAATTTATCTTTTTACCCTTCTTATTTAAAGTAACAAAAAAAAAAAAATTATGAAAACTGAGTGTTTGATATTTAAATTAAAATAGTAGATAAGAAGATTTACAGTAATACGTTTGATAAATGAGAAAATTTTAATTTCCATGTCAAATGAGTACCTCTCTTTCTGGAATTAAAATTTACAAGAATATTATACTTAATTGCATCAGCATAAGAATTTAATTAGAAATAAACCAGATTGATGGCTGATTAAAAAAATTATTGAGATTGCATTAATGCTGATTTTTTTCTTAATTTTTTAAAAACACATTTGTAATTTGTAAGACAAAGTAAATAATTATAATTCATTAAAAAAACTTTTTTGAATTTCTAATATTTCAGCTAATTCTTTTTTAAAATTAAAATTGTTAAACACTTAGTCTAAAATTAATTACATTTATATAATATAGATTACAATATGCATTTTGGATTTTATTCATAATATATTTTAGACGGTGATACCTTCATTTGTAATAAATTTAATTACTTCATTATATAAGAATTTTTTTATATATCATATGTATTCAAATTTTATTTAAATAATTTTTTTGTAAAATCTGTTGGTAATTTTACTATTTTTATTTTTTGTGAATATATTATAGTTTTTATCACTGTGTTTTCCCTTTCGGCAAGAAATTTTTGTTAGCACCCCATTTGCTTCTTTTCTATAGTATTAACACATCGATCAATAACTCCCGAGTCTAAAATTGAAAACAACATTTTTTTTGCAATTTTTTTTTTTATTCATCAACATAACACCTTTTGTTAATCAACTTTTAGGGTGATACAATCGTTCAAACGCTTTTCCAAATATTTTTTGGGTTTTTTTTGTTTTGTTTTGTTTTGTTTTTTTCCAAAAATTTTTTTTTTCTTTCTTTCTTTTTTTTTTTTTTTTTTGGAAGAAAACTTTTTTGTTGCGAGTAAATAGCGATAAACAGCTTTCTGAATCATCGACTCGTTGCTGTTTTTGTTCCATCGAAAGCAATCGCGGCACCCACTTGGAAAAAACCTTTTTCACTTCACTTCAAAAAACCTTTTTCCTGGTCCGATCGACTTAAAATTTTGACACGTTTCAAGCAAAGGTTAGTACTCTAGAAAGACCTGGTTACTGGTTTACTACGAGCACCATCTCTGGGTTAGTCTCGGGAGTTATTGATCGATGTGTTAGAAAGTGTCTGTTTCTTTTAAAAAATAACTTCCTATTCATCTCTATGAATAGCAATGAGATTTGTATTTATGCATATTACATTAAAGTGAGTTATTCAGATATAGTTATATTTAATTTTACTCCATTGTTAATATTTTTAGCATTCTTGGTATGCAAAACGATTATTACTTTCGTTCTCTCTTTTGAGCAGTTTTTACGCTTGTTGATAACTATAAATTTTATTATAAAGCTGTGAGGGACATTAACCCTTTAAAACCAGTTTAACCCGCATCTCAGTCCAAAGCATGAGGCATCAAAGTAAAATTATCTTAAATTCTTTTTTTTTTCTTTATCTTCTTGGTGGATAATAATTTTCAAAAAAAGAATATTTTCGTGTCTTGGACTTTGATTTTCCTATGCTTATGTCCATTTTGTATTAATGAGAATAAATATATCTTCTTAAAATCTTCTTGTCATTTATATATAATTCTGATATTTTTTTAGATACGTACGCATATATTAATACTCATTATATATATACAAATGAAGGTTGTTTTTTTAACCTCTGTTCGAGATGCTTAGCAACCAGACAAGTGGTTGGAGGTGGGAATGTACAGTGGGTGACTCTAAGTATAACCTCTGCTGTAATCGACGTCATCTTGCCTTTTCAAATTGAGCTGTAGGTGCGTAAGCGTAGATGGTGATCCCGCAAAGGGCAAGTTATATATTGTAATTCACTTTCTTCAAACAGAAGGGAAATAATGCAGCCGAATTTACTGAAAAATGAATTGAATACACTGTGAACACTTCATGAGTAGTGTTGTTGTTCACGAATGACTTAGACAATTTAAAGACGAGCAACCGACATTCACGATGAAGGGAAATAAGGACGCAAGTCTGTTCAAACAAATCATCAATTGCAGGAAGATTACGTCAGAAGGTTTTTGGGGGACCCAAATTATGTTCTGCTTGTTGACTTTTTCAAGTGGTGAGTACTATCACTATAGCTGTTTATTGTCAGATTTTACGACGACTGCGAAGAACCATCCGAAACAAAAGCAGAGGAATGTTGACTTTGGGAAATGTCCTCCTTTAGGAAACACCCTCTGTCTTAGTGCTGTTGTAATCCAACAGCTTCGAGAGCAATTTAAATGGGATGCATTTCATCATCCGGTGTATATTCCTGACAGACTAAGCGCTAAATGATTTTCATCTTTTCCTGGCTAAAAGGCCTAGGCTTCTAGAACAATGAGGAGCTTAGAAATAAAATACAGATTCATGTAACATCATTCATGGAGGCGTTCTTCAAAGAGGGTATCAGAAAGTTCGTTCTCTGCACTAACAAATGCCTGAATCTTCACAGTGATTATGTTGAATAGTAACCATGTTTGTTCATAACTTCTGATAACAAATTTATCTTGTTTTACATTCTTGTCTATTTTTATGGTCCATCGGAGGT
>BMAW01063478.1:467396-478262 GCA_019974015.1 Nephila pilipes | reverse complement strand
AAAGATTTTATTTGGAGTTCGGATTTTGCTGGTAGAGGGTTTGGATATAGAATGGAATTAGATTTGGATTTGGAATTAGATGCTGGTGGAAATAAAGGGAAGTGATTCAAATATGATATATAAATAATGTGAAATTTAGAGAGAGAGTGTGTGTGTGGTTAACTCTGAGTATTGTTCTAACAAGAGGGCGATAATATCAAGAATATAGTTACTGGTTATTGCTGTCGCAGAGGATTTGTCGAAGAAAAGCAATTGGAAGGGTTTCCAAATCTCAACTGGGAAGGGTTTGGTAAGAGCTTACTATTTCAGTGATATTTAAATTGGTTGGCTAATCATAGAATCCAAAGAAAGCCATAACCCATTATATTATATTAAATGATAAACAAATACTTGAGTTGGATTAGACTTATGTGTCTTTGGAGTAGTTATTGACTTTTAGTGTTAGTTACATCAAACTGAACTACGGCAAAAGAGTCGGATAGAAATAATCGTTCGTTACAGAATGTCAATCTCGTATGTCCGATACATAGAAGTGTTAAAATTACGTCCCGTCTTCTGCATGAAAGTGGGTTCCAATGAGAATTAATGGATGTAACATGATGTAATTTGTTGTCACCAGAGGTCATAAATTCCAGATTTAATATATATTTCAATACACATGGTAATAAGGAATGGTGCGTTTTATTTCATAAGATGCTGGTTTAGCTGTACTTTTGACTGTCTCCTTGCCCTTGATACCCACGTGAGATGGTATCCAACAAGATAATAGTTTGATGTTTTGATATCTTAATTTATTAAAAGTTTTTAAGGTTTTAACGATGAATGGCTGAGAAGAGTGATGAGGATGACTTAAGTATTCCAATGCACTTATGGAATATGTGAATAAAACAAAATTCTCATCATATCTACTTGATAAATTGTCCAATGCCCTATGAATAGCTGAAATTTCCGCTGTAAAAAAGGAGCATGACGGATGAAGCTTAAAACTATGAAGTAAATGTCAATTACAAATGAAGTGTCCACATAATTCGATGGCTTAGAGCCATCAGTGTATATGTGTTTAAAATCAGGATATTGTTGAACAAAGTCATTGAAAAATTAAATAAAAATATTTGGAGTTGTATCCGATTTCTTAAAAATTTTAAAAGGACTTTTAAAATCAAAACTCTGTTCATGAACAGGAGTTTTTACCCTTCGTCTGCTTCCATATTAGAGATATTAGGGGTAGTCCATAGTCCTTTATTAAAAAATATGGACTCTGCTATGAAATAGAGGTATAAGCAATTTTTTGCACGATACAATTATCTAAAAATAAACTTTTTTCTGTAAAAAATAAAAACTTTGAAGATGAAGTCGTTCTAAAATGATATTGAAGAGATTAAATTTGTTTCCTTAAGTCTAATGAAGGTTCGTAACAGTCCACACACAAGTTTTTGCTGAGAGATTTTCAGAAGGCTCCAAATCAAAGTCTTAGGGCGATATGGTGTCCCTACGGTGTTCAGTTAGCATAAAACTGATTTTCTGGCTGAATCGTACTCCCCTCAACCGTAATCTAATATAGAACGGATGAGAGCATGATAGATACATAACAAGCATGTGCGGTTGGAGCTCCATGAAGTATGCAATAAAACTTTTAAGATATTCATGGATTTTTCACTTCATTTTTGAAGCTGTAAAATATGAGAGTGAAACGTTGGTTTTTTTGTCAAAAATTAGTCTTAAAAATTTATTTTATCTACTACGTTAATAAAAATGTTGTAATAAATTTCAGGATCCATATTAAGTTTCCTTTATTGACAGAAACATACACAAGCAGTTTTGGTCAGAGAAAAACAGAAACCGTTTTCATTTGTTCCTTTTATTAAATTGTTAATAGCCTGTTGTAGTTGTCGTTCGATTGAATTAATTTCTCTCCTTATGCATGAAATTTGCAGGTCGTCAACAAAAAAGAGCTTTTACATATGGAGGAATGCTCGAAACTACGTAGGTAATTTTTATAGTAAAAAAAGTGCAACACTCAATACACTCCCCTGTAGACCTGATTCTTGAATAAAATCATCTGAAAAGGTGGAGTCCCCTTTAACATTAAAATAATGGTTTTCTAAAAAATTTTAGATAAAAATTCGCAAGTTACCTGTTAAGTCGTAATCATATAAATATCTTACAATTCCATACCTCCAAGTACAATCAAAGGCCTTTACAATGTCAAAAAACAGAGACAAAATGTTCATTTTAGACGAAGACATCCCTTATCTGTGTCTCCAAAGTGATTAAATTATCCACAGTTGACCTGTTTCGTCGGAAGCTACTTTGAAAAGGTGAAAAAATAGCGTGTGTTTTTCTAAAACGTACATGAGTCTGGCGTTAACCATTTTCTCCAGGACTCTTCATTGGAAACTCAGGAGTGTTATGGGTTGGTAATTCATAGGATTTGTAGGATCTTTTCCCGCTTTTAAGTTAGGAATAATTGTTGCATATTTCTATGAATGAGGGGGAAAATAGTTCTTTCCTATTATAAAATTTTAAGACATATTTAATAAAAATCTCCGATAAATACTATACGATTTGGTAAGTGATGCTGTCTGGTAAAGGAGAGGATTTATGTGCCTGAGAGAGAGCGTTTTCTAATTCATGGAATGTAAAACCACTGTTGTAAGATAAATGGTATCTGGTAGCAAAATTAATTATTTTATTTTCAGATGCTATTTTTATTTTTTAAATTATCTGAATAGTTGGAAGTATGAGAAAAAGATAACGCGCGCGCGATAGTATATGTGATGTCTATTTTTCTAAAAATTATCTTATTTTCTTTGTACAAAGTAAAATTATTAAGGGTAGAACATCTTTTAAAAACGTTACATGACATTCTCTGATTTCAATAAACGTCTCTGAATTCCTTATTCCACCATGGTTTCGATTGTTTTCTTGGTTTGGTAGAGGATTTTTTCATTGATGCATTAGAACTTTCAATGATGATTTTTGTAATTTCCTTTGTCATCAATACTAAGTGAACTTATTATTTCTTCGGAGATATTGGCCAGGGAAGGAAAAAATGGCCAATTAGCTGTTTCATAAATGTATCTATTAAAGGAAATGGGATTATATATTATTCATCAGAGTTGCACGATCCAAGATACTTTGGATGCTATTGTAAAGATAGGAATCCGTTTTGAATGTCCAGTAAGGTAAAATGATAGGGGTACAAATTACTAGGTCTATTGAAGGAAATGTTCTTGAAAATAAGTTTTTTTTTTTTTTTTTTTTTTTTTTTGTTAAAAAAGCAAGTTATTGTCTGAAATGATGTGTGTGTGTGTTTTGTTTTGTTTTGTTATAACGTGAGGCTTTGGAAGGAGAAGAAAAGATTTTATTTGGAGTTCGGATTTTGCTGGTAGAGGGTTTGGATACAGAAGTCACAATCTGCGGAACCCCATGATTGTGGGAGCTTCTGTTTCTATTGCTATTGTTTGCGTAGCAGTATTTACGATTTTTGATTTTTGAGGATTAGAAACCTGCTGGACAGAGTTATTGATTTTTAGTGCAACTGCATAAGATACTACAACAGTTGGAGAATGTTCATTTACTATTTTTCGTGCTTTAGGGAATGAAATATTTTGATTTATTTTGACTGTTGTATTTCTTTTTCAGTAATCCATTGAGGGCATTTGCGGGAAAAGGCAGAATAGTCGTCTTTGCAATTCGGACAAATAGGCTCCGAATTGCATACCCTGAGGCCATGCCCTATAATGGAGCAGGATAGAATAGAATGTTCAAACCACTGGCATTTGAAACAGTGCAAAGGGTTGGGAATAAATGGTCGGATGGGGCAATTTAAATTCTCTATTTTTATTGATTTAGGTAGAGTGGGGCTATTAAAGGTGACGATTCAATGTTTGCTATTAAATATTTGACCGTCGCGACTGATCGTTATTCATCGGACGGCACAAACATTTTGATCCTTTAAAATATCTAAGATATCGGCTACAATAGCAACTCCTTTCCATCTATGTACGCCATAGATGCAGAGGAGATTGATGGATTCAAACCTCCATCAGGGCACGAGCTGACACCACTCGAAACGTTTAAAGAATAATAGGGTATAACAGTAATTACATTGTTGCCTATATTTTTTTTTATTTCAATAGTATTTCAGTCTGTTTGTAAGGATGCTTCATTTAAAATGTTGCCTGTATTTTCTTTTTTAAAGGTTTTTACTTCTCCCGCCATTTCTGTTCATGTCTTATGGGTTAGGATTGCAGAGAGGTTCTTTAAAAATGTTTCATTTTCAGTAATATTAAAAACCTATTTACATTATTCGATAGTTCAAAATATTTCGTTTTATTTATAAATTTATTGATTACATTTGACAAATATTGTTCCAACGCCATATATGGAGAGGAGGCTCATGGATTTAAACCTCCATCAGGGCACGAAGAGATTTCTGGATCTATGGGGTTTTTTTACATTCACTTCTGTGCGTCTCCACCAACCTAGGAGCCCAACAAGGGGAGGCAGCCCACCGGTCATCTGGCTATTGCCAGACACGGCACTTACCACAGAAGTGGCACGGAAGTATAGTATTACAGCTTGGGGTGAGGATCGGTAGGTTCACCCGAAGTACTCTTAACTGCAATACTAACCCTAAAGCAATATCTTTGGGGCTAGAAATAAACACTTCAGAAGCTATCGCTAACCGATTGATGTCAACAATCTACGGAGAACCATAGGCGAAAAAGATCGCAGCAGGATTCTCGGACTCCACTTTCCCCCGGCACGGATCACTGCATGCAGCAAGCATGTGGGTCGGGTAAAAAAAAAAAGCTTGAACTGAAGTTCTTTCGAAATTAAGTTTTGATTTCCAAAACCCCCATCGACAAAATAATCAAAGTAAATGCATAAAACAAGGAACAAAATGGAGCGAAACTTAAAATAACCACAAAATCAAGCCCAAACAGGAATAAAAATTACTATATTGGAAATCTGCGACTTAAGTATGAACAAAACATAGATTTTTTTTTTTTTTGTCTAAGTTTTTCAACGGTGTTTTCACTCGGGTATCTCAGTGGCGTGGTCTCCCTTACTCACCAGAAGATGAACCCTTGAGAGGAAAAATAGAAAAAAAATACCAATTGCGACATGATGGAGGGTCGAAAGGAATATAAAGAGCACTAGGTTATCCCGGGTTTGCGTCACCCATGTTTACCAAAGACAGTAAACCTCACTGGAGAGAAAAAGATTACTCAGGTCCCTCAGGGTTCGTGAAGCCCATACCTACCTAAAGAAGGTAAGCCCCTGAGGGAATTTTCGAAGATGAAGTGCACGAAGAATAAAACATGTACCAAAAAATCTTTGTCGATAGTAATTTTCGCCAATTTTTAGAAGGGGGAATAGTTTTTCATCTCATGGTAGAGATCGGTTGATCTTTCGGTTGGAGGGATTCAAGCTGCCTTAGAATACCATGCCAGAAAGGAATTCCCTGTCGGATCAGCAATTAGGCACTTGTTACTGCAATCGTTATAAATTGCGACTTATGGAAGAGAACAGCCAAATACCCCTTATGAAAAAAAGCCTTTTTAGCTGTTGATAAACTCTCTGAACAATATTTAGAGCAGGTTGTTTTTCCAGCCAATATAGCAACTGATATACATTCCTATTTGTATTTTAGTGCAATTTGTAACGTTTCCCCTTCGACATGTTCGACAGTCTCTAATTGATATAGCGGGTATACTTGACGCATGGGTAGTTGTCGGGTGTGTCACTTGTAAAGATTTATGTTTTAGGCTGTGTTGCCATCTAGTGTTCAAGCCCTGGATTACCATTTCGGCGTTAATAATCTTCACCTCTTTTAAGGGAATTGCGCCCCCCCCGGGGTAGAGGTTGTTTGACCTTAAGAGACAAGGGTGATTCGAATTTCCCATCTTTTAGTCCGCAGAAAGTTTGTCCATTAGATCTTTTGGCAGTGCTTTAGGTAACCAAGCCAGAAAGGAATTATCTGCCGTATTTGGTATTAAACGCTTTTAATTCATATCGTTGTTAGTTGCGACTTACGGAAGAGAGCAGCCGTATATCTAATGAGCCGCTTGAGAACTCATTAAGAATTTTAACTATAACCTTCGAACCATATTTCGAAGTACTAGTATCTCAAAAGGCAATATGAAGCATTTCACTAATTTCATGTTAATACGATAATAAAAAAAAATCAAGAATAGTTGAAGTGTTTAAATTACTTAAATTCACTAACTATATATTCTATTTTTTAACCCAAATGTTATTTATAGTGTTAGTGTATTTCATGTGCGGTCAAAAACGACTCATCTTATGTATTGTGACCCAAAGATGTTAAAGGATTTGACACTTCTAGTTTACACAATACATATATATGAAGTCACGTTTCAAATGAATGAATCAATTTCTTTAAAGCTTACATACGTAACTTAAAATCTTTATTTTAATAAATAACTTCGTATTTAAATAATTTATGTTTCCGTTTATTTTCATTAATGATTCTTGTATAAGTTGTTAGCGACTAGAAAACTCTTATGAATTTTAGTTACTTAATAGTGGCACATTAAGACTTTCAAAAAGAGTTAGATAATGCCTTTTACAGATATTGTCTCATAAACAGAGATAAATTTCCACGTTTTGGAAACTGCTTTCTCATTCTTCCTTATCTATTTCAGTAACTAATCAACTAATCTCTCAACTAGATATTTATTTAATTCTTCATTCACCGACATTGTAAGAAAGATTTCCTAACATCATAATAATTCGTAACAAAATAACAACTTCTTAAAATATCACTAGAATACTGAAAGCTATAAAACAAAATTTGAGAAATTCGTGTCAAATCACAAGATGCTCTTCTAGCAGTTGTAGATCAGAAAAAAAGTGTTTAATTCAATCTACATAACTAAGTTCTAGCTTTTAAATAAATTATCATTTTCTACGTTTTTATTTTACATCGTGAGAAAACTTATCTCAAATATTGTTAATAAATTAAAAAATCAATTAAATTTGAAAATATTGTAAACTTTTTTTTATCATATAGAAAATGTACCATCCAAATACAAAAAATATATAATGTATTATAAGTACTGCTTTTAATCCTTAGAAATTTATTTAAATTTTTATTTCATTTTTCTGAGAATAAAACATTCACTATTAATAATCAAGGTGCATATTCAAATACTTTATTTTATTTATAAGTAGGGTCTAACAGCATTATTTATAATTTCTTTTACATACCAATATAACGTAGTATCTTGCGATTAATAGTTTTTTTTTTTTTTTTTTTTTTTTTTTGGAAATAAAATTTATTAGCGACTTTTAAATCTTACAGTTTCATGTCCAAATTCTCTCATAATTTTAATTTAATGCAATAAATTATTTTTAAAAATTCAATTATTGTGCAATATGAGCAATCGATTATTGCAAAATTTTCAATATATTTAAAAGTTTAAATTCAAGTGAACTTTTTATTACGAAAAAATCATAAAATTAACTCACTGTTCAAAATAGCAAATAAATATTTTTTTATTAAAAGATTAACTTTCTTCTCACAAGAAAAAAAATATTTTATTCAAAGCAGAGAAAAAAAAAGTTTCTTTGTCAGAATGACTCAAAAATACTGGTGATATTAGTCGGTTTCAAAATCATCATTCGTATTACAACATTATTTTTAAAAATATTAATATCGAATATAACTATATAGAATAACATTTTACTTGAAACTTCATATTATTAAGTGTTGTTTGAATGCATTTTTTACATGCTGAGTCTTTGAATTAAACATAAATATCAAGCAAATTTAGTTACAACTTTTTCATAAATTTAAGTTCGTTTGCTAGATTTCCAGGAAATATTCTTGAAAAGGTATGAAGAAGAAAATGCACCATTCTGATAGCACAACATTGTGTTGGGGGGGGCAGTAAAAGTGATGGGACGAATGGGGTGGATTATGCGGAGAAACCCTTTCAGGGTTCTTTAACCACTTTCCTTAATCCCTTTGGAATTTCAAGTTTCCATCGGGTTCTTCCCCATTCGTAATGGGTGGATATCTCGTCTATTTGCATCACCTCAATAGGGGTTTGGTGTAAGGGATCATCCCTTTTTTAAAAAAAGTGTAGGCATCGAGGCTGCAACACTTTTTTTATTCACTGTTCTACTACGTCTTTAGAGAGCTCGCAATTTGACAAGTCCCCTTTCATGGGACGCTACCCAAGTCGTTCCGACACCTCGAAACCAGAATCCACTGGTAAGACAAATTTTGCCAACTAATTGTTCAGATTTAATTTCAATAAATGCATACTTTTTATTTATTCAAACGTATTGTTTATTTTCACTTTCAGAGAGCAACACAAAAATTGGATGTATTATCATTTAATTGATTACCTTTTCTTTCTTTTCTTGACTGTTGAAAGAACAATACTCTTTATATTCCTTTTACAAAATGGTACATTAAATAATGTTTAAATAGTAAAATAAAAGTTGATAAGTGTGTAAACTCCTTTTTTGAATGAAATCCATCACCATGAAACTCTTCTTGGCTACTGAAATACTCCTTCTTTTTCAATAAGTTTATTTTATTGTTTTTGTAAAATATTCCTTAAAATTATGATTTAAAATACTTCCATTTTCTCTCATGCTTCAACGATGAACGCAGAGAAAGATAACTACTGAGAATTTTTTTTTGAAAATATATTGTGTAACCAAGTATTTCATTTCTAGAAAATATTTTGAAAGAAGAAAAATGAAATCGTACAATGATTTAAAAAAACTCATTGCAATGGCTTGTTTACTTCCCAGAATTAAAAGATTGGTAAAACGAGTAAAATGGTAAAACAATGGTGTTCCTGAGATATGATTATGATTAGACTAAACTAATTTCCTGACTGTTAATTGTTCTTGTACTATTTCCCCATTATTTTTGTTTTGATTTGTTTTTGCGTAGCTTTATCTCCTATTTTTGTATTTCCCGAACGTACCCTTAGAAGTGATTTGGAAGCGTCTATTTCGGAGTAATGAAACTTCTTTGAATGCTATTCGTATGGAAAGCTTAATATATGATTTATAATCTTTTTTAAAAATTGAAATTGATATTATAAGCAGTGGATTTTTCTTCTAAATATGGACGATTAGAAATACATTATAATTAGGTATTTATCATGAGGTAGATTAAGAGTTTGTTCTAGAAACCCTTTCTTGAAAAATTATGAATGTGATACTTTAAATTTTAATTTCTTATTTCCAGAAAGCTTTTTTACTGATTATTCCTTCAGGTCATTCATTAATACGTGGGTGGTTCAAAAAACACTTGCATTTGAAGACAGATGACATCATTAAGGTAAATTGTTGTTACTATCTGTTAAACAGAGTCGAGACAAATTTGACATTGATTCATAAGTTTGTTTTGATTAGGTAATCATTTGCTACTAAATCAAATTTGACAACTGTCGCGTCGAGTTGTCACCGTCGATGATAAATGGATTCATAGTTATCAACCGGAAATGAAACAAAAATCAAAACAATGGGTTGCTTCTGGTGAATCTTCTCCAAAGAAGGTAAGAATAATCTCATAGCCTGAAAAAAGTTATGACAAAGAATTTTTGAGGTGCGAAAGATATCATGACCCAAAAACGAGTAACTGAAACTTAGACTGCTGTCTAGTGACTCATGGTGCTTACTAAAAAATAAACCATTTTCGATGCTATAAGCGCCATTGTTGGGATTTTCTAAGTACTTATTGAACAACCCTCGAAATGTGATCATGTGTTCTCTTTTGATCGGAACCATGTCCCATGAACAGCAGCATGTCCCATTGTCCCAAAACATAGCTTCGAGGCTCCGGAATGTCCTGTTTCCTGGAAGAGGGGGACGAGAAACTCACCTAAACAATTTCAAAAAAGAAATGGTAGAAAGAGTACGCATCCCAAGAAAAGGTATTTTATCTTTTGGATAAGTTGTGGACCGAGCGAAAAAGTAAAGTTCTTAAGAACCTGTTAATTACTTAAATAAATGCTAAGGAATCTTGTCAAGAATTTCATTTTTAATTGAAATCAACATCAAATACACTTGAGAAGATTTGTTCTTTTGGAAAAATATAAGTTTGCGTAAATTATTGATTTTCCCTTGTTCATTCCTCTGTCTTCTTTTTTTTTTTTTTTTTTTTTTTTTTTTTTCGATAATAAATAAAAATAGTGAAGGAATATGCGTTTTCTTTAATATACACAGTTACTATTATCTAAAAATTGGTATATGTAGGGTTTCGAGGAAAAAAATTGTGGTCCCGTTGTTCATTAAACGTCATACATGAATCAATATAATTTAGAGAAAAAAAATTCTGATGTGAAAATAAATGAATAATAATAATTATTTTTATATTTTTCATTGATTTCTGAAAAGGAATTCAATGATTACTTCCAAAAATGATCAGGAACATTTCATTTTATTCAATTTATCATTAATTTTGTCTCATATCTAGAGCTTTTCATGTTCAAAAATTATTTTTTATCTATTATATGTTTATCTATATCGATACATCGAGATTATTTGTTTAAGGAAGCAACCAAAAGTTTGAGGTTTATATCATCTTTAAAGAATCAATAAAAAAAAGTGCTTTTTCTTCTGATATCTAGGCACTCAGTGAACAATAATGTTTGATACTGCACGTATTTATCTCACGTATCTAAGTCAGTTTTATATATAAAAGTATATTTTCTTGATGATTCTCAAGACAAATTCTGATTCTCAGCTCATGTATTTCATAAATTATGTTGTTCCAGATCTCCAGTAAAACTTTATATGCTTATATATATATATATATATATATATATATATATATATATATATATATAATATATATATATATAC
>BMAW01063478.1:454883-467081 GCA_019974015.1 Nephila pilipes | reverse complement strand
TATATATATATATATATATATATATATATATATATAATTTATTCCTTGTATGTTATTTTCAAAACAAAAAAGGTTTTTATTTCAAATGAACTATCTACAGAAATCCAACGAACACACCTAAAAATTTATGATTTGTATTTATATCGTTTTTATCACTCTCTCTGTCATAATACTTATAAATAGTTTTGTAATATTTTGAGGAAGTCAATGTTAGTGTGGTAAGAGAGAACATTACACTTCTACACATAGTGCTATCGAGTATAATGCGTAAATGAGATTCCAATTATTTTTTCAATTCAATCTCTGTGCGTCTTTTCTATTCAAAAATCAAATTTTCTGAAAATTTCCTTTTGGTAAAAATTTTCATAAATTCTTTATAGGGACTGAGATGAAATTTCGATTAAAAAAATAATTTTATATTCTACGTAATATTATAATTATTTTCTATGCATATGTAGCATTTTAAGCTTAAAAGCTGTTATTTATGACTTAAATCTAGGAACTTTTGTTTCTATTTTAACTGCTTCTTAATAATAAACAATTCAACTTAAGCTTTTCTTTCCTCATCATTCCAGATAAGTCTAATTCCAAATCGAAACTGATGGTGCATTATTTTTATTGGTACAAAGTATATATTGATTTTTAAAATGCAAGGATTTTGAAGTGTAATTTAGTAAAATTTTTCTCACAAAAAATTAATTAATTTAATCAAAGAAAGGAATATCGAAAAGAATAAGTTGTATAAGTGAGACTTAGTGTTATAAAATATAAGCCACAAAAAATATAATGAAATCACACATCTTTCGCTGACATCTGAATGAAAGGATTGGTCAATTCTTCTAAACGAGCTTTTAGATATATGATGCACTTAATTCTGAAATTGCTTATTACATTAAGTGAAATAAACCTAAGAATGAAATAATTACTTTGGACAGAAATGAATTTCGTCAATTCTGGCGTTTTTTGTGGACACTTTAGGGAAAGTTTTTGAAAAAACATTTATCAGCAAATATTTTCAAAAATTGCTACAAATTGTAGAGAATATGAAAAGAAAATTAATAATCATTTTCTCAGTTTAATTCCCAGCCCTTTCTTCTAACAGTGAAGGAGTGAAATAAACAAAAGCTGTTCTTGTCTAATCAACTACTACAAGTAATTTAACCTTCAATGTTTCTCCTGGCTTTTTTTACTGTTACCTAGACATGTAAAACGTTTTACTTCTTTATTAATACTGATTGTTTCATAGTACATACTTGTTTTAAATAATATAAATTTTTTATAGGATCAACTTCAAGAAAGAGAACTTTACTTCCTTTCAACTTACAAAAATCCAAATAGTCATACGAATATTCTATATCTATAAGAAATATTTTTAGAGCTTAAATTAGGAAGAACAGTTTCGTAAAGATGAAATATAATCAAATACGTCCAATAAAAACAATTATTGAAAAGAAAAAGTGTAAGAAATATCATGAGATTTAAATGTGTAGTGTGATTTCTAAAAAAGCAAATCTACAAGTATCTAAAATTCAGCATTGGGGTTTCATTTCGTGCAATTCATTTATTTAACATAGCACACAGAAAACAATTCTATAGTATGTGATATAACGATGAAAACTGAAAAGAGCTGAAATGTTTCAGAAAGCTTCTCACTGTAAAACATTATAATAGAATCAAACAAAACTAAGTTAACCACAACCGTTAATCAGCAAAGATATTGGCCATTTACTTAAATTGTATAATAATTTGAGCTGTACACAACCATAAATACATTATATATATATATATATATATATATATATATATATATATATATATATATATATATAAATAATGAAGTTGCTTAAGTTTTTTTTTTCTTCGTTTTTCAGCTAAATAAATATCCCAGGATTAATTCATTGTTTTTATTATTGATTGATTAGTTTTGTTTTATTAACGTCACGCTAGAAGCAACACGAGGTTTATTGGCGACGGACCTCGTATTTTGAACCTCGGTCAAGTGACGAGGATGACACCTGAGCTGGTACCTACCTCTCCAAACTTCCACACCACACCAACAAAATGAATTTGAGCCTCGACAGATTTAATGAGCATCAACCCCGGACTACGGTGAGTCTTTAGTGACAAGAAGGCTCAAACCCACAATACGGCTACCATGATCACTAGGCTACCTCGGCCAAAAATATCCCAGGAAGAAAGTAACTAAAATCTTTATTTTGCAAATTTATTATTTAATATTTTTAGAAATGCTTAAATTTAAAAAGTTATCGTAAATAAATAGAGAAATAAAACATTTTATATTTAGAAATCTTGATTTTTCAAAAGCCAAGAACTCAAGCTTCAAAATGACGAGTTAATTTATTGCTAAAACGTAGGGAAGTAAAGGAACATGTCAGGATGAAATAATATATCGGAAAGTATATAACTATTACTATACAATAAAACATAGAACACTAAGAACAGATTCATTGCGAAAGATTCTTGTCTGAGTCTTTTTACAACTGATTTGCTTATAAGTACTCAAATAGCTCCACAGCTTCTCAAAAATATTTATTATTATTATTTTATACTTATAATTTGCTTTTATGAAGGCCATACTTTCTCATTATTTTTCATTAAAAATCACGCTGAAACCTTTTCTAGTTAATTAAAACCTTAATTCAATAATTTATTTCCCCTCCTTATGGGTACTTAGCAATCTCGTATTCTTTATTACCTCACTTTAATCATGAATATACAAAACAAGTACTCAATAGACCAAAACGTATTTATCAGTTCTTGCAAAAGAACTCTTAGAAGTGTCAAAGGTCTTATTGGATTTATCGTAGGATATGTGTACAAGTCTAAATATTGCACTTATTTACATCCTTACAGAGGAAAGTTTTGTCATGCCGATATTATTGATCAATGACTTTTAAAATTTACGACAGAACAAATATAAACATTATGGAAAGTGAAAAATTCACTGATATGTTTCAAAATATTACATATTTTCGTTCTTTAGCAAATACTAAATACATTCAGATAATTTTTCGTAGAAATATGTACATAATAAAATTTGTGACGATGTTTGTGAGCATCGAAATAATCTGTATAAACTGTACTAAAACTCTTCAACTTATGGCATGAAATTTTCCAGTTTAGGTTCCCCTTGTAAAGTTTTTAAAGGAAAGAAATAACTACAATTATTTCGTCCCATTCTTGAACGATGTTGAGAATGTTAATAAAAACGTCTTTAAGTAATCAATATAACGATAGATTGCACTCACCCAAATGATTTTTTGTAGCTTCCATCTGTTCCAAGGTTTGTCGATGAGGAAATAAATAGGAAATGATAATATGTCATAAATAAGAACCAGAAATTTGATACAATAAACAACAATCTTCGCTCTCCAGCCTTGTAGAGTCATTCTGCTTGTCTGGAAGTAAACGATTTTTAGTTATAAGTCTGAAGCAATATGTTACTTTTATATACTAGTGTTTTGTTATTATTACTCCTCTTAGGGAGAAATATTTTAACTTTTTAATATAAAAAGCACTGTCTCTTAAAATTATGCGCAAACAGCCTTTTTCCACCATGAATTTCCAATAAGAAAATACATTCAGAAAACAAAAGTATTTATCGAGTACTTTCTTCCCAGTGTGCTTTGAGCATAAAAAAAAAAAACGACACTGACAAATCGTTTTCATTTGAAATGATAACTATTACTGTTTAACAGACTCAACCTTTACTGTATTTGGTTTCTAAAAAATGTGTGTTACTTCTCAAAAATGTTGTTTTAAAGGCCGATACAATTGAAAATTAAGTATCGCCCAATTCACTTCAGCAGTGGCCTAAGCAAAGTTTCTATTAGGGGATAAAGGAGAAACGTACTTTTTCTTGTTCCGTCCTTGATAGCAAACGGTTTCTTTCTGACTTCATATTTAAGTTTCCAACTTCTTTCTAGCCAAATGAAATATAATAACTTGATTACGTGAAGTAACGTGTACTAATGAAATGTGATAAGTAAATCTTAGGAGTAGAGTGAATAAGTGTAATCAGGTCGTGCAAACGAGACAAAGTAGAATTTGAGAGAGATAGAAACGGTAATAGTAAGAGTGCTAATGTGAAGCACGTATAAGTTTCTTGAGTGCTTATGTGATTTGTTGAGAATATGATCCGAAGTGTGTTGTCTGGTCGAATTATTGATTGAAGGATTTACTCTCGTCGTATTTCGGTAAGCATATTTTTTATATATTTTAGAAATTGTTAATAATCGCGACCAAGGACTTTGAAATATTTGAGAGCATTTTCCTTGTTAGAGAATTAATAAACTCCGTTTTGAAACGTAATTGACTAGATTACTGAACTATTGTCTCATGATTATTTTAATTACTTTATTTGTGCCTGAACTTAAGTTGAAATTTAGATTTGTGATTACATTAACATTTAATTGTCGGACGAGTCGGGTAATAGGATTGCGTCACAATTTAAAGCAACACCACACCAGGGTGCGCAGAATATTTGTACAATTTTGGGGGGAAGGGCCTCATGTACGTCAGTAACAGTAATATCATAATAATTAATTGTGATAGCTTCAAACGTCCAAATTTCAGAGATTCGACCAAAGATCTTCGTTAAATGTTATGCTTTTTCCACCATTTTATTTTGATTATTAATATTTTGAAATAATTATTTTGTGTATTCCTTCTCTTATTTATATTTTACATATGTATGCGTACTTTGCATAGCACATAATACTCGTGTAGAATACAATTCTAAATTAGTTAAGTCAAATTTGAATTTGTGTGTTTAATACAATGTAACAATGGTGAGGCTCTGTATAATTTATGAAAATCGAAAGGAGGTTTTCATTGACCTCATACGGGTCCACTCCTGTTAAATAGTTGTAAAAACTTAGGAAGTGTTTTTCTACTGTTGAATAGAGAGAAACATTTGTTCTAATTTTGAAAGATATCAAAGCAGTTTTCTTTTTTACGAGACTTCTGGGTTGTGTCAGAAATAATCAAGTAAATTCGAAGAACAAGCATAGTTTCGATTAACACAAGTGAGTGTTGCTCATGCAGTTAGACAAGATTTAAGAGGTAAAATATCAAACTTAATCCATCATTTAATCCATTTTTTCAGTTACAATGAAAATATAAACAATGAAATTGACTCTAATTTTGTGCCTGAAAAAGTAAAAAGTGTGTGCATCACTTTTACATAATGTTTTACGTAACGATATTGCAATATGTTAGTTCAATAGTTATATATTGTCAATGAAAATGCGTTCGTGATGTCTATAGAAACCTGAGCACATTTTTATCTTCTCCGTAATTAGCTAAGCATACGTCGATGGAAAGACAGTAGGATTAATTAGTTAAATTACTTTTTCTTTTCTCAAAAAAGAATTTCAATCAATTAATCTGAAATAAAATTAACTCCTATTTTAATATCATAAGAGTTCAATTTCTTCCACTTACAGTAGACACTGTTAATAATACTTAATGGGACATGATTAACATTTTTCGCAATTTCTAACGCAAGCGGGATAAATTGCTCTCAGTCTTAATGGATCAAAAGAAATTCAAAAATGTTGTTATTAGATTAATTAATTAACATCTATTAATTCGATTAATTAACTTATTTCTATTATAGAATTTTCTTATTATCAATGTTGATTTTTTTTTGTCGCGTACCTGTTTCTCATCACACGAACTGTCTAAACACCAAATTTCTGGTTATTGGCGACGGATCTCGTAATTTTGAACCTCAGTCAAATGACGAGGACGATACCTCAGCTGGCATCCCCTCTCCTAACTTCCACTCCATGCCAACGGGAGAACCTTGGGTCCCGACTGATTTAGCATGCATCAGCCCCGGATATACGGCAAGTCTTTAGTGGCATCAAGACTTGAACCCGCAACTCGATGAAAAACGATAGCTGCGAGTTCGCGGCAATGACCACTAGGCTACCGCGGCCACATTTTTACCGTGAAATGTATAATACTCTGGTAATTTTTCCTAAGAATCTGTAGCATCAACTATCGAATTCGAATAAGATTTAGAACATAAGCTATTTAGGCCATTTCCCACTAAATTCTGAAGAAAAAAAATCGAGTTCCATAGAGGAAAATTAAGTTTTATAAGTTAATTAGCCCTTAAGTAAAATAACTATTAAGTTAATTAATTAATAAGTTATAAACGTAAGTTAAATCTCTTTGAACCATTAAAAGTAATGCGAATTTGGTCCAGTTGCGATAAAAGTTTCAAAAGTTATTTAGTGTATGCAATTTTTTTAACGACTATACATAGTACATTTATCTATCTTATTTCTTAATGCTCAAACATTTTTGCATTGCAGAAGAAATTTTGGCATTATACGATTAGAAATTCCTATTCTTTCAAAAAAATATTCAATCAAAACAAAATGGGGACTACTGAGAATGTTACTGGAAAATTCTGAAGGTATAAGTATTCAAACTGCTTATCATTTCGATTCTATTTTTGACGTCTAGATAGATAATATAGATAATAATTTATCTCCGATTCTTGCCAATATCTATTCATACGCTACTATCATACTTGAAGTTAACATCTATCTTTAAGAGGTTGAATTGCCTCAAGTTCAGTGTTTCGAGAGCAGATCTCTTTAGGTTTAGAAATCAATTATCTTGCTTCAAAAACTTTAACTTGAACTCATTTGACAAAACTAAAATAAATACAAAACATATATTTCTTCCAAACTGAGTTTTTTTAATTGTAAAATTGAAGGTTCATTTTTGTTTTCATTACATGATATTAGGATGTTATGCTGTTCTATTCATTCTACACTCTTTCCAGCGAGCCTACATTTATTCTCTGAAGTTTATACAAATAGTAGGAACTGAAACGAATTGCATCCTCTTGCTTTTCGATATATTCTTCCCCGCTAAATAATCATAAGGAGAAGTGGCAGAGAGACTAGATAGAAGAGAGCTTAATGTAGTTGAGATTGAGTGTAAGATATATTGATATATTCTGTTTACTAGTCGTTTGACATTGATAATTTTAGTCTAGATATATAAGTTAGATTTGTGAATAGTAGTAGCAACTTGCTTCTTAATTCTCTTAATTATACTCAATATATTTTGTTCACTTCATGTAGAAATTTATTCTTGCTATTCCATTCGATGTCGGTTTAGTTTAGTTTAGTTTAGTTTAGTTTTAGTTTTTATTAACGTCGCACTAGAAGCAATACATGAGGGCTATTGGTGACGTACCTCGTAATTTTGAATCACGGTCAAGTGACAAGGACGACACCTGAGCTGGCACCCCCTCTCCTAACTTCCACACCACGCCACGGGAGGACTTTGGGCCCCGACAGATTTAACGTGCATCAGCTCCTACTACACGGCGGGTCTTTAGCGGCCAAGGATCATTCAGGGTCGGAGTTACTGATTAATGACAGTTCTTGATCTGATTTCTAGTTGACATCTTTGCTTAACTTAGAAATTAATAACTCAGAACTTATAATTATAACTTATAAATTAATATATAATATAACTTAGAAATTAATCAATGTAAACGCATGAAGATTTTACAAACTTTTTAACCAAACACGGTATCATTTCATAAAGTACAAGAGATGAATTAGCATTTCTTAAAATAGATTAAACATGTCGCTTAAAAATGTTTCAGAGTTATGAAACATGAACTTCTTTCGTATACACTCCATAATATATACATTAATATTGATTTCATGCCTGACGTACTTCGTCCTTTCACAAGTCTTAACAAAAAACAACAATATGCATGTTTATTGAAATTAGACATTATACTTGAAGCATGATCACTGAAAATAAAAAGTTAACTTATGAAATACATGTAGAACGTGCGTATGTAGAACAAAGGTTAACTTGCGAAATACATATAGAATAATCTTTGTAAGTTCCTCAAATTGCTCTTTAAATTTATACTCTCTATAAACAACATATAGTTGATAATTTTATGAAGGTTAAACACAACAAAATATTTAGAAAATATGAGTACTAAAATATTTATTGTTAAAGAAAACTTTAGGCTATTAAATATTTGCTTCTATTTTAATACGTTTTACTTAATTAATAGAAGAGTTTATTTCTTATACGGTACACGTTAGTAATATCAAATTCTCATGTTTGTCAAGATGATTGCGATATTCAAGTCCAATCACATATGGAATGCTGTTTCCACTAAAACTCCATCGTTCGACATAATTGGGATTGTTGCACACGAAATGGGTTTGAACTTCAAAGTCATCATTGGGCTTAGAAGTTAAAAGAGTCGGGTATCAGCTCTCAAGTATCGTCTGCCGTCATTTGGCCGTGGCTCAAAATTAAGTGATCTGTCACTAACTCATTGTTAGAATGAGTACATTTATTCTAAAGCAATATTGATTCGAAAGTCGAAAGTTACTAACTTTGTTCTCTCTGTAATATGAATTCGATAGTTGAAATAAAAATCTTTGCACACACAGAATCTTAAGTCATACAATATAATTCTGGGCATTTAAAAAAGATAATATACAAAAGAATGTTTAGTAAATTTTCATTATATTTTTTAATTTAATGAGCTTTCATAATGTTATATCATTAAACGAAAAGTATGAGTAAAGAAAATCAATGTAAATAAATAATAATAAATCCCTTAATATCCGAAGACCTCTTTTCATATGCTTCACATCTAGACAAGTTTCTTATATTTAAAAAAAATCGATAGGAAATTTCACTGTGAAATTTAAACTAATGATTAAAATAAAAATTAAGTTTTATACATATATTGTAAGAATTAAGTTTTATATGTATTTTTTTTGTAAGAATTAAGTTGTGTGTGTGTTACTTTTTAATGAGGTTAAAGTCGTGAAATTACTTGAAATTGATCGAATAAGCCAACATGAATAATATATAAAAATTATTCTATTCATTTCCAAGACATCTTAACAATATATGCTTATACAAATATTTTAAACATTTATCCTCCCAATAAAAGATGCTCTTTGAGATGCATTGAATGCATTTCTCGGAAAATTATTTCCATTCTGCCTGATCCTTCACGAAAATAGCTAAGAAAACTATTGAAATATATATGCAATATATATATATATATATATATATATATATATGCTCACCTTTAATGGGAATCTTTTAGCAGGATCAATTCAATTGTTGTAGCTCGAATTGTGTTTGGAAATGTCAGATTTGTCACCAAAACTTCTATCGTGAGGAATGACGCGTTTTCGCACTATTCCATGGAATCCAAAGTTCAAAACGGGGTCTTAAAGGAGAGACGATAATTTCCCGTCAGTGTGCACCCCTCTTAGTCTCTACGATTGCAACGTTGCTGAATGGCGTTATGTGAACAAAGGTTTCCGGGTAATCATGCGGGAGTGCGAAACACGAGTAAATAGAAGATTAACAATCCAATCGGAAGGATAAGCTGCCGAATCAGCGATAAAGTATCTTTCGAATTCAAAAAGAATACCGAGAAAGTGTCGCAACGAAAAGACAAATAAAATAGGGATGTCCCAATCAAAAATGATATTTTGTTTTTAAATAGTTACAACTGAGTCTCAAAAAATAAAAAATAAAAAGTTATTCATAAAGGTTGGCATGTCACAATCTCAAATAGTTGTTAATGTAATGAGAGACGCAATTTTTTAGCGCCCGCGAAAATATTAACAATTGAATTAATCGATTGGTAGAATTTATGCTCTGTGACAGATGAAATGTTATTTATTGTTTGAGAGCTAAATAATTTATAACGTTGAACATTTGCCTTTAAAACTATTGAAAAACCTTGGTTTTTGGAAAGTGTAAGGAAACTCGTAGAGATATGTTGTTTTCTCTATTCACCTATCAAAACATATGTCTAATTTTGTCAGATTCAGACTATTCAAAGGTTGATAAGAAGTAATCATCAATGGATCACTTACAAAGAAGTGATATTATATTCAGTCATTTCATATAACACATCAATCAATAACTCCCGAGACTAACCCAGAGATAGCGCTCGTAGTAAACCAGGTCTTTCTAGAGTACTAACCTTTGCTTGAAACGTGTCAAAATTTTAAGTCGATCGGACCAGAAACAGCTGAGTTATCGAGGTTGGAGTAAAGTCGTTTTGTAGTTTGTTTAAAAAATGGACAAAAACCGAGTTTCGTGTTCTGATAAAACATTGTTTTTAATGGGTAAAAAAACAATGGATTGAAAATGTTACCCGGACTCTTGTCCATCAATAACGACGATTTGTCGGTGGTTTGCCGAGTTTAAACGTGGTCGTACCGACACAAATGACGCGGAACGCTCGGGTAGACCTGTGGAAGCCGTTACACCGGAAAATGTGAGTGAAGTGACAAAAATTATAATGAAAGATCGTAAAGTGAAGCTCCGTGAGATTGCTGAGATGACACAGATATCATATGGAAGTGTATTTACTATCCTTCATGAAAAATTGAGCATGAAAAAGGTTTTTTCCAAGTGGGTGCCGCGATTGCTTTCGATGGAACAAAAACAGCAACGAGTCGATGATTCAGAAAGCTGTTTATCGCTATTTACTCGCAACAAAAAAAGATTTCTAGCGAAAAAAAAAGAAAAAAAAAATTTTTTTTGAAAAAAAAGATTTGGAAAAGCGTTGGAACGATTGTATCACCCTAAAAGGTGATTAACAAAAGGTGTTATGTTGATGAATAAAAAAAAATTTTGCAAAAAAATGTTGTTTTCAATGTTAGTCTCGGGAGTTATTGATTGATGTGTTAATTAACAATGTGCTGATATTACGGATTTTTCTACACTTTGAAAGGTTCAATTAACTCGTACCGATCGGCTCCAAAGGAATTCATGCACTTTCGTTTTAAATTTTCCTTTCTCTTAAATGGTTACAAAAATAATAGTTATTCTGTTATTACTTGATTAAAATCTGAACTTTATTACTTTTTGAATAAAGGATATTGTAGCCTAAATTAAATGTTATCTTCAGAATTCAACAGTAAAATGAAATTCGTGGAAACAGGTTGAGAGAACTCGAAATATTCTTCTCGTGAATAAAAAGAAATTTTTTTTTAAATTTTTGAAACGTATTGAATCAGTTAGGTAAAACTTTTAAGATACTGATACAAATGAACAAAAAATATACTAAGTTTCATGTATTGATGAAGTTCCAGATAATACGAAGAGCAAAAAAGATATCAAAAAATAACATTCCACTTTGAGAAGAAAAATCGCATTTGTTAAAAAAAAAAAAAAAAAAGAAATTGTTGTTTATGCGAAACTTGAATTTTTTTTTACATCATGACTTATAAAATATTTTATAAGACTCACAGCTCTTATTGGTCAGTAACGGATTACCATTATGTTCCAAATAAGTGGGAATGCTTGCTACACAAGTTATGAAATTACATATCTAATAAATTAAAATGAAATTTAAAAAATCAAAATTATAATGAGTTTAAAGTTTTAAAATTAATGTCATAACACAAGACGTTTATATGGGATATTAATTTAATTTAATTCGAGCTCATTGAAATCCCCTTAGAAGATATCGGATGGCAGGAGTGAAATTGAGAGAATTGCTAATATATGCAAGAGTAGAAGAAATTTTTACTCCCTTGGGACTAGAACAAATTATAATGTTCAATGGATTGTTATAGCATTCTCAAATACTGTACAGAAAAAATAGTTCTTACAATGCATTTTTGATGCTAAAGAGATTTAAAAAGCAACTTTAAATCGAAATTTTATGAAGCCAACATAATGAGTGAAATCTGTCCTTCATCATGTAAAATGCTTAAAATGAGTTATCGTTTCTTATATTGCATTGTAGCTTTGGGCCAAAATGTTTGGAATTTTTTTTGTAGAAGTGACAATTCGAATATAAATCTACCCGAGTAAGAATATGAATAATAGAATCCTCAGAAAATCAGGAATGTTAAATATTTAGTACTAGCTAATACTCTGTTTAATGAAATGAATCTTTAAATTTTTAAATAAAATTATTAGAAGATATTTAAGTAACTTGTCGAGAGAGAGAAATATATTTTCAAAAATTCCAGTTAAACAGTTAAATGAGTTTATTAACTCTGAATATTTTAAACACAGAAAATTATAAAATACACTAGAATATAATAATAATTTATTAGAAATTAAAATAACCACAATAATGGGAAACTATAACATAATCCGTGTAACAATAAACATATT
>BMAW01063478.1:413144-448398 GCA_019974015.1 Nephila pilipes | reverse complement strand
AAAAAAAAAAAAAAAAAAAAAAAAAAAAAAAAAAACAGATGTGAAGAACATAGAAGAAATAAAATCCAAAAATTGGAAAATTTACAAGAAGAGAAAAAAAATCGGTGGATGTGATACAGCTCCAGAATATAAAAAATCGATATAATAAAACATTTTTCTACCAACACCATTTAAATATCAAATGTAGATAGATATTATTTGTTGAAACTCGTTTGATTTAATATTATATTGTGTTATTTTCTTTTAATGTACTCGATGTTATCTAGTATTATTTACATTTCCTATATATGCTTATTTACATTTTATGTTGATTTATATCAGTATTTTTATCATTCCTATATGATAAAGTGTTTCAAAAATTGATTATACATTTTACTCCATTTAGAATATTGAAAAGTTTTGAAATTCCCTCCCCTCCCCCTATTTTTGTGTTATTAGTTATTTTGGAAAAGTATGAAATATATTTAGTGAAATGTTGTAAATTCCAGTATAGCTGGAGACCAGTTCTATTTGCAGGGGTCAATCTCTGTTGGATTTTCCAGCTAATTATCAAAGTATTAATTGCATTTTCAAATGTACTGCAAAACCAATTCCTCAGAAACTCAATAGATAGCACCACGATTCAGCGCACGTCATAGCTCACGCAGCGCCCCCTATTCTGGAACAAAACGGAGAGGCGAAGTGTTCTCGCTCTCTTCTGTTCTCCTCTGCTCTTCTCAGCGTTTCTCTCGATGAATCTGAATTACAGGCTACAGGTCTTTCACCTAGGCCATAAAAATAACAATTCGTGTTAAACGGTCAAATCGGATTTCAATGTATAATTTTGTTCTACTCTTGCAGTTTTCTGATTGGTACTTCGAATGGAAAACGTTTCTAAAACCAATCATGATAATTTATTAACGTCTCACTGAGAAGCAACACTAGGGCTACTGGTGACGGACCTCGTGATTTTAAACACCTGTCAAGTGGAGAGGCCGACACACTAATCACCTCATTAGCTCATATACAGACATATCTCAAAACTTAACTTTCCAGATCTACCTCCTAATCTGCGCCGTGCACTGCGTCAAAATAGAAAATTTTCATTTATACGAGGTATAATTCTCGGTGAAAAACTGGACTGTAAACTCAAAAACTCAAAAGATCAGTCGAAACCAAAACTCTCTGGCCACGTATCAACAAATACCACTTGCTCATTTAAAGGCCGTCAGGAAGTCTGAGAGTCGAGAATACACCTTTTACACTATGTTTACAAGTATATAATCAAAATCACTTGCATGTGAATCACCTTTGTCTCATTTCAAGTTTGTTAAATCTACATGTATCTCATATCTTCCGGACATAATATAATGCAAATCTTATGCCTGGTCGAGGATGAACGAGAAAACGCTCTACCGAAAGAATTAACCTCATACAAATCTCTTTTTTCAGATTGTGTGAATCAATGACAATTATTATTATTTTATTGATTAATGAACATTACTGATTCATTTAATTTAACTGTGTCGAAGACATATTAATCCGATTATTGGCGGAGATCCAAAATCTATCAATAAAAACATACTCGAAAATTCCAAATTCTTTTTCCTCCGGTACAGATTCTATTTAATTGGCGCTTTAAGATCTACATCCCTGGAACAGCAGATTTGTAAAAAAAGTGTCTTTGCAAAAGAAATATATTTTATAAAATTTGCTCAGGCGTAACAATACATACTCCTTTTACCCAGATTCTATTGATTGAATGTTTTATTAACGTCGCACTGAGAAGCAACACGAGGGCTATTGGCAACGAACCACATAAATTTGAGCCTAGGTCAAGTTACGAGGATAAAACTTGAACTGGAACCTTTCTCTCCAAACTTCCACACCATGCCTTCGGAAGAATTGAGACCTTGACCAGACGTATCGTACATTAGCCTCGCTTTATGACGGGTCTTTAGTGACATCAGAGCTCGAACCAACAAAGGGACGAAAATAATGCCAGTCGCGAGTTTGAGAATATGACCACTAGGCAACTGCGGCCACACTAGGTAAGTGGCACAACGTTTGATGAAGTTATTCTACTAGGTTTTGCTGTTTTCAAGGCGAGTGTAAGTTGTTATCGTTTTATTTGACGTCATGTTTATCGTAACTAGTCCTGTGTAGTGAATTCGGGTACCGGTGTTTTGATGTTAAGTCCAGAGTCAAACCATCACCAATCCCTTTAAGTGGAGCCTCCTGACTTAACAGAAGTAGATATTTATTTCAGTTTTCCCCAATGGATATCCGACCTCCTCCAAAAGAGGAAGATATAAAAAGAAAAATCAATTGAAACGAGCTATACATGAGATTGAATCCCCATTTTCGCGAATGAATTAATATAATTTCAACATATAACAGGTCAATTGAAAAGTCCCCAGCCTACCATAGTAAAACACATTTTTTTGGCAAAATTAATTTTTTTTATTCAACATAATTCCCTTCAAGGGTGATACACTGATTATAGCGACCCTCCAACTTTTCGATACCATTTTTCTAGTACGATTTGTCCTTTGCTTCAAAATAGGCCTCAGTTTCGGCGATCACCTCTTCATTCGACGAAAATTTCTTCCCAGCGAGCATTCTTTTGAGATCTGAGAACAGGAAATAGTCGCTGGGGGCCAGATCTGGAGAATACGGTGGATGAGGAAGCAATTCGAAACCCAATTCATGGAGTTTTGCCATCGTTTTCACTGACTTGTGACACGGTGCATTGTCTTGGTGAAGCAGCACTTTCTTTTTCTTCAAATGCGGCCGTTTTTCGGCGATTTCGTCCTTCAAACGGTCCAATAACGCTATGTAATAGTCGCTGTTGATGGTCCTTCCCTTTTCAAGGTAGTCAATGAAAATTATTCCATGCGCATCCCAAAATACAGACGCCATAACCTTGCCAGCCGACTGTTGCGTTTTCCCACGCTTTGGAGCGGGTTCATCGTGTGCAGTCCACTCCGATGACTGTCGATTAGACTTTGGAGTGAAATGATGGAGCCATGTTTCATCCATTGTCACATATCGACGCAAAAACTCGGGTTTATTACGCTTGATTATCTTCAAACACTGCTCCGAATCATCAACTCGTCGTTGTTTTTGGTCAAAAGTGAGCTCGCGCGGCACCCACTTTGCACAGAGCTTTCTCATACCCAAATATTCGTGAATGATATGATGTACACGTTCAGTTGATATCTTTAGAGTGTCTGCTATTTCATTCAATTTCAATTTACGGTCATTCAAAATCATTTTGTGGATTTGTTTAATGTTTTCGTCGGTAACAACCTCTTTTGGGCGTCCACTGCGTTCACCGTCTTCGGTGCTCATTTCACCACGTCTAAACTTAGCATACCAATCCTTGATGGTTGATTTTCCTGGGGCAGTGACCGGAAACTCGGCATCAAGCCAAGTTTTTGCTTCAACTGTATTTTTTCCTTCGAAAAGCAATATTTTATCAACACGCGAAATTCCTTTTTATCCATTTTTTTCTTAATAACAAAAGTTGCTTCATTCAAAATGCTATAATTCACAAACTAATGATCCGACAGCTGTCAAATTTATACACGCATCTTTTGAGCGTTAGGGCTAACTAAAAAAACATATGGATTTAATTCTATTAGCGCCATCTATGTGTCAGGCCGGGGACTTTTCAATTGAAATGTTAGATGTTCAGCTGAGTTTCTATAATCTTCAAAATGGACGAAAAAATAAAATAAAAAATAATAACTTGTTGTTTTGGTACGTTTAACCTTTTTTTCCTGGGTACCCTGTTTTATACACCTCTACTTCAAACGTTGTACCTTTTTTTCATTTACAATAAGTGGTCAGGGAACGACGAATTTTATCAAACCAGTTATATTTTTCAATAGCTTTCGTGTGTACGATTAATGCCCCGTCTTTATTTGTTGTATTTTTGATGGAAGTATGGTACTATCGTTCACGAAGTTATGCCTACCTGATCTTACCCACTTTCCCCTGTAAGTATGTGAGATGAGATTTCATGATTTTTGGTAAATTTGTTATTTTTGTATTTTATTATTTTTCAGTTCTATTATTATACTTTAAATTTGTTTTATTAATTCATAGAAATGTTTTCCCTTTATTTGGCTTTCAACCAGGCACGATTCTTGATTCATATAGGCCAAAAAAGAATGATTAGGTAATTCTCCGTTCAACTGAGCATATTGAGGCCAAAGTTTCAGATAAGAGAGGAAAGAAACTAGTAGTAATTTTATTTAATAATGAATCTTAAATTCGAGTACATACTAATGATAAATTAGCTGCTACGTATATTACATGCAAAGGAGAAGCTCTGCGATGACCTGTAGGTTTACTTTACAACATTGTTGACCTAGATGCAATAAATGTGTTTGTTGTTTTTATGCATGTAAATACTTTCAAACAAAGAAACTATACAAAAGTCGCCTTTTTGAGGGAAACATGGAAAACAGCTGACTGAACCTCACATAAATATTAAGATGAAAAACATATCGTGGAGACAATAAGGGAAATCTTGGCATCTGCAGCAAGTGAAAAGCCAGAAAATATCAGAACACTTAAAGAGAAGGTGCAAAGAATGCAGACCTAAGAGAGATTGGTAAACGCAAATGAGAGGAACTACATGTTTAGCGTTTTTTTACCAAGAGCATGTAAATGTGCCCTGTAAATATTGTTTGTATGAAAAAAATATATCAAGAATAATGGATGTAAAGTATACTATAAATCTGTAATTAAAAAATATATATTTCTTCACAAGCATTTAAATGCTTATAACCTCTTATAATAGACAAGAGTTCAAATTATTAGAGGGATAGAGAAGCAAGAAAAAGAGGGAGGAGTGTTATAAGATATTTAAAATGTGCTGTATATTTTAATAGACACAAATATGAAATAAAGCTATATAAAATGGTTGTTATAACCTACAATAACTACAAGTTACAATGAGTCCATAGACTCATAAGGGCCAAAAATAAATTTTTTTAGCAATGTGAAAAGATTTCAATTGTTTTGAATTGTATGATCATTTGTAGCACATTCTCAACTGAATACGATAAAAAACAGTTATTTAAAATCTTCCATAGCGCAATCTAGATTTTAAGACTAAGCTGTTTTATTTGTTGAAAGTGAGGTGGTAAAATAAAGTAATTTCATGGAAGTTATAGATAAATTGGTAACTGTGAATATAAGGAAGGGAAATTTTTGATTTCGTATGGAACGTTATGTTCTCTTAACTATTTTTAGTTCATTTTAATGATACAGTAAATTTTTCTAGAGTAATAAAATTCAATAATAACTCTTACTTAAAATGTGCGGGCCTCATTCATTACATTTTATTTAGTCTTAATGTTCTAAATGCATTAATTATATTTACTTATTGATATCATGGACAAACTTGTATTTCTGCTTGTTGGAATGATTCCATTATAACACCAATTTGTTTACTGATAAAGAAGTTCTTAAAATGATTGTTTTTAAGTGTTAGCTTTAAGATATTAACTTTCTCAAATAATGTACAAGATTTATATAATTTATAATTGATATCAGCATGAAAACTGTTGCAAAATATTACTTCGCTTCATATGGATGACTGATCAAATACTGATTGAAGACTCAGAAAAACTGATCTGAAAACTCTATGTTAGATCTTAAAAATATTTAAACTTTAAAAATTCCTATTCAAAGAAATTTTCTTTTCTAATGATCCATTCCAAAAAGTATTTTCGCCTAAGATACCAATTATACTGTCTCTGTTATTCAAATTTTTAAGCAAAGAAACTTTAGTCTGATCTGCATCTGGAATTGTGTTTTTGGATGCATGTATAACCCTATCTAATTCCGAGATATAGAAAGGTTTATTAAGTACATTGTTTTCGTTGCTAAGTAAATCCAAAGGAAGCGGTTCATGGGAAGTAGTATTGGTTGCAAAAAAGTCTGCATATATTGTGGCCTTAATATGAGGCTATGTTATAAATCTGTAATTAACTTGAAGAATATTTAAACTTTATTCGTGGTTTTTATAAGCAGAAAATTTTTTCAGGATGCTATAGAAGGTTCGTGCATTAGATTTATTGTGTCATATTGTGTCCCAATATATTCCCTTTTCAAGTGAAATCTGAGCTTACTTGAATATTGTTTGTATTTATTACACAGTTAAGGGGAAATATCACGAATGGCCTTTCCTCGGAAAAACTTTTTGAACTTGAAGAAATTAATACAAGTATTCAACCACCATAGTGGAAATGATATGTTTGATGATTAAATTTCTCGAGTATTATTTTTAATTATTTTAGAAGTAGTTTTAGATAATTTTTTCTTGTCATCCTCTTGGTTGTTTAATGTATATTGTGCTTGTTTCGTTTCTTCGTACCAATCTGCTCGTTTTACAAATTGCTTATACTTCTTGAGTTATGAGAACTCTGTAACGATGGGTCAATGATCGCTTTCAAAGGAATAGTCTAAATTATAGTTGTTAGAGTGGCCTGAATAGGTAGATGAACATATTGTGAGATCTGTTAGAGAAGCTGTACTGATTGTAATTCTAATTGTGGAAACAATGGTATTGAGGATAATAAAATTTGATACCATTAACCAAACGATAAAGCCATTGCTATATTTAAAAGAGTGATTTGATCCCCACATCGGATGATGGAGGTTAAAGTCCCCAAAATTAAAGTCTGAATCTGTTAATATTCCAGAAAAAGATTTTACTAATGAGATGTTTAGTCCTCTCGGAGAGTAGATATTAATTATATCGAAAGAAATATTTCTAATTACTAGTTTGACTATAAGTATTTTTAGATCTTGCTTTTGTGCTATTTGTGTGGGAACTTGTCGGGAAGATGTATTCCTTGGAACTGCTGTTAACAGTCCTCCTCCGGATCTTACAGCAAAAAATCTGCTTGTGAGATGAGAAGGATATTTAACCGAATGGATTTAATTTTAGGCCTCTACAGTTCCACTGAAAAAGTTCAAAAACGAAAGATAAAAAAAAGGAAAATTTAACATCTCGTAATTTATATCCTTTTCCCTCAAGGAGATATCGCAAAAATAGAAGATTATGCAAATTTCTTTATCTATAATACAAACTAGGAAAAGTGTACTGAACATTTATACAAACTTGCTTATTTCGTCTTTTCTTATCCCTTTTCTGTGTTATTAGATTCAGCAGTACTAATGGACATCGAGAGAATTTGATTAGGAGCACTTTTCATTACTGTATGTGCCTCCTTTTTTTCTCGTTGGGGATGTAGTACGAGCATCAAATTCCAAAATATTATTTAAATGTGTGAACATTGTTTCTATTGATTTTTAGAAAATATCTATTCAAAATGCCGTTTTTTTTTCCAATACAATTTGACAGGAATTTAAACATTTTTTCAATTCCTGCATATTATCAACTTGTGAAGGATTTCTTAATACTGTGGAATAGTTCTTAGTACTTGTAACTCGAAATCGTCATTTTGATTCAGGTAGTGTTAAGTGTTTTATTCTTTTCAGTTCCAATATTTGCTTTGTTTTAAATATATATAGGACATTGTGGAGGGTAAGCTGGATTATTTCCTTTGGAATTGATGCAGCTTTTATTAGCTGTACATTCACCTATATGGGATGTATCACAATTTGCACAAGTTTCAGGTTGTTGGCAAAATCAAAATTGATGTAGGAAACTAAAAAGTTTAGAGCATTGTCTAGGTTTATCTATGAAAAGTTGAATTTTATGATTTATAAACATTGAACTGGAGTTTAATGTTTTCTGGTAACAATGTTTACCAGATGGTAATTAATACAGGGGAAATCCCCGGACTTGTCCCAGATTTGATAAAACGAATCACTACTATCTCTGTATTATTCGTGCCTTATAATTCAGTGGCTAAATCTTCCACGCAATATATTAGTAGGAATTCTGGAGAGGAAAATTCAGGAAGTGATTCCATCCTGTATGATATTAGCCTAATTGAGATATTTAATAATTTTCTAAAGATTAGATCTGATCTGCCCTGCACACATAGGGTTTACGGCAGAAAATGTAATTTTATCATTTCTTGTGAAGGACATATTTAGAATGTTCGTATGTCTTGTAATTTCTGCATGTAATAATAGGAAATTAGCCTTTGGAATAAGAAAATGCCCCTGATTATGCTGCAAAAGAATATTTATTTCGCTTCTTTTCCTTTTCGTGTTACAGGTTCCTTATCGCATAGTGATGTTCTAAAGTAGTTTTTACTTCTTGCCTCTATCATGGCCTCCATAAAAGGCGACAACTCTTCATTCATTTCGAAAGTCACAAACTATGAATGATCCAGATTGGGTCTATTCGTTACGAAAAAATGAAATAAATAAAATGTAATCTTACCGAAATACTTATATATTTAAAAAAAAAAAAAAAAAAAAAAAAACGATTCCTCGGTCGTTGTAGGCTAGGAACAAAATAAAAAAGAAATTCAAACTTTTTTAAAGGAGCTTGACCAATTTCTCCAGAAAAACTTTTTAAAAATCCGCTCTCACATCATCTCATTTTAAAAATGAAAATCAACAATTAACCGTCAATCGTGGACCAATGCTACAAAAAAAAAATTTTTTTTTCAAGGAAGACATCATTTTACTTTTCTTTATTAATCTAAAAAATTTTATTAGAGAAATAGTTCTGTTCACGTAATCATAGATAACTCATAATGAAATTTTAGTGTTGCGTTAATCAAATGTTTTGCGAGTTGATTAATCTTGCCTAGCCATTGTTCCTTTCAGAAAATCATTGTTTGGCATAGGAACAACGAGAGTTGGCAACGAAAGTTTAATTCCAAATTGTGTCATGCTTGTTTTTGTTGTGTTGATGTGAATATAGCGTGCATACTTTTTATTTTATTTTTCAGAGCACTGTATATCC
Organism: Nephila pilipes; assembly: GCA_019974015.1. NCBI lineage: Eukaryota > Metazoa > Arthropoda > Arachnida > Araneae > Nephilidae > Nephila > Nephila pilipes. Next base: position 439,508 of record BMAW01063478.1, on the reverse strand, counting down.
TCATGAGCAACATTACTGTGTATGTATAAATTCCTTAAAAGAAAAAACCTTTTTTTGTTATTAGTGCCTTAAATGAATTTCAAAAAATTATATTAATTGTAATATACGTATACGGCCTTGAGAAAAGTTCCATTGCTGAAAAATTGTAAAAATTATATAAAAAATGATTTGTTACTTATTTTTGTCAATTCTAAGTTTCACAAACCCAGCTTATGTATACAGTCTGTAAGATCTCCCGCAATTACGATTTACTTTATGCTTAGCAATAGTTGCTATTTAGAACATTCACCTTTTAGTTAATTTATGTAGTTGTAGGTGTGTTGAGCTATTCCCTGAAAATAGATATGTCATGACGTAAACATGTGCTTTTCAATGATATTAGTTTTGTTACTTATAAAATCCCTTAAGAAATTGGAAAAGTGTAGATTCTTGCTACATCCTATGTACTCTTTCGACCCCATCAATAAAAAACAGATGCTTGTAAGTTAAAAATACCACCACTTAACTTTATTTGGAATTACCCAAATTATAAAATCTTCAGAGGTTGCCCCATGTGTAAAATATTTCAAATATGCGTAAGGAATCATGATATCTTAAAAAATTTAAGACTGCTGCTGAAATCAAATACTAGAAACACCCATAGCCTTCAGTGTACATTGTAAGGAGAGTGGTTATTTTTTTAATGTGCCTGAATATTTGCTAACAATAGTACTTTTGGTAAATTATAGCTATTGACAAATATTCATTATTGAATCATAGGAATACATAAAAGAAACCTCACTTATTCAGGTTAGTTATTTTTATGATTTGGACAGAGATTGTGGCCTTGGTAGCCTAGTGATCATGGTTGGCGGTTTTCAGCGAGTCCCAGGATCGAGCCTTGATGCCATTAAAGACCCATCGTGTAGCTGAGGCTGATGCACCTTAAATCTGTTGAGGCTCAAAGTCCTCCCATCAGTGTTGTGTAGAAGTTAGGAGAGAGAGGTGCCAGCTCAGGTGTTGTTCTCGTCACTTGACCGAGGTTTCAAATTACAAGGTCTGAGGTCTCATAAAGCTCATTATTCAATTTAAGCATAATATCTTCCTTTAAAAAATGCATTTGAAATTTTACTTTTTTGTCATGTCTTCAGTACAGCAACAGCATTGTATATTGATCATTAATCAGTACAAATAGCTTGCATAATTATTCTTTATCACAGTGGTTCTCAAGGTGTATGTTGGGTTGCCTGGGATTATTGCAAAAGTTTTCATAATTATTTTCAATAAGGAATTTGTTTAATACAATTAAATCAATACAAATTAAATGTGCAAATTACTGTACTTGAAAAAAAAGGAAAATAAAATTATGTAACAAAGTTATAATTGAATAAAATTAATCTCGGGAAAATGTAACATACTATGTCCAGTTGAATTAATACAAACTGTTTAAAATTTAGGTAAAAGAAAACACATTACAAAACCAAACTAATATACAATCTTTTATTAGTATCAACAATTATAAAAATGGATGAATTGTAAAAATGTACTGTAATATTAAAATTTGGTAACTGTGGATTAAATATGTTACTTAAAATAATTATGAAATTTTTTTTTTCGATTATTGCATATGAATAGATAAATTTATTGTTTAAAAATTCATATGATTCTGAGGAAGAGGCATGGAAATGGAAAGAAAGAAAATGTGACCTATTTTTAGAACATATTTCAAAAGATTTCTTACGTACAAATTGGATAGATGATTACAATTCAACTTTCCCTAAAAAGTGAGAATCTTAAGTTATTAGAGACTATCTGAATCTCTGAACAACCCCACTGTTCAGAAGATTACCAAAACACTTTCTTGCCTTTTGTCAGCTGATGTTTAAAATTGTCAATCATTAACAGAAAAGGTAAAGTGACATAATTAAAAGTGTCATCATCAAAAACATTTTCTTCTTGAAAGTATTCATTGCAAAAATGTTTTTTTTTTTTTTGCATGTCATGTTAATATTTTAAACCAATTGATAATATATTGTTGGTTATATTGTCTTAATGTGTTTGTATAGATTTTTTTTATTCAGTATATTAATTTTATTATGGATAACAGCTTGAAAAGTGCAATTTCTGCATCAGGAAAACAATCTCTATCTCCCTCTCCTCCGCCTCAGAATGGATATCCCAATGGACAAGTAATTGTTTTATGCATATTTTCTAATATAGACATTTTTTAAGTTCTTGAATTAAATTATACTGTAACATTTTCAAATTTACATATTTTAGTCTTATATATTTTATTCATAACTCTCAATTTTTAGGTTAGCCATATTTTATCTTATGAAATTTTATGACATAATAAAGCATTCACAAATAAAATTTCCTCTGATATTTGTAATTTAAAATGTTATATGTGTAGCAGAAATGTGAATTAACAAGAATTTTCACTTAATTTGTCATTCATTTCTGCATCATCAAAATGTTGCTATACAGTGAAACCTGAGTCATTTCTAGCAGATGTTTATTCATACTATTAGAATGTAGTTCAATCATCTAACCAAAAATTGTAATGTGTGTGTGTGTTTCCCACAAAAATACTAGTTATTTTGATTCTGTTTTTAACTTTTTTTTCTGTGATTTGTCATATTCTTTCAAGCATTTGGTGTTTTCTATTTGTATTTTCTAAAGGGCATTAATTTAATAGCAATCAAATGTCAATCAACCCAGAAATATGAATTGAGTGTAATTTTCCATAGAGATTCTTCATTATCTCAGCATTTTCCTTCAAAAGGCTTGATCCCATAAGTCGTATTTCCAGATATTTTTCTGGTATTTAGTAGTTACTGCTTTATGTCACACGTTAGGCACATTGACTTCTGTACCTTGGATCAATAAGGATGGTAAATGTAAAATACATTTCCTTTAATATTTATTTTAAGTATTTTGTCTATATCTAGTTTTAAATCATGTAGTCTGCATTTGATTACAGTAAAATGCATCCAAAAAATTGGATGAGTTGGAAAGGTTTATGTGTATATTTTATTTTTAGGTAGCATTAATTATGTATGAATTGAGGTTTGCAATATTGGTAAAATGGTTTATATTTATACTGGTAAATTGCGAGTTTGTCTTAAATTGTGTAGGTTATTCTGTAAATTATGCTATACTTTTGAGGATTGTAGAATTTCTCATAAGAAAAATAAACTATTATCAAGAATAAAATCATGAAATTGAGTGTATATATCCAAATGATTAAAGCAATACAATATTATGGTCAGCCAGGTTGAAACAAATAAATGTTGATTCCAAAAATTCAGTGTGCTCGATTCTGTAAACACTTGCAATTACTTCATCTATTAAGAGAAACTTATTGATGAAAACAAAAATAAAAGTGCAACATGATAATCTGCCTCTGACATACAAAAAATTTAATAAAATCTTTAAAAATGTATTGGAGTGTTTACAACATAAAAATGTGATTGTGAAATATGCTCAAATAATGTACAATTTTGTAAGAATTTTTAAACTAGCAAATATAGTATAAAAGAGTTTTTTCTGTAGTGGGATTATTTTGTACAAAAATTATATCACAATTAAGAGACTAAAGAAGAGATTGGTTATGTTTTAAGTGCTTATTTTTAAAACGTACATAAATATATCATGTATTATATATTTTACAATTTTCATTTGGAAAAAACTTTTTCGTGTTTTAAAAATCACTTATAATTTGTTAAAAAATAATTGAAATTTATTTATATTTATGTCCAGAATACAATTTTTGATATACTTTTGTCGCAATATGAAATAAAATTCCTGATTATAAATTTTAATTTTATGTTCATAGAGCTTAAAAAATTACTGGTAATTTACTAGTATGCAGGTTTTGTTTGAAAATGTTTCTCAAAATTGCCAATAATAGAAAAAGTTTGTGTTTTTCTAAATCACTAGTATGAATCTCCATTGTAAAGTGGTGGAGAAAATGTCATCTACATGTATTAATGCTGAAGGAATGTATATTTCAGCTAGAACTTTTAAATGTGTTCTGTTGGATCAAATGAAAATTTCAAAATAAATAAAATTTATATTTGTAACAGGTATATTATTTTTAAATAATTTCAGAGTTTACGTGTTTCAGTAATTTTATGTAATTGTGATGAAAGGCATCTTGAAGTTATTGATCTAAGTGTATGTAAAAATGTTATGTGATAACATTAAATTTAGAATATAAATCGTTTTTTTCTAAAATGATGTTTTATTATCAAGTATAACTGTCTAACTTTTTGTTTAATTAATCTCAATAAATTTGTACTTATATTATATATATTGAAGTATGTGGCTCCTAAGAACACTTCTTTTATAATGAACAGAAATAAACTGTATTTCTTTAAAACATTGACGACCAGTCTCTGGAGACTGGATCGATAGTTAATGCCTTGACATGGAAGTAGATTGTACCCAGAGGCCAACATACTTATTATAGGGAATATGATTAAAATATTAATTAATGAAAAATTAAATATTTATTTCGAAAACCAAGATTATTTATAGCTAGTTTCTAATCATCACTCCATGCCAATACCAAAAGAAATACTCTACATGCAGTGCCAAATAATTTGGAGGATGATCAATCAGAAGTAATTTTCCCATGTCAGGGTGTGACTGGCTATTGAGACATCACCCCCACATCCCTCGCCAGAGCGTGATTGGCATATTAGTGACGTAACCATATCCTATGCTGGTGCATGATTGGCAGTCATTGTGTTAAGAATAGTTTTTCTGGTCCCTGCTTAGAAATAGCTATGATAACCTAATTGATAAAATCCATAAATTACCAGGGCTGTGGTAGCCTAGTGGTCATGGTCGCAGATGGCAGTTTTTGTTGAGTCGTGGGTTGAAGCCTTAATGCCACTGAAGATCTGCAGTGTAGCCAGGCTGATGCATGTTAAATCTATCGAGGCCCAAAGTTCTCCCATTGGCGTGGTATGGAAGTTAGAGAGCGAAGTGCTAGCTCAGGTGTTGTCCTGGTCACTTCATTTAGGCTCAAAATCACAAGGTCTATCATCAATAGCCTCGTGTTTCCTCTAGTGTGACGTTAATAAAACCAATCCAACCATAAATGACTAAATTTATTATATTTTTATCTTTCTGAAGATATTCATGGGGATTCATATTGGAGGAGAGATGTGTGCATTCAATCACATTGACTCAAAATTCATAGAGAGAGAAATGTCATTGCAATTATAATTTGATAATTGTGAAGAATTATATGAGAGCTTTTGGTAATTTTTAAGCTGTAGTTGAGTGTTGATCTCAATTTAAAAATAGAGAAAATAGTCTTGTAAAATGTTGCAGAAATGTAGTGTGTATAGGGAAAAGGATACATTTGTTTTATTGTAGCATTATAAAATATTAAATCCAAACCTAGGATAATCTTACAAAACGAAAATCATGATCTTCATATTCATTTGCATTTATATTGAATACATTTGACATTTCAAGTTCTGATGCCATTGAAAGATTGTAGAGTTAAAAAAATTGGAGCTGCTAAACATTAAATGTAAATAGAATTCAAAGTTTTGTCTTGGAGAACATTAGAAGGGAAATTCATACCACCCATCTGACTATGAATCAAAATTATGAGATGTTATGATTAGTTCATTGATTTGTTGGCATTAATCCAAACAAACTCAGAACTCCTAAATCAAGTTTGGACTTGAGTATTGTTATTTGAAATTGAAATAAATATTGAGGTTCAATTGACAAAAAAAGTGAAAAAGATATAATGAGGACTAGAATGGAATATTATTATGAATTGAAAAAATAACAAGTATTGATGAGTGCTGTTGTCTGTTAAGATTCATGTAATTTATTGTTTCAAATACTTCATCATTAAAAAAATTACTCTTTGGGACTTAAAAAAATTGTGTGCAGTCAATCTTGAATTTCAAAATCACAAAGTTAGCCTTGTGCTTTTAGAAAACTTTAAAAAAAAATCATCTTTGAAAATATTTTTTGGGATCTAAATTCTTTAAAATGACTCCATTATTGTTTTAGAAATTTAGTTTTTAAAAATAATTATCAAATTGAATGAAAGTTGCTTTATTAAATTTATTATGTTTTGCTTTTTCCTCGACATTTGATGATAGAATTGAGAAATGCAATTTGAATCTCTATAATAGGACAAAGAACTTTGTGTGAGTCCTGGATTTCTGGAGCAATGGTGAATGCTCTGCATTTCTTGTTTATATACATAAATGCTGGAAAATTTTGTTGTTTTTATATGTATATTTTGGGTTTTTCATTGTATACAGAATTTAAAAAAAAAAACAATGTTTGAAAATTAATGGAACTGAAAAATTTATATTTGATAATGAAATAGTCATTTGTTTTCTAAGTAATTGTAAAAAATTGCATACAAATATAAATACAAAACTACTTTGGCAGATTAAGTTTAGTTTTAATACATTTTTTGTTTTTAAACAAAAAAATATATCTCATTGTTGCAACCTTTTCTTAATTAGATCATTTTCTTTTATATTAAAAGTAACTCTTTTTTTTATATTTATTTTTTAAATTTGTATTCTGTAGTTAAAACTTTAGAATCTATGGGAAAATATGTTTAATTTGTTCATTATATTATACTTATTTCCATTATTAAAAAAAAATTTAGTCGGACCCCTTATATTCAAAACTGTCATTTGTATTTTTATTAAAGTATATGTATAGTTACTGATGTTTCTGAGACTTTCATAAATATTGCAAGTAATAGAATTTTCAACTTATGAAAGAATATGCATCAATCCAAGTAAATATAAAATGCATGTAAAATTTTGACTTAGAAATATAATTTTGTTTGATTTATGCTGTGTGTATGAAAATAAATATTGAAACAATGTTTGTTTAGATGTCAATCTACATATATAAAGATAAAAGAGCATGCATATGTGTTGAATATTATCCCCATGAATACTTGAATTTTTTTTATTGGAGGCACATGAAATGGAATTCATAGTTTTGTACAAAATAAAAAGAGGACAGTAAAAATATTTAATTGGATTGATCTACTCTGAAAAACATGTACAAAAATGTTTATTAAAAATGAATTATACTTTTTTGTTTAAGCCATCACATGTTTGGATGCTAAATTGGCTTATTCACAAATCTAGATTTTCATATAACAACTACTTCCATTAAACATTAAAATTGTTTTATTTCTTCCTTAAAAGAGTAACAAATAAAAAGGATAATTTCAGGGAAAAGTTTTATTGATTGACTCATAAAAACAAATTAAACAAAAGAAATTTTTGGTCATTACACTAATGAAACTATTTAACACTAAACACAACAATTTGCATTGCTACTTGGATTTGATTAAATAATAATCTAAACGTTGATGGGCTGTGTTTGTGATGTTTATTCCACCTAGATCAATCCCACAAGCATTTAATATATTGTTTATGACATTGACTGTGAAATGGTTAAAAATACATGTATCATTGAGAAAAAGGCAGGGTTAAACTGGCCATGCATCACTCCTAGAAAATTCTCCAATTGGTATGGTGTGGGGAAAAAAAAGTACTCCCAATTGCCTAATCAGCATCATAACCCTATGGTGGAGTAGCAACTGCTACAAATGAATATTTTTACCCAAAGTGATAGAAGTTTTACAAAATTAAATGCAAATGCCTTAACTTTCTTATGATGTAATTTTGATTTAAAATTTGGTCAATTTTATTAAATTGCTTTTTTCATATTTACAAAATCTTCGGTGAAGTTGAATGTTTTTTAAAATACAGATTGTTTCTTTATCAAAATTATTTTGAAGATATATTCAAGGACAACTTTAGCACATGTTTAAAGTTCTAAAATTTGCAACTGAGTACAAATTCAGTTGGGGATTCAAATCTCAATTCCATCCAAAGAACACTCAACTCACTTACGAGGCTGCTGTGGGATAAATCACAGTGGGCAACCAAGTTCTAATTAAGCTGGGTGTAGAAGTTGAATGATTGAAGCAATACCCTTATTGACTGAAATTATTTTGCTAATAGAACTTTGTGTTACTTAAGTGCTAAGATGTACTAACTTATGAGTAGTAGATGCATGTGTATTCTTTAGCCTTTGAGAAATCCTCATATATTTTTTCCTGTGTCTTATTGGAAGGCTGCTAAAAAAACTTGCTTTTTGTCATTTTTTTTGTTAATTTTTTTTTAATCTATTTGAATTTGTAAAGGTTATTGTGAAATGTAATTTATAATGAGTGATATTGCATTGATCTAAAAAAGTTTTGGTTTAAATTTTTCAGTCAGATAACATTGATTTTAAATTTTCAGTTGTCAAGATGTTCCTATTTTTTGTTTTAATATGTAATGACTAAAAAAAAAATTTTGTTTGCAAATGTACATATATTGATCTAAAGAGTCTTACATTACTTCATTTAATAATAATTTTTAATTTTTTTTGTGTGTGTACTGTTAGATGTGTATCATTGTCTTCATTGATATTTTTTTTTTTTTTTTTTTTTTTAAAGTTTTCAACATTTTTATATTGATGTATGCACTTTAAGATAAAATGTAAATGGACTGCTATACAAGTCACATTGTTTAGTTTTATTTTAATTTTTAAAAATGGTCATTGAAAGATATCCAAGTATTATTCTTTTCAGCAATCTTATTTACATTCTTAAAATTTTCATTGAACTGGTTAGAAATTTCTCGATAATTTCAAATGTGTTGCACTTTAATGTTTGAAATGGAAGTTGCTATGAGTTAAGTAGCATGTTGATGTAGGCCAGGGTTTGCGTATCCTAGCTGTAGTGTAATATTAATTCAAAACATATATGTATAGTGGGCATGCTGTCACTTAATTAGAAATTGAGATATGTACTTGCTAAGATATTAAAGTGTAGTCACAGAAACATACTCAACTCTGTATTAAAGTCTAGATAAGTTCATTTAAATTTGTGTTAATTGTAAGTCATCTTACTGTAAAATTTTAAATGTGGGAAATTAATGTATTAATTTAAAAGGAATATTCACAGAACTAATCCATTCAACACTTGTATTTTTTAATTATCAAAATGCACACTTCTTGATATATGTAAAAGTGTTTGTTTGTGAATAAAGAAACTCTTCATTTAATGCGTTTCTATTAAAGTTATTCTATGAGCAAACTTTCTGTGATGTTTGTCAGAAGCCTCACATAAGATGAAGTATTTTATTCATACATTTATTGAAATCACATATATTGCTTCTAATTTATTGGTTCTTGGTCAGTTTATTCAACAAAATATATATTTACCTTAAAATGATTGTATTTTTTATTTAATCATTTTTGGTTCAATAAAAAAAATGTATAAAAATGTGTTGTATTTCTTTCTACAGCTAGACTATATTGAACTATCTGATCCTGAAGATGATGAACACAAATTACAGTTTGCTTATGTTTTATGGTTCTCACAACGTCAAAGTGGAAAACAAAATAATGTTCAACCATATGATCAGAATTTAAAACTGATTGGTGGCTTTAATACAGTAAGTTTCAGCCTGTATTTGGTTTCTTGGTAAATTTTGTATCTTTGCAGTGCAATGTGTATTTTTCTTTTGTGATTAAAAATCATTGTTTCAGATTCAAATAAATCACTCAGCTTCAGAAGAAAAATTATTTGAAACTGAATATAATTTTTAGAAGTTATTATTTATTAAATCTAATTTTATAACTCTATCCGAAATTCTAGATTAATATTATTAGAAGATACTCAAAACTATCTGTTATGAGTACAAAAACTGTGGTCATTTTAAAACGGGATAACATTTACTCATATATTCAAACATTTCTTAATTGTAAAATCAAGATCATTATTGGAATGCATAAATATAAAATTTAAAAAATACTTTAAAACGAAATCTATTTTATAAAAATAAATAAATCCAACAATATTTCAAGTCTATAGAACATAAAGAAAAAATTCAAAGATGCAAAATAGTTAAAATATTTATATATCTAGTACTAATAATTGTGTGGACAAAAAAAATGGTATAAAGATATTTTTTTGTTTGTTTCCAAGTGATGGACATGTATCATTCAAGTAGAGGTGATCCCCCTCCTCACATTATATTCTAGTAAACTCCATGCAGGTTTAATTATAATGAAATAAACATTCTTGTCACTCTAGCTTTACTAATTGCCATAAGATAAAGAAATTGGTAGTAATCATGAGATGCTTATTTTGAAGACTACCTATTGAGAGTGTTACAGTAGGAAATATTACTCCTAATTAAGGGGCTTCCCCATCTCTTTTCAAATAATGGTACAAATATCAGTTTATACTAATAGTGTAAAATTATAATAAATGAAGACAAATTGCATTTTAAAATGTACATATTTCATTTGTGTAGGACAGAAAGTATTCATGATGGTATCACCCACAGTATTTGGTAATGCTTAAAGACAGTAAAATAAAACCTGAAATAAAATTAAGGATACTTTTAAGCTCCCTTACAGCCATTCTGAAGCAAATCACATGAAAAATTTTGAACGCCATGCTTTTAATTTTTCTACTTCTACATATATACAAATAGAGTGCTCAATTTACTGATGTAGTAATTATTTGCCTTGGGTTCCACTCCATACTTACATTTCACACATTTAGAAGAATTTTTTATTTTTAACATTAACATCTTGATCTAAACCTATTCTAGGGTTTAACTACTTTAAATTAGTACGAGCATCATGACCCCGAGAAACCTGTGTGATCTTTTCTTTCCTATGGGATTTATTGTATGGTAATGCTTGGATAATGTAACAATCCATTTCTATTTTAGACTCTCCTTCTCATCAACCAATTTTCATCCCACATTTTTTTCCCCTTGTCTATGTTATAGTTTAAATAAATATTTTGGCACAGCTTAGCCAGATTTGGCTCTTGTTCCATGAACCCTAACTATCCCCCTCACCCTTGCTATAAACTAAAAGTTATACAATCTACCTGTAACTTTTTTCCTATTATTAGATTATTTTATAAATAGCCATTTAGGTAACATTGGAATCAATAAATTTATTTCAACCTCTAAATATTTACTATGCAAATTTATCTACCATGTTTGCTCTTCTAAATCATAGCCTGCTTTGGCTCTTGCTCCATGAAACCCCACAGTCACTCACTCAGATTGCTCTTCTAAATATGCATATTATTTGATTTACATATCATCCCAATTTCTGCAACCATTAATAATACTCAATCTCTTGCATAGATTTCTTGATATTTGTTACATATATTCAGTAATTTCCAGTGTACTGAAATAAGTATTTATATGGTCCTGCATAAATATGTGAAATCCAAAATAATTGGTTACCAGAAACACACATAAAAGCTACTCCTTATTATTAAAAACTTCCTAGATTTTCCTTGTATTGTGAGATTTAAGATCAAAATAGTGTGGTTTTTATTATTTGTTCATTAAGATAAGAGTTGAATAATTATTGTAAGTGTGAGCTATTTTGAAATTCTTTTAGTTCACAACAAATGTGAACTGTAAGTCTTAATATCATCCTGATACATAAACAAAAACATGGTTCTTTTCACTTAACATATGGACATTGCTTTACACACTTTGAAGATATTTTAACAACCATTTGCTAATATGTAGCTTAGCGTTGTACTTTGTCATTAGTAGTTTTTTTTCCTTATTTTATTGATTGGAGAAATGCTTCCTAAAAGTAAAATCAAACAATTCTGTAAAAAAGATTTTTCTTTTTTATTCGAGGTAATTCCATTCCTGTTCTTAAGCATATATTTTACAAATATTGATTTTTTTTTCACTGTTTGATTTGAGACAGACACAGTTATTGCAACATTTATATTTTAAATATTGATACATTTTATGCTAGTACTACTTTGATAATAAAAGAATTAATCTACTATGAATTTGAAGATGTATGTAGAAATTTTATTAACCTTCCAGCGGACATGCCCTCTCTACTATTGTGAAAGGTCATGCATATTTCTTAAATACGATACTGTGTTTAAGAGTGTTAATGGTAAAATTTGGTTGTAATTAGCTTAGAATTAAGAAGTACATTTTAATTAATTAAATGATATTTATTTAAGAATAATTGGAATCAATGTAAAAATAAAACATATAAGCAGCACTATAAAATGACCAAGTGTTATTGAAATTGCATGAAAATAAAACATGAAATTTTTTTTAAAAAAAATTAATTAATTTTAGACAAAAATGAATAAAAATCATTTTCAAAGTCATTTCATTTTATTCAGTCCATTCTCTACAATTTTTCAGTATTAACTCTGTTTCCATGACAAAAATTATTTTTCCAGTATGATTATCTAGCATATCGTATGAGAGTGGCATTTTTAAATGGGGAATGCTGCAATAATAAATTATTTTGAAACTTTTCAGAATATAAAATTTCATCTCTTTAATGTCTGAATTTCTTTATTTTTTTACATTTCTAATTATTACTAATGGACTGTCCCTAACTCTCATACTCTCCCTAACATTAATCAATGCTCATTCAAATTTAAGAAAATAAAGGGTAAGCACTAGTGGTTACCAAGTCTGATGGCCTCGGTAGCCTACAGGTCGTGGCCAGCACTTTTCATTTAGTCGTGGGTTCGAGACTTGATGCCCTGAAGATCTGCTGCGTAGCTGGGACTGGTGCATGTTAAATCTGTCGAGGCTCACAGTCCTCTTGTTGGCGTGGTTATAAAGTTAGGAGAGGGAGGTGCCAGGTCGGGTGTCGTCCTTGTCATTTGACCGAGGCTCAAAATTATAAGGTCCTTCACCAATAGCCGTCGTGATGCATCTAGTGCGACATAAAAAAAACCAAACTAGCTTGACTGTGAGTACTGCCAATCCAGATTCTATTCCCTATGACTTGGGGTAGCTTTTCATGGGTCAATTTAGTCTTTCATCCTTTGGGGTCAATAAATTAATACCAAGCTCACTTGGGTAGCTAATAGGGGGGTCCAGCATCAGGCTAGCCACTCATTCTGGACACTAGGTAGTAATTAGTACCCAAAGACATCAGAAACAGATTGGCACTGCTTAATGGAATTTCTCTTGGACTTGGGAGACTTTAACTTAATTTTATATGTCTTATCATACATATTGCTATAAATTATATTATCTTTTATTTTTAAGTGAATTTCTAAAAATCCAGATAAAATTTAATGGTGAAGAGATTGTTATTCTTAAAAGATTTATTATTTTAATAGCATGAGGTACAGTTCTTGATGTTGTGTATAAGTTGATTATCTTATGCACATATCTTTTAGGGATGTTATATGCTCTTATTTTAAACAATGGACTTCTGCATAGGCTATTTTCTTATAAAAATACATTTCATACAGGTTACTGGAAATGCATATTAAGTTTGTAGATAAATCAGTACATTGCATTTGAATTATTTCAACTCATGAACTTCTTATAATTAATTCAATACAACTTTTGCATTTGCTTATTTTATTTTAGGTCGAAAAGTTCTGGGGAATTTATGGACATTTAATTCGACCTTCAGAAATGGCTCTTCATAGTGACTTTCACCTTTTCAAGTTGGGAATAAAACCTATGTGGGAAGTAAGTTTTTATTTCTTATTCTACCAAAAATTAGTTTATTGTATATCACATAACTTTTTACTAAAAGGTTTTTTGTTTTAAATATTTGTATTTGACTTACATGTATCAGTACTTAGCAGCATTTGAATAGTCAAATTAAAATAGTATTCAAACTGCTTCATTTGGAAATTGATCTATAAATTAATGTTAAAATTGTAGTTTCATGTGATGTTCGTAGCTGAGGAGAATCGTTGATTTAGTAAAAAAAAATTTAAATATTTCCAAATGTGTAAAATCTGAACATTATATCAATTCATTTTGTTATGTCATCAGAAAATTTTCGATTAATTTAAGCAACTGAGGTACTTAGCTTTTATGTTTTGCTGCACGAGTAGTTTAAGGTATAATTTTATATGTCAATGCACTGCTGACTGTTAGAATTGTTACTCCAAAAAATAAATAGTAATATCTTATTTATTGTACTTATACAGTTTAATTGGAGAAAGACATGTTTAAATTTACATGTGCTATAGAGTACAAGTATGCAGTGTGCATAATTCAGTACCCAAAGCTGCTTATTCTGGCAGCAACAATAATTTTAATCTGACTGGCCATCGAATAGAATTGATCTTAGATGACAAATTTTGGTATATTCTATACAGCTTCAGCTTAATACCAGTGTTTATGAAATGAATGTAGTGGTTGTGTACCTGACTATACATGACCAATTGTTCTCAATGGATGACAGATCAGAACTTGCTGCACAAGGCAACAGCCAAACATCCTCTGTATCAAGGAAGGTCTGACAACATTGGCAAAAGGTAGTCATGTTTTGTCTTGTTTAAAAGTATCACTAAGACTTCTAAGATAGGCCGTGTTGACCTTGTAATGTAATGCTGGCATCCAAAGTACTGGCTATTCGCACAAGAGGTAACCACAATTTGTACCCAATGACACATATCACTCCATGTTCTAGTAATGTTCATTCTTTTTACCTCCACACAAGGATATAGTCAATATACTATACTCAGAACCAAAATTCATCTGAAAAAACAAAGTAACTGAACTTTTGTATCCAGGATTTTCTTTCAGCAGTCCCCTGTAGAATCCAGTTTCTACTGCAGCATCAAGGGAAACTACGACAATGGCTTATAAACCCAACCCGTTCAAAACCACCTTTCAACTCTTCTCTCTGAGCTTTAAACATCATGACATTAACCTATGTTACAAGGATCAAATATTAAAAAGAACTGAAAGTACAACCTACTTAGGCTTGGACTTGGATTCAAAATTAACTGAACTGGTCAGATTAAAAAGACTGTTGATTGTGGTGAATACAGGGCAAAACTTCTAATACGTTTGGCTAGGGTTCTACCTAGGATGTTCTTTGCACCCCTTTTAGACTTATGTTGTAAAGCCAGCAGTTGATTATGGTTGTGAGGCATTTATAAAAATCTACGAGATATATTTCAAAAAATTGGATGTTTTCCAAAATCATATCCTGATATTTATTACCGGTGGTACAATATCTACACCAATTGCCAGTATGGTACTTCAAGCTGGTTTGAAGCTCTTGTGTGATCGATGATGGAGAATGGCTTTGAATCTCACTGAAACAATCTAGAGAAGAAAGGACGATTTTTTGAATCACTATTGGCGGCTGGGGAAAGGCTGAAAACTCAAAAAACTAATCATTCTTGTATGAAAGAACTACACAACACTCGTGACTTTCCTTTTTCAACTCGATTTCCCATTCCTGATCCTTGGTACCCTCTGAAAAATCTTAAACTTGCAGAAGGTTATTTGGTTCTTGTTTTAGATATTAGCAAGAAATACTCTCGCGATTCTGATTTGAAACGTACTACTTTATCTACTATTCATGAATGTTTCCTGTTTGATTTCTGGCTTCATGTCTACACTGGTGATTCAGCTGATGGGCTATTAAAAATTCTGGAGCTTGGCTTACTCTGTGGAATTTACATTGTCTTCTTCCATTGGAAAATACTTTGACAACTCTGATGGTGAAATAACCACCATCTCTTTAGCCTTGGATAAAATAGAGCAGAGTAAAAATAAAAAATTTTGTTGATTCCAAGGTGGCAGTTAAAATGGAAATCCCTATTGAATAACTCATCAAGAATTTCATGTTTCTTGCCTAGAGCATTTGCAGTGGCTTGCTTTGGGCCATGACTATCTACAGTGCCATCTGTATAGAATTGGTCTTATGAGCACAGATATTTGTCCTCTTTGCAATCATGGCGTGATTATGGATGGAGAACACCTTAGCTTATGCACTGCCATCCTCAAATTTTTTAATTCATCTTTGTATGTTACTGACAAATTTTTGCTGACTGCTTGTATCATTCTTCACTGTATTGGGCTGCTCATCAACTTGTGACTAAAAGGTCGGAGATGGGCATAGGGTTTAAAAAAGAAAAAGTGCCACTATGCTCTAAGTCCATAGTGCTTCTAACTTTGTTGGTCGGTCGGTCTGTACAAACTGTTGCTTCCTGGAAACGAGCTTAGCTCTTCACTCCATGTGTGAGGAGGACTGTACAATCTTTTTCAAGACCATGCAGACTATAAATCTGTCCACTTGGACGTTAGTTATCATGGGTTTCTGAGATCTTTGGCATAATGTATGACTTTTCTGAACCCATCAATTCTATATTTGCATGGGATCATGACCAATATGAGCAGCATTATCAGTAAATTGCAGTCCATGTAAAATGTTCCTGAGGCCATAAAATTCTGGCACATGCTTAATAACAGTTCCTTCATACATAAGTATTAGCAAACCAAAATTTGTAGGCAACTTCCAAATGAGAAACTTCATGTAAAATGTTTCTTTTTTTTATAGATGACATAATTCTTATCTGCATTGTTCAACTGCACTGAAATGTTAATGGTTTGCTTATCCCAGCATGTTATCTTCATGCAAATTTGATGTTTGTTGTGTTCTGCTTTTGGGATATAGTAAT
This sequence comes from Nephila pilipes, assembly GCA_019974015.1. Lineage (NCBI taxonomy): Eukaryota > Metazoa > Arthropoda > Arachnida > Araneae > Nephilidae > Nephila > Nephila pilipes. The sequence continues at coordinate 422,977 of BMAW01063478.1, read as the reverse complement.
TTTTATGGCCAGCAGTGAACATTTTTTGTGAAATAATTTTATAGTTTACCTTGTAAATGCTGTTGTTTTTGTAAAAAAATAATAATTAAAAATTTTTATTAAAATACTATTGTACTATTGCATTGATTTCAAATTTAAAACTTGCTTGACAGAAAGGAAAATAAAATTTGTGTTATCAATTCTTTCAAAATAAAATATTAAAACTCCATTTATTTAGTTTTTATATATGCATGTATCCTCAGAACTAAGTAATTAGTCATGTGTTTCAAAAATGTCAATGCAATTTCCGAATTATTTATATCTTACAGCTGTGAATTACCATGTTTGTAATTTTTTTTACACAAATATTTTTCCTGTTACTCATATATTTGAATTTCATCTAAACTTGTTTAATGTTTGATTAATGGAATGTTAGTTTCATCTGATCCTTTGTGAAAAATGCTATTTCAGCAAATAATGCCAGTTGTATGGTTTCTGAACAGCTAAGTTACAGATTAGTCATTGGAAAGAAGGGGGTTCCTCTTTTATGCTTGTAAAGAGCTTCATTCAGATTAGCAAACAGAATGCTGTTGAATATGTTGGTTGTTGTAGAAACCTTACATTTGTATGGTTCATAATTTTGAAGAGTGTGATAAGTTAAAGTTAAGAAGTTTAAATGCATACCTCTACTCCTGACACCTAAAGAACCACTGTTTTAGATAGTTTGATTCAGATGCTGTTTGAAACATTATTTTGGTGCCTTAGTTTTCCAGGGTTGAAGTTTATATCTTTAGACATTGTTCTACTGTGATTTGTAGTTCTAAAATAACAAAATATTAAGGAATTCTGAAATGGAGGATTGTAGATATCTGAAATAAGGGAGTTAAATGAATAGCAAATTGTGTATATTGTGTGTGAAAAAGTGCTGTATCTAAATAACATCAGTGATCAAATAATAGATTGAATCTAGTGTATTTTCCAGAGAAAATGTTGCTCAGAAAGAAGGCTTATAATTATCTATATTGATGCCTTTATCGAAGAAGCTTATTTCAGTGTTTGTCAACTTGATTTACATATTAAGTATTTGAATAGTATGAAATGACTTTCACTTTCCTGCCAAAGTCTTGTGGAAATACAATCGTCTGTGACTCACTGATTTTCATTACTAAATGATTTAGAGATTATCCTTGAGCTTACTCTCATTTAGTGAGGAATAGCTGGTCCTTTTTTTTATATATATATATATAATTTGATGAGAAACATTTGTCAATATAATAATGCTCACATATATATTTTGCTATTTAATCAATTTAAAATTTTACATCTCTAGGTGTTCCATATTTCCCTTCTCACTCACAATTTGATTAACTGAAAGATATTATAAATATATATACAAATAAAATGATAAAATAGTAAAAGTTATATATTCAAAACTAAAAAAATTAAATAATTGTGTTTTGTGTTGTTTCAGAGACAGCAGTCATTATTCCTTGTTCATTCAAATGCAAATTATGAATTTTTTAAAATTTTATCTGTAAAATCTTTTGATTTAGATTATTTGTTGCTGTTTCAATCCAGTAACCATTCAGATAGCTGCAGTGAAATTTTGTATTTGATAAATTACAAATTAAGGCACATTTTCTATGCTAAATGATCATTGATATACAAGGAAAATCCAATTTTTTTTCATTTGTAATTGTAAGTTAATTTATATCTACTTTCTCTTTCATATTCTGTTTTTGATTCATGTTACATGATTTAACACATTTATAAAGGTCTTGCTTGATAGAGCTGGATAGATTATATTCTTTTGGGGTAATTTTTTTTCATGCAACCTCACAGACTAGTTATTATTTATAAGAAATAAATTTGTTTATGTTACATTCATTTTAGTAACATTTTTTGTTGCATTTACAGGACGAAGCTAACAAAGATGGTGGAAAATGGATTGTAAGGCTCAAGAAAGGTTTAGCTTCAAGATGTTGGGAAGATCTTATGTTGGCTATATTAGGTGAACAGTTTATGGTTGGTGAAGAAATTTGTGGTGCTGTTGTTTCAATTCGTTTTCAGGTAAGATACTTTATATATAATGCATTTCTACTTAATATATAATGCATTTCTACTTAATATTAATTTACATTGTTCATTACTTAGACATTTGGGAAATTGTTAAGTTGACCATAGATTGCCTTGCTGTAATGGGGACCTTTAATGGTCTGAAACTTGAATCCTTAAAATCCTCTCATGGTATGCCATGTGACAATGATTTGAAATTATGAAATCTATTCCTAAGGTCCTTTTCAATGACTTTAATGTGATGTTAGTAAAACTAAATTAGGTTTTCCTTTCAGACATTCTTCATCATTTAGTTCGGCATTTTTTTTGTTTCGCTTCTAAAGCCGGATTTTATTATTTTGTCATAATTAGATGTCATAATTAGATTTTTATTACAAAACAATGCCATTCATTATAATCCATTAGTTTTCTTTTTGATGTCTATTCTTGGATAAAAGCATACCGGGGGGGCGGGAGTATTTTTTGAATTAAAATTAAGGGAATTTAAGCATGGTTAATATAATATGTTGCATTTGATTTATAAAAACTAAAGTGTTTGATAAAATAGAATTTGCTGTAATAAGACAACTGTGAAGAAATACATTTCTCTAAGCTTCATTATTAGAGCACTTGATTCTAAAATTATTTTGCTTGTATTAATGAAACCTTTTTAGCTCTTTCAGGAATATTTATGTTTTTATATTGTTTCAGTTGGAAAAGAAATGTGTTTTTAAATTATATTCCTTATATAATTGGTTTGTTATATTGCATATTAGCATCATAATTTATATGTAGGAATATGGTGATACTATCAATTTATTTTTGAATCAAAATACTCGTTTGCCTGAATTACTTAAATTTATTCAATATTATTAATGTAAACATCCAATTATATATAAAACCTTTGTTGATGTTGGAATATTTGTACTTGTACAAATCGTGTAATTTGATATCAAAGTTGTGCTTTTTTTAAAAAAAAAAAATTATGTTTAATAACTTTGCTTTAAATTATTGTTAATGTAACATTTGTTTAAACATATATTATTGGATAAAATTACTTGTGTGCTACTGAAACATAATTAAAAAATTGATGTTTCCTTCTTAGTAAGTTCTACATTAATTTCTTAATATTATAAATGTTGTAATTATTTCTTATTTGTAGGCAAAATTTATAAAAATAACCAAAATTCTAAAACTTCTACATTTTTTGGTGGAGAAATTGATTCTTTTTTTTTTTTTTTTTTTTTTCTTTCTCCCCTTCTACAGGAAGATATTATATCTGTTTGGAATAAAACTGCCAATGATCAGAATACGACAATCCGAATACGTGATACATTGAAACGAGTTCTTAACCTTCATCCGAACACTATTATGGAGTACAAAACACACAACAACAGTTTAAGGTAATTGTCAATTTAAATATTTAAATTTTTCTGTGTGTCATTTCAAAATAACTAATACCTTTTTTTTTTTTTTTTTTTTTTTTTTTACAGAGATAAATCAAGTTTCCGCAATACAGACATCTTTTTACACTGATAATAGATTATATATTTTTAGGACTGTACTTAAACTTTCTAGACTTTTTTTTTTTTTTTTTTTTTTTTTCCATTTCAGTTTAATGTGTAACTCATTATATTTTCCTTTTATTTATGTAAATACTGTAACCTGCTTTATATAACAAATAATTACAGTTTTTTTTAAAAAAATTATTTATAAAAATCTATTTTATGAATTATAACTTTCTTTTCTTTCTAAAAAATCAATTTAATCAATTGTAACTTTCCTTATAAAAAATCAATTTAATCAATTATAACTTTCCTTATAAAAAATCAATTTAATCAATTGTAACTTTATTTATAAAAATCAATTTGATGAATTGTTAGCTAGATTTCCTTAAAAAAAAAAGTGTATTTTAACCAAGTTTTACTTACACATTGTTTCATGTATTAAATCTGCTTACTAGGATGATAGATATTGCTTTTTTGCAAATATAAGTTTACCAGCCTGTGTGATCTATGAAAACAACTTTAATTCTTATGGGATGACATTAAGAGCATCTTAGAACTGCATTGACGGTCTTTAAATAGTGATGCTCCTACGATAAAATTTATTATTTGCACTCATGGTTGTATTTTGCAAACATTCCTTATTTGGTATACAATACATTTCACCTACTCATAATTTCAGTCGCATTTGTTTCTTTGAGTGAAACCAACAGTTTTATAGTATATCGATTTTTAATAATGCTCTCTTATTCCTCTCTTGAATTTTGAGTATTCTGAAGAATTATCATATGCTTAGTATAAACTTTAACTGTCAAAAATTCCGGTGATAATTATTTCACTTTTCAAGTCTGTGGTTGTCACAATATAACTGCATGTAATCACTTGGGGTGAAATTGCATTCACTGGTTGGGCTTTTCTTTTTTTAAAAAAAATCTGAATACATTTAGTGAACATTTTAGTATAAATTTTTATTAATTTTAACTGTACATTAATACAGTAGAGCAAGAAAAATAGTTTTCTGAGGGACACAAATTTCATTGCTTGTGATTTATTCATTTAATTTGTTTTTTCAATGCTTTACAACTACTGTTTATAAACTGTTCTAATTTGGGTCTTGTAAATCTCAAGATTCAAAGCTGTGTAATCATAAATGCAGCACTTCGATAGACCTATATTCTGAATTCTACAATTATTTTTAATACTTAACAAAGAGCTTCTCCTGTATATATGAATAACTTGAATGCAGCATAATGTAATTATGTATATAGAAATTACATGTTAAATTTGTAATTGCTTAAATAGGCATACATCGAATTCTCAAAAGACTGCTTTTTTACTCTATTTTAGTACTCTGAACATTAATTATGAATAATATTTAATGTGAAAAGCTCAATAATTTTTCATTTTTTGGTTATTTTTTTTTGAAGCAATTCAGTTCTTTTTTCCCCCACTTCTATACATTATGCATGTATTGTTATGTGTTTTTTTTGCATGTGTGTTCTTTTGTTGTTTTTTATTAAAAGCTTTCATTTTGAAAATTTTGTAACTGTCGACCAAATAGGGTTTGTTTTACAATATTTTCTAAGTATCTCATTTCAAACTATGATTTCATTATTAAATTTTTTTAATTGAATTTGTTGAAGCATTACTTTTAAATTCAAATGCTGTGAAAGCTATGATAATATAACTACTCTTATACTTCATATTAAAATACAGTTTGTTTTGTAACGGATCAAGTGTAAATGTGTTATCAAAAATGTGGAGTGCTGTTAAGCAGTTATTTGATAATCTGTAGATATTAACCCTCATACGCTCATCACATTTTAACCCAAGAATTCAAATTTTTATTATTAAGAAAATGTTCATATTACTTTTTAAATTTTGTGTAATTTTTATTGTATACACCCAACTCTTTTTTTTTTAACGGTAGATACATTCCAATGAAAATCGTGTAAAAAAATACATGTGATATATGGTAAACTAGCTGATACCCGCCCGCTTCGCTGGGCAGACGATAATATTATATTTTGGAACCTATACATAAAATATCAAGAAAATTGGAGCATTGAAACGACCTTTGTGTTCTCCAGATGGTTTGTTTTATCGACATTAATTATAACCTTGAACTCCTTTTGGTCTTTAGGAACTGAATCAGCAGCAGCTTTGAAATCGTGAATATACCTGTTATGTTCATGTAGCGTCTTTTGTAGTTGGCTAATTCTGGCTTAACACCTGGGAAAATACCACAATGAATGTGTTTTTCACGTTCATCATCATAGTTGAAGTAAAGCTGATGGAAAGGTTGTTGAGGAGGCTCAGCCAAAAGGCTACCTATCCTGTGGTATACCTGCCCGTGGACTTTAAATGTTGGCATAAAATTTCCTTCCTTCAATTCTTTTGCTCCAAATGACATCATCTGAAAACATCCATTATACTTACGAATTGTAGAAAGAAAATGTTCAGAAAGCTGATCCTTATAGCTAAGAAGACCATGCAAAGTTTCAGGGTAGGATCTAATAGCAGGAAGCTGGACTTGACCACCACTGCATCACATTCCTGGAGGTTCTTCTATCCATTTTAAAGCACGGTACCTCGAACAGGGCAAACGTTTTCCAATACTGACAATTTTATCATTTGAATAGTCAATATATATTTCATATTTAAAACCAGACAAATTTTTGGAAGTCCATGGCGCTAATTTAACTTTTGATCTTTTTTCATTGTGTTTAATTACAGCTGCCTGATTCACATGGGGGTTATTAGAAAAGTATTTTCTTACAGCTGCTCTATGTACTTCAGGATGGCTTTTAGTATATTTTGAAGCAGCTTCTCTATGTTCTTCAGGATGACTTTGAGTATATTTTATAGCAGCTTGTCTTACTTGTTTATATCTAATTGAATTTGTGAATCTTTTTCTTCCTTTTTTACCTTTATTTAGTTGAAGTGGTATTACATCATTAATAATTGATTCACTTGAACTTGAAAAATCAATGTTGGATATTGATTGAGTCTTTGAAACTAACACAGACACATTTTCTTGAAGCTGAAACTCTTAAAATGACTCATTTTCTTCATTTTGTTTCACATTATCATAACCAGGATTAACTTTACTTCTATTTGTTAATCCAACTATTTAAATATAAAAATCAAAATGACAACTATTAAAAAATATAACCGAAATTAATTTTTAAATATCAAATTATTTAAAAATTCAACAAAAAATACTAACAAAAAATTAAAGTATAGTAAAATTTTTTAGCAAAAAGTCACCCGTATTACGTTATCCTTTTTGCAAAGGGATAACTCTATTACGCTAGCAGCATATCTGGAACTGCAATTGAATAAGACAGAATAGTTCTTAAAAAATCATAGCATTAAAAATAATTCTGTATTCTGATAATGATAAAATATTCGGCCATTTTAAAAAATCAAAAACATTTATTTTCTAGAAACCAAAAACTAAATATAAACAAAATACAGAAAAAAAACCTTTTGCATAAACATTAGGTTACAATTATTGAGTACATCGAAATAAATATTTTGATAGCTACTTATTTTTTTTTATCAATGACATGAATAACATATCGTTATTATTTATTTGTTAAAAGCCAACTTCAATATCTTCGTAAGATTGCGTTCCGATTTACAAATGTAATTTTTCAATCATTATTAATAATAAAATACTTTCTCATAAATTTAAAACTTACGCCTAGGTTCCACAACTATAAAAAATTATCGTTTGCTGAGCAAAACGGACAGAAATCAGCTGGGGTTACCATAGTATAGCTATTTAAAATTCACAATGCAAGGTCATTGAAATGCTTCGACTTGGCGGTGGAAAATATTTGGTGATAAATCTCTAAATGTAGGAATTTCGGGGCTCAACATTTACATTATATATGATAAACCTACAATGTATCCTATTCAGTGGATTGTCTTGGGTGTGTGCTACTCCGTAAGAAATCGAAATTTTAGTATTTTTCAAAATCCCGCTCTTGCTAATCCACCATCAGCGCCTCAATATTAAATTATTTCCATTTCGCACGCGCAAATCCCGCCAAGTAAACTTAATTGGTAGCAATGCACGGAATACATATAAAAAAAAAATATTCCGTTTGGCGTCGGTCATTTCATTTTTGGCGATAAAGTCGCCAAAAATGACAAAATTTATGGATAAGAAAAGATTAACGGATGAAAATCACACTTTGGATAAGAATTCCGTAAAATCCATTCTTAGTGAGCGTCTACATCGCAAAATGAGTAACTATACCAAATTTCAAGTTAATCGGATGTATAGTTTTAGAGATATCGTGATGAGTCAGTCAGTGGTATTTCGCTTATATATATATAGATTTTGCGGTATGCTCCACAACTTTAAAAAATTGAGTAAAGTGAAAGAACTCTAAATGTTTTCTCAAAAACTGTGGAAAAAATTAATGATGAAATCCATATTGCATATTTATAAAACAAAAACAATTCGTTTTTATCACACACACACATAAAATTCAAATTAGTGTACTGTTAAAATTCTGTCCATAAACATATAAAAAATGAAATTAGGAATTAAATTATTATTGCAACTATTCATCTCTTTTTGATAACAGGCATGCATGCTTATAATGGACTGGATCAAAAATGCTATCATCAGTAGAAATGTTTAGCACAACTGTAAGGTTTGGTTCTAATGAAGAATTTCGTTTGTTATCCACGGCCACTAATTTTTTTTTTTTTTTTTGCTAGAAAGTCTATTAGCATTTTTTGGTTTCTCAAATAGCTTATATAATTCTTGATATCCTGCTACACAAAACTTCAAGAGTACATTGAAATTTTAATGCATGCCTATGTCAGAATCACGAAGAAGAAAATGTTGTTCCATACTTGTAGCAAATTTCATGCCCTTGCAAATTAAATCAGCTGTTAACTGCTGAAATTCGACTTCTTTATTATCATAAACTGTCATAAATTCAATCAAATCGTCCTCATTCAAAGGGCTTTCTAGCATCAATTCTTCAATATCAACCGTTTGCATGTTGTTAAAACCTTCAATTGCATTTGATAGATTTAAAATTTCACAGCACACAACTGATTTTTGTGCTACCAAACTTCCACTTTTGACACATGCTGGTAAGAAATTTTTTTAACAAGCATTTAAGGGTTGAATAATGAAATGCTGTGTTCAAGTTGAAGTACAGCGAAATGAAGGGAAAAAGTTATTATAAAAATTGGATATTCCCCGTAACTCCAGATTGCAAAGTAAATAAGCTATGCGTAGACCAAGTCACTCACACGTGTGTGGGCATAAGCCGACCGTTTTCTGATTACACTGTCAGAATTAGAATTTTTTAAAAAAATGTATTGGGAATTGGGCTAGAACAAAAAATTCATGTAAAAGAGTATATTGGTGTACTGTTTTATTTCAAAATCGTGTAAAAAAAAAAAAAAGAGTTTGGTTTATTTTCATTTCAAACAATGGTGCTGCTCTAATTTCATTGCAGTATAAAATCATTACCCCAAATCAGTGTAAAGTTGGGTTTTTTTTTTTATCTTATTTCAGCTGTGATGTGACTTCTCTCTTTAATGATTAATAAAATGTTTAGTGTATATATATATATTACTTTAATCATAGCTGATGTGTGTGTTTCTTTTGTTTTTTTGTTTTTGAGTGCTCTTCATTAGACAATGGAGAAAAATGCATCAAAGATTTTTTAAGTGTACATTACTTTCTGAAAAGGAATTGCACTAAAAAGTTATTTATAATTGGGAAGATCTAAAATGTAGAATGTTAGCCTCCATTTGTAGCTTGTTACTTTACATAAAAAAAATGATATGCTTTGTTGCAATCATTGATTTATTATTTTAAAAGTTACATTTTCTGAATGTTAAAGTATTCTTTATTTACAATAATTGTAGGAAATTATATCTAAAGGAGATGAGCATGTGAGGGTTAAGATTGCTAAATTGTGTATAAGGTCTTGAAATATCTGTAAATCAGAGCCTTTACTATAATTCAATTTTGTGAACTCAATTTTATTTTATTAAAATAAAGCATTGGTAAACTGTGACATTGTTTTAATGAACATGTAACTTTCAATGGATTTCATTTATAAATGATTGAAGATTTCTTGTCGCTCTTTTCCTTTGTGTTACATAAAAAACAGAAATGTATGGTTTTTAATTTGTTTGGGATATGTGCTTTTTTTTTTTTTTTTTTTTTTAAATATTTGATAATTTAAAAAAAAATTTAAATTTTTTTTTAAATTAATAAAAATAAAAAGAAAAAAAAAATTTTCAAAA